>CM076737.1:14965315-15082815 GCA_038501795.1 Pseudopleuronectes americanus
TTGCGCTTCAGGGTAAATAGCGTCTGATTTCTGCTGTGACTCTTCAGCTTTCAGCTCCATTTTCTCTCAATGTCACAGACGCAGTGTGTGTGTGTGTGTGTGTGTGTGTGTGTGTGTGTGTGTGTGTGTGTGTGTGTTTCATGTCAGGTTATAATCCTGTCAGCCACAGATACCTGAACTGACGTGAACAAGAGAGAGGAATGAACGACAAAATCATTCTGCCCCTCTCTCTGGGGGTAACCATGGCAACAGGCCTGGCTGCAGGTTGGAAACCGTCTGCCTCGGTGCCCTTGAGCAAAGCAAAGTCTAGAGGGGGTAATTAAATGTGCACACCTTCAAGAAAAGACAGTAGAACGAAATATCAAACCAACAACTTGAAAACAGAATAAATACCTAAAGACTAAACAAGTTAAAGAGTCAAAGAGACGTTACAACGAGGACAAACATGTTTTGTGAGATCGTCCATTAAACTCTAATCAACTCATCCATGAGAACAAGTGCACGTTTGAACCATATTTGAAGAAATTCCCTTGAGGTGTCCTTAAGATATCAAGTTCACAAGACAAGATGAACAACATGAAAAACCGCCTCCGGCCAATAGGTGTCACCAGCCACAAATGTTGAGTAACTCAACAGATGTTAACCTCATTCCTCTGTCGAATGAACAGAGAGGAGCGTTCGTAAACAAGAGAACGAAAGAGAGGAAACGTAACGAGAGAATATCAACATCAACAAATAGGAGTGAGGAGCTCGACTGTTCGACTCTAATGATCAGTTTCACTCTCAGGTCGTAATAAAAGGTTTGAGACACAAAGTGTTCTGCTGCTGCAACACAACCTCAGAGTGTGTGTGTCACAAATTAACACATCAGTGCTCCCACTTCTTCTTCTTCTCTGCCTTCATGCCTTTCTGCTGAGATGTTAATTGTGGCTGATTATCAGAGGAGCACTGTTATCAACACACACGTACACACACACGAACACACACAAACACACACTGCAGCAGAGAAACTGACTCACTGAACAAGGACGTGGAACATGGAACAAGTTAAAATCAATTAAATAGTGTTGGTTATCTTTTAGTTATTTTATTCTGCTGCTAAATCGGACATTTTTGAATCATGCAGGTCGAAAATGAAATATCTATCTATATATTTTCTGTGATGACCATATAAAAGAACATATTTTCAGTGACTGTACACTGTACACCCCCCCCACACATTTATATTACCTGTGGTGTTCGGCTCCACTGGACCCAGGACTACGTAAAGTGTTAAATTGTACATTTCAATCACCTCTGCTCCCACATTCCTGCACACTTTACGTAATAGTTCTCTGCCAGTTTCTGCATCTCACAAGGATTCTGTGGATTCCCATTTGGATTTGAATATTCCAGCAAGAATAATAAACCCAAATTATGCAAATAAATGGGTTTGGTCCATTTCATTCAAGCTTTCTATGAAAACACGCTGTCCCTCCAAATTAGTGCAGAATGATTTACGTAATGAAAACTTCGTAAGGAGGCTTGATGTCCTACATGAGTCACTGCTATCCGTGTCGGCCATGGTTGCATACGTATTACATTGGTAGCCATGCGGGGGGGGGGAGGGGGGGGGGCTAAAGACCATTCAATTTCATAATTTCTTGACATCCATATGTTGTCTGCTGATGGCCTGGCCTGGATTTGGGACTAGCTGCAGATGAACTTTTTACGTAGCTGGCTGATGGTCAATCTCATCCTCTTCCTCAAACTCATTTCATATTCTTTTTTTTCTTTTTTTAAATATACTTTGTGTAAAGTCACTTACTAATATTATCATCACAAAAACCCTCTTACATTATTTTTATTTCTTTAACAATGTGGAAACCTTACCTTGAAGTTGTCGTCAGACCCTCGATGAGAAACTGGCTTCACGATGCACAAAGTCCAATGAAACAAAATCTGTTCTGATTCAAATGAAACAAGATTGTGTTACTGCAGTGTATATTTCAGAAACATATTTGAGTGCAAAGTTTACCTGATCAATGTTGGTGATGAGACCCGTCGCTCTTCTAGAAAGTTCTGAGCCAAAATGGGGCCCCGCCTCCTGACCTCATAACAGGCTCAGCCTATGGCAGAGCACTACCCAGAAATCACGTGACTCCCGCCACTTTGCAGCGTGAATACAACAGTAAAAGAAGATAAATTGAGATTACGTAAATACATATTGTTTAGAAAAACTAAAATCTCTTGTATTTTCAACAGATGCAGATTAAGTCGACAACTATACATTTTTTTGTAGAACTAAAAACATACGTATTTATTGATATAATTGTGTTACGTTTACATCACTTTTATCAGTGCATGTCACTGAATATTTATGTTGTTATGTTTTTTCTAAATCTTTTGATATTTACTAAACTTTAAGATAAGATCTTTCTTTTATAGCTATGAGTTATTAGAAATTGACAAACTGGAGAAAGTCCAGACCCAATCTTACGAGCTTCCTCATGTGTGATTTAACGACCGATCACAGAAGGTTTGAGTTCAGAGAGGAAATCTCTCTTTTCTCTGGACACACTAAAACACAGAAGTGCTGGTTCTATATTTTCACTGTGAAATCATTTATGCAAAAAAGCTCCATTTGCGGATGAGGAAGAAAAACAACTGCGACGTAAAGATGCATCTATAAAAGTGAGTGTGGGCTCTCGCTGCAGCTGACAAAACATTTTGGGAAACCATCAAAGGAAACCTGTGACGCAGGTTATTCTCTCCTGAAGCCGAGTTGTTCTGCCGTCAAACCGATTCACCAGCGTCTCTAACGTTTCTGTGTCTGAATGAAACGCTGCAGCTGCAACGCGACCAAACAAACAGAGGCTCAGTAATCCTGTTCTCCAGAGACGGCTCAACTGATTCAGGCTCAAATAATCAGAATAACACTGCTTCCTTTTGATGCACTGTTTATTTGGGTGACAGTACGCTCTTACTTTGAAATACAGGTGAAACAAGTAGAGCTGATGTGATTGGCTGACGGCCGATCAGTTTTAAAACTAATTTCAAGCAAAAATAATAATAACTAATTAATTTGTCGTATTTACAGGAACAGACCATATTGATTTAATTTAGATGATAATGACTATTTAAGGTTTGAGCTCATGTTTTATTCTAATACAGATAATTCACTGATCAGACAGGTGCTTCACTTGTGTCACATTTTATTGTTTTACCAAACATCAATTTCATTCAAACCCACGACTGCAGATGTAATTGTGTAAAATGTAAACATGTAGAATGTTAAATCTGGGTCATATTTTAATTATTTATTCCGTGAAGAACCATTTAAGGAAAAGTGAATCATATTTGTGTATTTACTAAATTTAGTTCCAGGTCTGTAGTTAATTAACTCTGTCAATTTCTCACTATTGCGAATATTTAGAGTGCGTGTGTGTGTTAAATAAGCACAACTGGCTCCTGTAGGAATTTTTCAAGTTGTTTTGTGTCTGCAAATTTCACAACTTTGCAAAAAGCTCTGAGCAGCATCAGCAGAAACCGACCAGTCACACGGCTGCTGAGGCTTTTCCACCAATCAGCACATTTCACATAAGCGATGCACGTTACCAACACAAACATGTGGTACAAACACACACTCTCCTCCTAATTATAGCTTAATGACCTGAATAAGAACCAGAGGTTAAAGTTTCTGTCTTCATTAGTCGGGTGTCCTGTTAGCCCCGCCCATCTTGCTATCTGGGTCAGGTGATTGGTCAAACGAGAGCTCGCTAGCTGCGTTAATTAGGGAGGTCAAACGGTAACGAGGAGCCGTGAACAACACGAGAAGAAAACCTGGTTCCATGTGTCAACGCATTGATTTCTGACTTGTGACTCGTTCTCTCAGCCAATCAGAGTCGCTCCTCACGTTAGAACGTCACCACCAATCACAGAGCGGATCTGTCATCGTAATGAGGGGGAAGGGCGTGTGCGTCGTTACAGGGATGAGATCGGATTTAAACTGAAGCTTCATATTTCACATTTACAACAACCATGACAACACAAACACACACACACAAACTGACAAATTACCTTTATAGAAAACTCAAAAGTACTTTTTAAAGACAACTCTGACCTCATTATACTTATATGTACTTATATTTCATTAAAATGTCTTGATGTTAACATGTCGTTGACTTGTTTACTTTTACTTTTGTCAGTTTGTCATTTTGTCATTTTGTCAATCCTCTTCACTCAAGGTTTTGTTCATCGTTGTTGAGCTTCTTCATTTCTTGAATTTAATGAGCAGCAACGTTCAAACCAAACTCTGCCTTTTATTGAACATGATTCTCATTAAAAACTAAACCTCTGCAAATATTCTCAGTAAATTATGAGGAAAGTTTCTTGGTAAAAACTCAACAGATAAAATAAACCTTCCTCTGCTGTTTTATAGACGATCATTTAAATAGAAGCCGTCCATCCGACTGATGGCTGAGACGCTGATCGATCACGTTAAACAGCAGCTTCACTAATCACAGACACACACTTTGGATCAATAAACCAATAAACTCTGTGTTCCTGATTCTTCACGTTGGTTCATTGACAGGATTTGACTTTTTCTGCCTCACAAACACAAACCAGTTTATTCAAAGACGAGTCAGATGTAGAAAGAAATACGTCAAACACAGAAGTTTAAATGTATAAAAGATTCAAATAGGATGAAAACGAGGACTCTCTCTCTCACACACACACACACAGACACACACACACACACGCACACACACACACACACACACAAACAGACCATCATTTACTCAATATTCCATTACCGTCTCATTTGGGGCGAGAGACTCATTTATTCTCATCAGGAGAGCGAGAGGGAAACAGGAGATTGTGTATTAACTCCATCAGTGTAATGATGTGGAGCTTTTATATAAACTTTGTAATGAAATGCTGTGTGTGTGTCTGTGTGTGCATGTGTGCAGACAGAGAATGCAGTTGTCTCAGCAGCCACTGGGGGGAGCTGTAAATCTGTCCATCAACATAAAACTGTTTCTGCCCAACTCGTTTGATTGGCAGCTGACACAGGTGCCTCCTTTTTCACTTCCTTTCCTCTTTCACTTCCTGTCCTCTCCTTTCTTTTCCTTTCTTTAACGCTTTCACTTCCTCTTTTTTCCTTTCCTCTTTCCCCCCCTTTTTATATTTCCTTAACTCGTTCACTTCACTTTTCCTTCCTTTCCTCCCTCCATCCTACATTAACTTCCAACTTCCTCCCTCCTCCTCATTTCTTTCTCCTGTTATATTGTTATATTCACCTCCTTTTCCTTCTTCATCTCATCCCTTTCTCGTTACTTACAGATGCTTTTTTCCTTAATGTCGTTTCTCAGACCTTTTTCTTCTTCTTCCTCCTCCTCCTCCTCCTCCTCCTCCTCCTCCTCCTCCTCCTCTCTCAGTCCAGATTAGAAATCTGATTTCCCACAGATGAATGGATGACTCGGAGCAGATGGGTGGCGTAGTTTCAGCCTTCCTCCTCCTTCTATCGATCCGTCCGTCCCTCTATCAATAATCCATCATCCGTCCATCAGTCTCTATAAAACAGAATGAGGAGGAGGAGGAGGAGGACGAGGAGGAGGAGGAGGAGGAGGAGGAAGGCGACTCTCAGCTGGACATGCTGCCTGTCTGCAGAGGAATATTTACAGATGATATATTTGAGTTAAAGCGTGAAGCGAGAACTCGTCAGTGCTTCACCAACTTCTCGTGCGCTGATGAAATTGCATCGCTCACTGCAGTTACCCAGAATTCCTCAGTGTAATGTCACAGCTGTAAAAGAAACTAATGACACTCGGAGCCACGTTTTATATTTCAGGGGTCGAATCAGGTTTGTTCTGAAATGACACAAAATGATCTGTTTTAATATTTTAATGTTAAAGCAACATTTTTATTCAGTGACTTTGAGGAACATTCATTTCTATAAACATACAAGACCCAGTAATTCAAAGTGTTTATATATAAATATAAATATAAATATATATATATATATATATATATATATATATATATATATATAATACGTTATTCACTGGACTGTAGCTGCTTCAAATTCTATAAATACTAGACAGACGAGAGTGTCTGAAAACTTTTGGCCGCGTCAGAGGAACTAAATCCACTTCAGCTTCAGTTCAACTGGTTATAAATACACAGTGTGTGTGTGTGTGTGTGTGTGTGCATTCTTCAGCATGGGATGATGGGAAATTCAAAAGGTGAGGGCAGCGCACACACACAGACACACACACACACACATAGGGAGCTGGGTGTTAATCCGTGCTGTGGGTGTGAAGCTTTGACCTTCTCTAGTTAAACCACCTGCTGCTGGAGAAAATCCAGCTGTCAGTTTGACACACAACCCCCCCCCCTCCACACACACACACACACACACACACACGCACACAATTGCAAATTAACACATTCACTCTTGCAGACAAATGCACTTCATAAACTGTGCTGCAGTATTCGAACGTGTGATGATCCTCAGAGACGTGTGATCACAAACTGCAAACCAATCATCTCCAGCGCCCCCTAGTGGGTACTGGTCATAAACCCCCACCTCCTCCATGTTGGCACATAGGACACGGACCAAAGTAAAATAAATCAAAACAGACGTCTGATAAGATCATCAACATGTCCTCCCTCACATGTGTTGTGTGTTAAGATGCAGTAAGTGTGTTGTTTCTAACCAGAACTCACACTAGCATGCGGCAGGGATCACCTTCGCTGCTCTGGGTTGTGAGGCTGAGACGTGTCAGTGTGTGTTTGTGTGTGTTTCATCTCACCTTCACATCCAGGGTGTGAAGCTCGTCCTCGTGTTAATTGGCCTGTCATCACGATGCAGTGCTCCACCTCCATGTTTAGATCCTCACACCTAAAGAAAAGAGAAACCTGAAAATAAACCACGTCTACATATCACAACTATGTGTATCTGGATTGTGTCGTCTGTGATTTACTTCAGTTAAAATAATGTGAGTCCAAGGCAAATGAACATTGGGTCAATAAAGTAAAGTTTTATTTCTAATCATATGGATTCATATTGTTATGTATTGTACTGTGTGTCTCATTACACATAACAGAAAATGTATACTTACAAATACTCAGAAAATAAAAACGATGTAAATTTAACTGCATCTTTACATATTATTATATAACCTAGAGTTATATTCTATAGATTACAGACTGATGCTCAGAGTCTGATGATATTGAGTTACAGTGAGCTGCTCTTCAGTCTCTGCTCGTCTGAGCTGAATTACAATAGCTCCTCCGCCATGGCTGCCTGCAGGTCACTGCTCCCCCTCCTCCTCCTCCTCCTCCTCCTCCTCCTCCTCCTCCTCCTCCTCCTCCTCCTCCTCCCCCTCCTCCTCCTCCTCCTCCTCCTCCTCCTCCTCCTCCTCCTCGCAGGAGGTGCATCGCCCCGTTCTCTCGGTTGTAACCACAGCAGCAGGTTCCTTTTGATCCTCCTCTGACTGGGCCAGATTGGATCATCCTTTCTTTTCTCTGTGTGTGTTTCCTCACTCGGCCTGAGTCCGACCTGCTGAGGCCGGACACGAGCACACGAGCCACAAAGAGCCGAGGCAGCAGGAAACCGACCAATCAGAGCAGACTCAGCTGACGCCACATCACAAACTGTGATTCCTGCTGAAAGAGTCCAGATCTGGTTTTATTCTTATTTTTGTACTATTTTAAATCAAAGATAACCTTTTGCTAAAATATTGACAGGAAGTAAAGTCAGGAGCCGAACTGACGATTAAAAACACATCTTGAGTCTTTGGAACAAATAATCTCAGGGAAATAAAAGACTGAAACAATATCTGAACGAACTAAACTCAACACCAAAGCTAATATAAAAAAATCTCACCTACTAAAGCTGAACTCAGGTTCATAACCTGTGGAAACTAAAGTCAGGAACAGAACTGGAAACTTCTGCCTCGTTTAAAAATCCCCTCGGATGAATCAACTGAAATGAAACGACGACGCCTTCAGTGACCGGAACATTTGCAGGAAATGATCATTTAACAAGTGAAACATTCAGGTTTAGATTTATTTAAAATCCTGTGAAAGCTTTAAATTACCGAAGGTGAATTTGTCATAAACTGCTCCTCTGCTCGTCATCCTCAATATATCTCCCCCTCTTCCTCCTCCTCCCCCTTGTCCTCCTCTTCCCTCTCATCTGCAGTATCCTCTTCCTCTTGATTCTCCTTTACCTCCTCCTCCTCACCTTCCTCTTCCTCCTCCTTCTCAAATCTGTTTACTCTTCTTCTTCTTACTTTCTTCACAACTATCTCTGTATCAGCATAATTACAGCTCATTTATCTTTTCTGCCTGGACTCAAGGATACACACACCACCACACGCACACACACACACACACAAACACACACACACAGGCTCATTTCTCTTTGTTACAGGGAGATAATTTAGGGAAATACTCCTTTAATTATGATTCATATCTGGGTCATTCATAACCATCACCTGAAGACAGTGTGTGTGTGTGTGTGTGTGTGTCTGTGTGTGTATGTGTGCAGTTACTTTAGCATAAAAGTTGGGCGTTGCCAGGGCAACCCGTGCCAATGGAAGTTTCTTTATCATTTTTTTGAAGTTTCAGATTTTTTTCACTCAAACTGAATCTGAACAGATCGTTTCCGCCGCCTCCTTCATCTGTCCATCATCATCGGAGGAGGAGGAGAGAGAGACAGGAGAGAGTGAGAGATCAGACAAGAGAGAAGAGGAGGAGAGAGGAGGAGAGAGGAGGAGAGAGGAGGAGAAGGTGGGTAACAAACAGGAGGAAAAGGAAGTAAGGAGTTATTATAAGTTAGATGATGATAAGACGATGGTTTGGGTCCAGAAGCTTCTGACGCTGATGATGTCACTTCCTTATGATCTGAATAGCCTTTGACCTCAGTGACTCCAGGCTCCTCTGGATTCATTCCTCTGAGGCGACGTTTAAACCCTGAAGTTTCACTGAAGCGTCATGAAGCTGCAGAGGAAATGTAAGTGTGTGAATATGAAGATGCTCAGTATGCATGTGAGGAATTGAAATCATCTCCAGGGGGAATCGAGCTCCGTCTTATTGACTCTTCATCTTCGGCCGAGTCTGACGGACTGATTTCAGGCAGGATTTAATTTACCCGCACAAGTGAGTGATTTCCTGCGGCCGAGGGAGGAAGAGGACGAGGAAGAGGATATATGAGAACAGGCCGAGTTGCATCAGATTCCCTCGGCTCCGCTGATGATTTCTACGATTACAGTTTGTGAAGCAGACGGGCTTCCTCTTCTTCACTGATCATATCACTGCATCGCTTTAATCTAGAGGTAGAGTGTCTCTCGTCCAGATTACAGAACCTGTGTTATATACAATGTTAGGTTGTATTCTGGGATTATATGTTATTTTGGAGAAACACTACTACAAAAACTATTGAAGGGAAAACTAAAGGATTCTTTTCTAATGCCTAAGCAGACCAATCATCTGATTTGCTGAAATTAAATCCTATTTGTTGTTGTATCCAGATCAAGTGCCGGTGCCTCCAGGGCTGCACGTGATTGGCTGACAGCTCATTATCCACCCGACTAAGACTCAGACAGTGGAACCGATTGGCTGAGGGGAGCTGGGAACGTGATTGGTTGAACTTCAGGGTGAAATACAAATGAGGACCTTTGGCTTAAAGTGGAAAATGCAAATGAAACTCAATTCAAAGAATTAAACTTCACTGCTGAATTTTAAAAACACAAACTTTCTCTTTGTGGATAATAACACAACGTCACGGCTGCAGAGGCAGAAACACACTTTGCTCTGTGAACACTTGTTATTGACGGGCGAGAAGGAGATTGTCCCTTTAATGGTGAAACACATTTTAATGCTGCCGCTCTCTCACTTTTCCACCAATTATCTGCTCAGAAAACAGCTGTTAAATATTCACGAGGCGAGCGAGGAGCAGACAAGGAAGACGAGGAAGACGAGGAAGACGAGGGGGGTGGGAGGCGCTGACTCTTAGAATAATCCCAGTGAGGCCGAGTGAGGAACCTTCATCACAAACATGTCTAATAACGATGTGAATGTTTAACCCACAACACACAGGAACGAGCTGCTGTTAGAGAAGAAGAAAACCTGCCCCCTGGAGGTGGGAGGGTGTAAAGTACCTCAATCATTGTTGCAGCTGCACGGATAACAAAGCAAATTCAAAACACTGGAAACACTTTACTTATATCAAGGAAATGGATTGACTGCAGCCAGCCACTAGGGGGCGATCAAGATGCTTTCACTTCAATGTGGTTTAGAGTCGCCTCCGTTAGAAAGTTTGAAGGCACTTGGATCCACCAGATGGAGGCTGTGCTGCTCAGGGACGGGAGGAGCCTTGGAAAAGAAAAACCTTGTGGGGCTTGTTAAGTGGAAATAAAGTATTTTTATTGTGCGATAAAACCTGGTTCGGTTCCACAAGAGAGAACGAGGAGGCCGATCCGTTCACCGGGAACAGGAACGCCTCCGATGAACAGAGCTCTCTCAGCGCCGCTCCTTCTGTTCCCTCACTGAACGCACTGTGTCGGGTTTAACGTTCACATCAAACTGCAGAGACCAAACCAGGATCTGTAAAAAGCTGAGGCCTCGAGCGGAGCAGTGGAGCAGGTGGCGTCTCCAAACGTCTCTGTGATGAGTCGGTGGCGTGAGGAGTCCTCGCTCTGTGTGAGGGAGCAACGTGAGGGAAGAAGTTATAATTAGAACAAATTAAGAACATCTGTGCTCGGATAAACACACACACACACACACACACACTGTTCTTGTCCAGTGTGTGTGTGTGTGTGTGTGTGTGTGTATGTTGTTTGTGTGTTTTCCATCTGCAGCATCTGTCTTTCTCGTGTCTTCAGGCCACTGGAATCTCTCTGTCCTCCTCTGTTCCTCCCTCGTTTCCATCCCTCCTTTCTTCTGTCACACTCCTCGTTCTCCCTGAATTCACTTCTTCTTCTCGCTTTGTGGCTCGAATTTATTTCCTCAGGTTTTTTGCCCCTTCAACGCTTCACACCTCCACGCACACACACACAAACACACACACACATACACAAACACACACGCACACACACATGCAGTGTCTGCCAGGCTGTGATTAGAGAGGAAGGATGGAGGGGATAAAATGAAAAGAGAAGAAAAAGACGCAAAGACGCTTTGAGCAACAAATGCAGCTGATAGACTGTGTGTGTGTGTGTGTGTGTGTGTGTGTGTGTGTGTGATTTTTCGTTTGTACGCCACACCTACATTCAAAAATTGTATTTCATCTTTTTTCTTTCGTCTTTATTCACAGAAACTCGTAGAATGATTTCTCTCTTTTCTTCTTCTTCTTCTTCTTCTTCTTCTTCTTCTTCTTCTTCTCTTCTTCTTCTTCTTCTTCTTCTTCTTCTTCTTCTCTTCTTCTTCTTCTTCTTCTTCTTCTTCTTCTTCTTCTTCTTCTTCTTAACTTCTATTGTTTCCTTCCTGTAGTTAAATTAAAACCCTCCTCCTCTTGTTTGTCCTCCACCTTCACCTCCACATCACAGGTTTAAGATGGAGGTGACATCATGACACGGACTGAATCATGAGTTTTGTGCTGCCACTGGATTCGTGTACCAACTGTTTACATGCACACATCTGACCTTTGACCCCATCGGCTCCTTGAGTCCAGGTGAACGTTTGTGTTGAATGTGAAAGGGTTCCCTCAGGACGTTACGGATTTATCGAGTTCACGAGGCAAATTATTGCTTTGTGAGGTCACAGTGACTTTTGAACTTTGACCTTTCACCACTAGAATGTAATGAGTTGCTCGAGGCCTTCCTGAGACGTCACCTTGACGACAACGGGACGTCTCCGGCCACTGGGTGTCACCGGTGTGGAGACATAATAAAACACAACATTACCGAACAGACAAATACTAATAAATAAAAGTGTTTATTGCTTCAGCTGTTTCCATGAGATCTAATGAAATGTTGCAGGTTATGAAAACCTGTAAAGCTCAGTGGGGTTATTCTGCAGCAGCAGCTCAATAAAGAACATTTATTTCCTGAGGTTATTGCTGCGGGCCGTGAGCCTGAACGCGTCCCCGACAGGAAACAAACACGACGCCACCGAGAACACAACCTTCTCCTCCGCCATCATCATTAAAGTTTCTCCCCCCCCGAGGAAAAACCAACGGACAAAGTTCCGTCTCGAAAAGAGAAAATCTGACTCCTCGTTTAGATGAAAGACGAAAGTCGTTAACTGAAGCTTCTCTGTGATTTAGGAAGGAAATGAATTCATAAAGGTTTGAAATGATTTCACGTCTATAATGTGGCCGTTATAATCTCTGTATATATATATATATATGTATATATACTGTTATATGATCCACTTCAAACACACACACACACACATCTTTACAACACCCACACAGACACACTCAGTGTTTTAGTGTGTGAGGGGTGATGTGACAGTTTTAAATCCGTCTCATTGGTTCTGCTCGGCCGGACGCTTTAATAGAAACACTGTGAGTTTCTGTTGTGTGATTTAACAACGGAACAAACACAACAAAGATAAAACACAGATTGATATTATTTTGATAAAAAAAAAGAAAAAAAGTCAAAACTCATGAAAATAAATTTACAGAGAAGCAACACGATTCTTAAGACAGAAAAATAAATAAATCAATTCTTTGAAGGACTCTTTGACTCTCGTCGTCCTCTGACTGTCCTCAGACACTTTTCCTTTTGCACACTTTACATTTGACTCTTTATTCTTCTGTTTAGTTTCCATCGGTCACGATCGACACTTCGGTCTCTGAGTTAAATCCTGAGACGTAGAAACGAAGAAGGAGTCAGACCGGGCGACACCATCGTGGTTCTTGGGTCATTTCATTAATATAGTTCTGAGGGTCCTTGAGGAGATCGCTCTGCTCTTTACAGACGGACGACAGACGGTCAGAGCTGGAGGTCTGTGATACGACTGAGGTCACCGGGGTCACAGAGGTCACAGAGGTCATCACATATCCAAAAAACAGACCGTTACTCAAACCTTCTCTCATCCTGTGAACTGGGGCCTTCTCTTTGCAGTTGGTCCAGTGGTTGTTCGGATCATTTCCGTCTGTCCTGGATTTACTCGTCAGTATTTGTGCGTTTGGATACGGACAAAACAGTTGAAACGTTGCAGTACCAGTGGAACCCATCGGGGGCAGTGTAGCCGATTGTTCACTCAAGATGGTACACTAGGGAGAGGTTAATGGAAGTGACCACACACTGAGAGTCTTTCTCCTCCTCTTCCTTCTTCTCCTCCCTCCATCATCACCATCTCTTAACCTTCTTCATCTCTCTTTCTTCATCTACACCATCGTCTTCCTTGTCTCACTCCGCAGCTTCCTCTCCTCCTATTTATCGCCTCTCTTCCTCGCTCTGTCTATTTTCATGCCACCCTCCTCCTCCTCCTCCTCCTCCTCCTCCTCCTCCTCCTCCTCCTCCTCCTCCTGCAGTTCACTTCAGGACTCAAACAGGGCGGGTGTAGCAGGGAGTTTCACCGACAGTATATATTATACAGCGAGAGAGGGGAGATCAAAGTGTTTCATACGTGGAACAGTCGGAGGAGGAAGATGAACGCAGCCGAGCAGACGAGGAAGAAGAAGAGAAGTTTCATGACAGAGCTGAAATCTGCAGAAATGAAACTGACATGATCACAAATCTCTG
This sequence comes from Pseudopleuronectes americanus, assembly GCA_038501795.1. Classification (NCBI taxonomy): domain Eukaryota; kingdom Metazoa; phylum Chordata; class Actinopteri; order Pleuronectiformes; family Pleuronectidae; genus Pseudopleuronectes; species Pseudopleuronectes americanus. The sequence continues at coordinate 14,979,001 of CM076737.1, forward strand.
AATCAGAATCACATGTGTTGGTTTTCAGGTTCTTCTTTCTGTCCCGTGTGCAGGAGGTCGTGGAGGCGTCGCCGGTTCGATTCCCGTGTCCCAGTTCCAAACTAACACTCTGCTGACGGTGCAGGTTTCAGCAGCTGGTGGGAGGAAGTGACAACGAGTTCACTGAGACTCGTCAAAACAGCTTTAGAACTTTTTTTTACCAACAGAATAATAATAACGTGTTTCCCAGGAAACGACAGCTGCTAACTCACCGCAGGAAGAAGTTTAAAAATACCAACTCAGCAGATCTTGTGTTTGTTGGGGAAAGAAAAACATGATTTACAGGGACCATTGTTTCCAGTGCCATCACCAAGGCAACACATGAAACCATCTGTAACCATCAACACTTGAATGTTTGTGTCACCCTCAGCATGTCCGACCCCGGGGCTGTCAATCAGAAATGGAAACAAAATCAGTGAGATAAGAACGACCTTGAAATAACAGAAAACCATCTTTGACAAACATTTATTTAACGTCTACTTCGATTTTTCTGCTAACATGGAGGAGGCAGGGCGTATGACCTATACTGCAGCCAGCCACCAGGGGGCAATAGACACATTTTGGCTCTCCTTTGCAGAGCTGTCAAGTCGTCCATCTTTATTCACAGTCGACGATCAGACCTGAAACACAGAGTTCACTTCTGCTTCAGACACAAGTTGTTCTGAGATGAAATGAAATGTTTTATGAAAAGCGAGCGTGTGATGGTCGCAGGTCGTCGGAGGTGAAGTCTGCTCCTGCTCCGTTTGAGAGATAACACTTTACTTCTCTTACTGAGAAACGCAGGCTGCAGAATGGAAACAGGCTCCAGCAGATTGCCAGGAGGCCGGGCACAAATGAAATCTACAGGATAACAACAGGACGTGGGAGGACCAACAACAAACTGAACCAAACTGTTTGTTCAAATATAAAAAATGAGCTGCCACACGGAGGACATCAAATAAATGGCTTCCAGGTTTGGGAGATAACGAATCAGAAGAGTTGGATAAAGAAAAGGGCGAACGCGTCATGTGAAACTTTTCGACCAATCAGAACAAAGTACTCACGCCTCCCGTGATGTTCTGCAGCGCCGGCGACAGTTTCTAACCATGATGCATTGCTTCAAATTCATCATGTACCTGTTGAAACGCTGTGAAAACATCGTGTTGGTGTCAAACTGATCGACTCCCACGACACAGGGTTCAAACTGAAACTTTCTTTAAACTGTGGTCAACACTCACACACACACACACACACACACACACACATACACAAACACACACACACACACACACACACATACACACAGTGTAGTTATGTCAGATTAATAGCGATGTGGTAAGTTCGAGGCCTCGGGCTGCAGATAGAAACTCAATCATCCATCAACCATGACTGCTGATATAATTACTACACACACACACACACACACACACACACACACACACACACACTCACACACACACACACACACACACACACACACACACACACACACACACACACACACACACACACACACACACACACACACACACACTCACACACACACACACACACACACACACACACACACACACACACACACACACACACACTCACACACACACACACACACTCAGTCTGTCATTTTCCTGTTTTCTCCACTTGTCTCAAGGAAACAACCAATTTGCTCTGAACATTTCAATTTACCTCAGAGCTCGCTCGCTCGCCCACCCCTCGTCTCTCTCTCTCTCTCTCTCTCTCTCTCTCTCTCTCTCTCTCTCTCTCTCTCTCTCTCTCTCTCTCTCTCTCTCTCTCAAACCCTCCGACTTCGCTCGATCAAATCTCAGTAAACAAAGTCAGACATAAAAAACATCAATTTTAACAGAAATGCATATTTTTGATTTGATCTGTAAATCACAAGAATTAATAAAACAAGAAAAACATGTTTTGTATTTATGGTTTTATTGACCGAACGTCCGTCTCATTAATTATCTACAGTTTGACAATTATTGCAATTATCGTTTGGACCCATACACACCAGCATCTTAACCCAGGTTCCTCCTGTCTGATGTTTTAAATAAAAGCCTTGAAGTGTTCTTCCACTTGCTGCTGTGATCGAACATGAACGTGATTGTAGCTGATTTGAATCAGATTTAATAAATCATCTCGGCCCCGTCACACAGAATCTCACAGCGACTCGATGAATGTGAACACAAACAGGTGAAGCCTGACGCCAGAGTGTAATCTCACCACCGGAGGCCGAGCAGCGAGCCACACACAAACAACACAAACAACACAATCAAATCCCCCGCCACAGCGAGGTAAACACACCGAGTTCAACCTGAGAGTCTCTGCTAAAGCTGCTATCAGTGTGCGATTGTGTGTGTGTGTGTCTGTGTGTGTGTGTGTGTGAGTGTGTTTACTTCATGAACCTCTGCTCACTTCTACATTTTCTCGGTAATTAAAAATCTTTTAGTTTTGTACGGCAGAAACTCACCGGCTGTGTGAGAGTGTGTGTCTGTGTGTCTGTGTGTGTCTGTGTGTGTGTATCTGTGTGTGTGTCTGTGTGAGTGTGAGTGTGTGTGTCAGCAGTGGATTAATTTGCTCTCTGACAGCAGTGAAACAAGGAAACACAGATAACGTCACCCTGACTCCCTCCTCGCCTCCTCTCCTCCCTCCTCGCCTCCTCTCCTCCCTCCTCGCCTCCTCTCCTCTCTTTTCTCCTCCTAATCCTCCTTTCTTCTCTTCCGTCTCACTGGTTCATTTCAATATGAATGAAAGTTGAGCTGATTTTCCTCGAGGCAAAACGCACATAAAAACACACATAAAAACACACACAAGCACAAATATTAATTTGCATTTTCATCCCTGCAAACTAAATAAATTAAATTTTTCTCCTGCTTCATTCACACTGAGAAGCCAAAAGTGGAATCAAAGGTTTGTGTGTGTGTGTGTGTGTGTGTGTGTGTGTGTGTGTGTATGTGTGTGTTTACATTGGTTACATCTACGACGCTGTGTGAATACATTTAAGATTAAGATTAAGATTTAGATTCCTTTATTGTCCCACATCAATCATGCTACAAGCAATGGGAAAATTCACCCTCTGCTTTTAACCCATCCGTATATACAACACACAACAAACAACACACACACACACACACACAAACACACAAACACACACACACAAGTTGTTTGTCAACAGATTAAACGTAAACAATGGAACAAAGTTTAAAGTCTTTTCTCATCGTGCACTTTATCGTTGTGTTTCCGTGCTGCAGAATAACGTCAGTGTGTTTAATGTTGTGTGCGTTGTTTTGGTGACGTTGTGTAGACGTCTCATCACAGGTTTCTCTTAAAAAAACAACTATTTTCCTCCGACTCTAGCGAAGCTGTTGCCGTGGTAAACAGGGATTATACCTATCAGAAAATGAATTACAGTTTTCTCTCTTTCTCTCTCTCTCTACGTCTTCCTGTCTTACATTAAATGTGTGTGTGTGTGTGTGTGTGTGTGTGTGTGTGTGTGTGTGGAGAGAGAGAGAGAAAGAGAACATGTGTGTGTGTGTTTTATCTGAAATGGGATTCCTCTGAACAGAGTGAAGACATTTAGAATAATAACCTACACACTGCAGCTGTTATTTCATCTTCACCTCCTTCTGTCCTTCATTTCCTCTTCTGTTCCCTCGCTTCTTTCTTCTCTCTTCTTTTTCTTCATTTTCTCTCCCACTCTCTCTCTCTTTTCTCTCTCCTGCTGTTCCATGAATCTTATTCGGTTTCTTCTCTTAACTTTCTTTCGTTCTCTTTCATTTTTGAAATTTCATTAATTTTATCTATATTTTTCACTTCCATTCCACTCCTTCTCTCTCTCTCTCTCTTTATTGCACTTTTCCTGTCTTTCTTTCATCATTCTTTCTTTCATTTATTCTTTCCTTTCCTTACTTCAGCACCTTTCCCTGCTGTGGCTCCTCGTTATGAACCGAGAGAGAAAAGACTCCGACTCTCTTCTTCTTCTTCTTCTTCTCCTTCATTTATAAAGACCCACAGCACTCGTCTATCTCGCTCTATCTCTCTCCCAGTTCAGCTCATTTCTCTCTCTGCCACATCCTTTCCTAGTCCCATTAATCACACACACACACACACACACACACACAAATCAACAGTGTGATTTCCCATGATGCTGTGGGAAAAAACAGTGAAGTTGTTCATCACTGAGGATGAAGTCTAGAGAGCCGGCAGCTACACACACACACACACACCGAGAGGTTGCTGGTTTGAATCCCTCCTGCGATGCTGGAGCTGGATAATGGAAACTCAGCTGCTTTTTGTCTTTGCAAAAATTTTTGGGGAAAAGTGGGACAATGAGCATTCGCCCTGTTTCCGTGGAAACCAGCCACCATCAATTAAAGTGTCGAACTCACACTACAACCAGCGTTCAACACAGTAACACACACAAGCTTTACCAACACCAGTGAGTCTTTGTGCGTCTGTGTGTGTGTGTGTGTGAACGAGTCATTGCTCTGTGTCGTTGTTTAAGTTGGATAATAACAAAACACACACATAAGATTAACCATTTTAATATTGTCCATCCAGAAAATACAGGAAACCACAGCAGGGCAAACAGGAAGTAGGATTTGAACTTTTCTCTACGACTTCCTGTCACTGTCATATTTTGGTCCCAAGTCGTCGTCATCATTACGTCATCATCTCCTTCGTGATTATGATCAATCGTCACATCTTCATTTCATTTAGTTTCAAATATCAGGTTTCTGTCATTTACAGTGAAAAGATTTGTTGTGTGTTTTACGTCTTTTAACCAAATTTCCCGAAGTAGGATAATAAAGATTCAAAATGCACGGAATAATTAGCATATTAATTATAATAATACTGATTCACATCATCGACAAATATCATTAGTGACTCCATCATCATCATTAGATCAACCATCAGCCCAAGTCGTCATCATAATCACAACAGTTTTAATTATGGCAATTTTAATCACTGTGAGCAGTCACCATCGCCGCTGCAGTTATCACCATCATCTTGGTCTCACACACACACACACACACACACACACAACTAGACACACAGTGTGTAAGAGTCAGGCCCATTAACTCATATATGGCTCAGTTATTAACATCGAAGCCGGATCTAACAGACGAGGAAGAACTTCTAAAAGTCTCTTTAACAGGAAGCAGATTAAACGCAGCACAATTTCCAAAACTTCCTTTTAACCATCTTCTTCTGTCTCTGGAGTCGGATCCTGACTTCTTCTACATCCTGGATGATCCCCCCTGGTGTTAAACCCGTCACTCCGACCGACTCCTCGGCTGTGGAATCCATTAAACTGTACAATCCATGCTGCTGTTGATTTAATTATTTTAAAATTCACCACGTTTTTCCCTCAGTGCAGCCGAACCTGTGGAGTTAACCGTCAGTTCAGTGGTGGATGTTCTCGCTGTAAGTTGAAGCTGCAATTTCCATAAAATCCATCTCACAAGAATCGGTGCCCTGCAAACGATATCGTCCACTGAAGCTGGAACACTCATTGGATCCTTTGAAATCCATCTTCTAACAACTGGTTCCTCTGATGATGAGCTGATGGGAGAAGCTGCATCATCTGCACACGACTACACTCAGTTTACTCATCTATTTTCTGGCCCCATTTTAATTTTCCTTTGTTTAAAGTCAAGTAATTTATTCTTCCATCCGTGGAGGGAAAAGCATCTAAACACTGATCTGCTTGAAACAATAAAAAAAAACAACCTCGGTGCTTCTTGGATCTGCAACGTCCGTCAAACTCTGCAAACGATATCGTCCACGGAAAATAATCTGTCGCACATAGAAGCCGCACAATTCAGTGCGACGTGAGGGTTGTGAGTCTTTAACTTTCACCAAACTGCAGAAGTCCATCGAGGATTTAAAAAGCTGCATCGTCTGCATACAACCAAACTCAAACCATCTCTTTGGGCCCAAAAAGCCTCAGTTTCCCCATCTGCCATTTTCCTTATCGCGGTTTCACTACTCTCCATTTAACGTCCACTCGTGTCTTGTTCGAGAGACGTGGGCCGATCGGTCGATATGCTCCAACCGACTCCTTTCCTGTTTTTCGTGCTTTGTGAAACCACAGAGATTTGTCGGGTGATTATTTTCTCTACTTGGCCGAGGTTGTGATCTCCGAGGTTGTTCTCAGTCAGGAAGGTTGTCGTGTCATTCACGTTCCCCGGACTCCTCTTACTTTCCTCACAAAGAAACTTCCTGTGCACAACCTCGTCCATCTGTCAGGTGCTTTATCAAATTAGTCCCTCTCAGGAGTCACTGTCAGGTTTTACGATGTCACTAAATTAGGAGAAACATCAATGGCTGACGGATTTTTATATGTGTGGAGTCGGTGCCAAAACTATTTCCTATTTCTCTTTAACACCATCTGGGATTTCTATTTGTACTTGTTTGGTTAAAACCTCCCAAAAGGGCCAGAAAGAAATGTGCAGATACATTTCATTCAAATTAAAATCACAATTGACAGTTGTGCAAACGAAGAAAGTTTTTTATTTTCTGTATTTTATGCACCTTGTAGACTTTCTGTCAAGATTCATTCATTATTTTGTATTTCAACACTGATGTTACGTCTTTCCACTGAGTAAAAGGAAAGAGTATTTAAATTGGCACTGATATCACATCTTCAAGAGAAGGTGGCAAATAAAAATAAAAGCTTTCAGTTTCAGGTGGATTTTTGAAAAGGCAAAAGCTGCTCAATTAAATTTTCTAATTCATGTCAGATTCATCTTTTATGTGAAAACAGCTTTTTGCCTCGTTAATTTGTTTTTTACTTTAAAGTCTCCAACAATAAATATTCCCCCACGTGTGCTGATCTCTGCTGTTTAGAAATAAACTGGGAAGTAATTGCGAGTGTTTAAATTCACGGTTCAGTTCTGAAGCTCGGCGCCGACAGAGCTTCACAAACCGGCTGACGTCTTTCAGGCCGCCGGCGTTTTGGATCATGAAAGAAAAGCTGAAGCGGCTGCTTAAAGTCGAGCTGAAGAGTTAACGAGTGTGAACGAGTCGAGTTGCGATCAGAGGACGACGGGTCAGCGGAGTGTTCACAGATCTGTGGAGTGATCGACTCGCAGCTGATGGGAGATCTGTGTTTATCTGAGAGCTGGTTTAACAGAACGAGGTCGGATTCACACTGTGAGTCTGTGATCAGCCAATGGAAACATTGGGAAGTGACAGATATGAATGTAGAATTAGACGTGAGAGCTTATGGTTTTCAGAATCTGTCAGGCAGACATCAGGAGCGCTCGCTGCCTTGCTCGAGGGTGCTATGGGCGAATGCACCAGCAGCTGCTGCTGAGATTAAAAACATCTGCGTCGTATTGTTGTTTTCTTTGTTCTTCTAAGTTTTTCAAGAACAGAAAAATAACTTAAAGCCAAAGTTGAACGCAGATAGAATCCGATATGTGACCATCGCAGCCACCACCTGCTGCAGTAATCTCTAAAATGTCCCTATTATAATTGTAACGATTATTATCATATATATTTTGTTTGTTTAATACTGACGACAAATGTTTTACAGATAAATGTTGCACCACTTTGTGAAGGAGCGTATAACGTTCATCATGTTGTGCGACTAAAGTTTGACGTATTCTTTGGTTTTGATCCAATTTCTATTTTTGTTTATCTTTCAGCGTGTTCTTCTCTCTGTTGTCCTCCAGGGGGAGTTTTGAGGCTAGCTGTTAGCTAGCATTGACAGAATCAGTGTCTGCTAGCTAGCTATCAGCTTTAATAATTACAATTTAAACCAGTTTTAGTTCATCAGGCACTCGTCCAAAAAGTCCATCTGAAATAAAAAGTTTGAAATCACGTTTCTTTGAAAACATAAACCGGCCGAGTCACGTCAGTCTTTCTCTCTTTTTCATTCTGACTGCATCTGTAAGCTAGCGCTGCGTTAGCATGAGCTTAGCGGTCAGTTCGCAGTCGCTCCAATGGAGCTAGCGCAGGTCTCGTTAGCCGTGGGCGGGGCTCGGAGGTTTTCGCAGCCACTGGAAGAACAGCCGCCGGTGGAGGCGGTGCCAGCGCACGTTGCCCTCGACGATCTCCAGCGCCCGCGGCAAAGCAGGCCCCGCCCCCACGCCGCTGGATTGGATGAACTCCTTTAACTGAGGAAAGAAAGGAGAAGAAGAAGAAGGAAGAACAGGGGAATGGGGGAAGGTGGAATAAAGATGGGAAAAGAGATGACAGATAAAAGTCGTTAGAATATAGATACCAACCCCAGTGTGGAAAGAGGTTTGAACCGACATCGTGTTGAGTGTTAAAGTTTCAGACCTGGTTTAGAGCTTCAGATCAGGAAGAACTACCTAAATATACAGAAACCATCTTTACTTTGGTCCATTTACTAACATGGAGGAGGAAAGGTTTATGACCTATACTGCAGCGAGCCACCAGGGGGCGACTCAGACAATTCTGCTTCCCTTTTGTGAGTTGTCATGACTTTGGAAACCAAATCATCTTCCAGCCAGACGGTGAACAACTGAAGGTTTCTCGACGTCTCAGTGGAAATCAAAGACGTTTCCTTTTAACGACGATTAAACAGAAACTTGAAACGATTTATTAAAAGCAAACTGTCTTTTAAAGGTTTGATAATTCAGGGGAAACTCGTGTTCAAGCTTCATAATTAGAGGAAACGTTTTCTGTCTGAAAGTCAAAGTCTCAGAATGAAACTTTGACTTTAAAGAAGGTAATTAAAAGAAAGAAGCTTCCAGCTCCAGAGGTGAAACGTTTCTTCTCCTGTCGATAGAGAAACTTTGTTGAAGGAGACTTTTTCTTCACGGTTGAGGACAGAAGAGGAAACTCAACGTTCAGGGTTTGACGGATTCACTGGAGCACAGAACAAAGTTCATCCCTTCTCTTCACTTTAATGCAGCTCGTATCGTTAACTCTGCTCTCAGCTGCTGCCCTCCGACACTTTATACAACTATTTCACTTCTTAATTTCTTCAAACTTTCAACTTTTGACTCTCCTCTTCCTCCTCCTCCCCCTCCTCCTCCTCCTCTTCCTCCTCCTCTTCCTCTTCCTCTTCCTCCTCCTCCTCCTCCTCCTCTTCCTCTTCCTCCTCCTCCTCCTCCTCCTCCTCCTCCTCCTCCTCCTCTTCCTCCTCTTCCTCCTCTTCCTCCTCCTCTTCCTCTTCCTCTTCCTCTTCCTCCTCCTCCTCCTCCTCCTCCTCCTCCTCCTCCTCCTCCTCTTCCTCCTCCTCCCCCTCCTCTTCCTCCTCCCCCTCCTCCTCCTCCTCTTCCCCCCCTCTTCCTCCTCCTCTGTGAGTCACACTTTTTTATATTTGCTGAGTTCCCGGACGCAGACTTTACTTTCCTCTAAAAGCATATCCAGGAAAAGCAAACAAAAACACATCATTCTGTTTATTAGATGAAGTTTGGGTGCTCGGGGGGGTTTCTATTTTAATTCTGGTTGGTTTAATTCGCCGGCTTCTCTGACACTGACGCCAACGCTGAGGCTGTTTGTTTGTTTTCTCCATTTCAACAGGAGTCGAGCTGCAGATCTCTCACAGAACTGGTTCTCACAGAAAGTGTTCATCAGGAAAAAGCTTCTTCTTTCAAAACCTTTATGTTCAGAGAAGGTGTCAAGGTTGTGGAGGTCGGGGAGATTCAGAACCAGCATTTATTCAGCTCTGTCCTGTTCCACCTCTCACTTCTCCCCTCCTGCTTTTATTTCATTTCTCTTTTCAAAGCACCTCAGAGTTTTGTACGATGTATTATACTGGATAAAACATTTAACTGAGTAGAGGAGGATAATAATGATAATGTGGAGATGACGTGTGAGCTGCTCTCAGATCTGCTGGTGGATAAACTCTGTTACAGTGAAGCCGAGGTCGATCACACCTGAGTTTCTCTGCTTCTCTTTGAGTCGACATCACAGGTTTGTGTTTCAAGGTCTGAGGTTCAGATCCGTTCAAACACTAAATCACATGACTGACGTGTTTCATCTTTATGAAAGAACCCGTTCACACCTCGCTGGGTTCAGAGCTTCAGACTCGTCAGTTCAGTGTGAAGCTCTGAACATCAGGTGTGAACGGTTCCTCAGAGCAGAGGAGGAGTTCTGGGTCTGGATCAAACTGAACCTGGTTCTGTTGGTTTACACTTTGTTGGACAGTTTGGACTTTTGGACCAATCACAATAAGTAGAGACAGAATAAACAAGTAGAAGAAGAAACAGAAGATGAAACTATAATTATATAAACTACAAATGAAAGTCTGATTTCTGAATACAACAGTGAATAAAGCAAGTTTTTCTCTCTCTCTCTCTCTCTCTCTCTCTCTCTCTCTCTCCATCTCTTATCTCAGGTCTGGACTATGTGAAGATCCTTTATAATATATAAATTGGGATGTGGAGCCGTATAAATAACTACTTGCTTCCGAGTCCTTTAGGAAATCACTGAGGCTTCTTTAAAATTGAAAATTGATTTCATATTTCTTTGGTAAGATTCTTTTGATGAAAAACTTGAATTTAAGATTTATCTTAGTTTCTTGTCTTATTACCTGAGTGTCATTGTTCTCCGGGTTGTTAGGCTGAGATCTGTTCTGTGTAAGGTTGTGTTTGTGTGGTTGTGTGGTTGTGTGGTTGTGTGTTTACCTCGTTCAGTTCTTTCTCCGTGTTCAGGAACTCTGTGACTCCACTGATGAGTTTCGAATTCATGAACAACGCTTCACCGTAACTGGACAGAAACATGAACATCATGATTTAGTCATTTCAGTTTTCAAACCCACGTGAATCCTCCCCTGGACGGATGGAGTCTCACCGAGCGTTCAGGATGTCCCACTTTTCTCTGAAGTACTTCCAGGCCAGGTTTCGACCCTGCGGGTTCCTGCCCACGTGGATGATGACATCGATCACGTCCTGCTCCGGGACCAGGTCAGAGGTCAGAGACAGGTTCAGTAACCTGCGAGAGAGGGAGGCAGCAGGTTAAAGGTGGAGCAGCCAACTGGAAAAGGGTTCTTCTGTAATGTCGAGGAGGCGGAGCCACACGGAGCTCAGGTCAGGATGCTCAGGGTTCTATAGCAGGCGAATATTCATTCCATTTAAATTAGATATTAACTGTTTTCTCTATATTAGTGTAAATAAGAATAACAACAAATGTGCAGCTTTCTTTATAAACATCATAAAACCTTTGGCAATGTTTTATTTCATGCAAAGCAAATAGCTTGTACATTTAAAAATGCTAACATACTGGATATAAATGAGCTAATTACACAATAACATGGATTTATGGATTTTATTTTCAGATTTTTGGTGCAGAGGATCTTTGTTATACTGACTGATATCGTTTCATTTGATAAAAAACAACTGAGGATTATTATTTTCTGTTTTCATTCTTTATTATCTCCAGGAAACCAAAGTCTTAAGATGTTAAACACAAACTGTAAACCTGTGGGATTAACATTGTGTAGTTTTTGTGTGGTTGTCCTGCAGGAAACAAGACGTACAGAGTAATCTGATTACTCTGAGCTGCTCTGGGATGGAGGGGCTTCTGGAAACCTTCACAGAGCGTCTCTCTGCAGGATCCTGATAATTCAGACGTGTAAACACATTAATCCGAGTTTCTAACGTGTGTTTTAAGATGAGAGACTGAGGAAGACAAAGAGAAGAAGAAAGACCTTCACTCGTCCACAGGCTGCTCACACTTTACCTTCATCCGTCTTCCTGCGTCGTATTTTTCTGTCACCCTTCTCTGTATTGTAGTGTGTGAGCATGTGTGTGTGTGTGTGTGTGTGTGTGTGTGTATTTGTTAGCTGGTTGTTTGTAGCTGGCGTCTTTTCATTAGACCCCAAAATCAATTTTCTCTCTCTTTTCCCACAATTCCTCTGAGCTGAAACCATTTCCTGTGTGACCAATCAGTGTGTGACTGTGCTGTGTGTACGTGTGTACCTGTGACTTTATGTGTGTGTGTGTCCGTGACTGTGTGTGTGTGTGTGTCTGAAAGCTGTTATCTGAACATGCAGTACTACCTCTCTGATTGCAGAACAGTTTACTGTGGTTGAAAAATCAATACCTGTCACAGACACACACACACACACACACACACATACAACCCATTGTGTCACGTTGCGTACTTCTGGGTGTTTGTGATATCCATCCTCGCTATTTTTTCAAAAAAAGATAGCGACTGTTAAGCACCTGATTAAATACACTAGAAACAGCAACATACACAAAAACACACACACACACACACACACACACAAACACACACAGGGCTACATTTATCTGGGCCCTCAGGATAATATTCAGTTCTACTCTCACTCGATTTACGATCTGGTTTCTCTTCGAGCTGCTAACGTCAGCGTTCAGTTGGAATTAAATGAATAAAATAAAGATTTAAATGAACAGTTTCCATTTCTTCACCTTCACGTCTCACTGAGGTGTTCAGTTGTGATCGGATGTAAATCAGCTGAGACCAGGGGCAGCACTATTTCAAATCAGCTGCCAAAAACAAACATAACGAAGCGAAAAATAATAATAATGTTGGAGACGAATCTGCTTTTAAAACGACTCCATACTTTTATATTAACAATAAAACAAGAGGCAGTGTGTAGTGCTGGTAGTCACAAGCCCACAGAGAACCACACTCCTGCTCTGTGAAGTGTTTTCATGTCTGTCAGCTCATTGTTTTGCTTTTTACGACTCACAACTTTACTGTTGTGGTTTAGTCTCGCAGCTCTCGTTACTGTTGGCTCCAGCAGCTTTTTCTGTTTTCACAAAAAACTGCTCGAGAAAAACCCACCGTCCGCTTCCCAGCAGCAAACAGACCGAGTCCGGGAGCGGCTGGTGAGCACTGAGCTGCTAAAGAGCCTGAAACCTCCTCCAGGAGCTGGTGGAGACCAAACAGGGAGGTGGAAGAGGGGTGAAGGTTCAACTGCAGCTCATTAGATCAACACTAATATGATTTAAGAGCCAGATATTAATCCAGAGAATCAGGAAGTGATAGAAACATGTTTGTCATCTGTCACCTTCAGCCCTCATAGAGCAGTAGGATGGATTTTACACTGACTGGAAGGTTGGTGGTTCGATGCTGACTCCTCCATTGGGCATGTTGGGGGGCAAGATACTTAACCCAACTGCATTCTGATTTTATTATTATATGATGTAGTTTCACCCGTATTTTCTCACCAATGGTTTAAATAATCCAGTATTTGTTTTCAATAAATCTTTTCCTGTGTTGTCCGGCTGCCTCGCCCCCTGCTGGAGGATCTGTATAATCTCCCTGGTGAGCACAGGCTCTTCTCCTTGCTCGTACGTTAATGAAAACAAAGTAGATCACAAACCATAATGTGAAAATGAATATTAGTTTTTTTCCTTGTAACAGCAGATGATCCTTAAATGAACCAAGAAGCCACACGATGCTGCGGAAAACTGCGTAATTAGATTCTGCAGGATGAGCTCAAGAAGAAGTGAGGAGATATTTCTGACTCAATGTTCCTACAGCACAACACAGAATCCTCTGCTAGTCACCTGAGTCACTGCCACTGTGTGTGTGTGCGTCTGTGTGTGTGTCTGTGTGTGTGTGATGTGGCTTGTTAGTGCCATGTCTCTGAGTGGTCGATAACAGAAGTGCTAGGTGAGTGTCGTCCGTTTGTACCTGTTGAGGAGGAAAGTGTTATCGGAGCAGGTCAGGGCCTCCAGCAGGATCTTCTTCTCTGACACGGCGCTGGTCGAGTGGAACTTCATCCAGATGAACTCCCACACGTCCTCGTCCATCAGGCTGACGCCGGTGCAGTACACGATGTCTCGGATGTTGGGAGGAATCCTGCAGACACACAAAGAGCAGTTATCACCAGGGGAATCAGTGAAAACAGATAGAACACAGGTCAAATTAACAGAGGGACGTATTAGAAGTACGTTAATAATATGAAACTCTCTCTGGAGTTTCTTAAACATCTCAGGTTTGGAAGATTTCCTCAGGTCTGGCAGCAGCGTCGGTGTAAGTGAGAGCAGCGGAGACAGGATGTGAGTGTGGACCAGAGAAAGAGATAAAGTGAAAACCCCGATAAGACACGTCTGCAGGATTAACCGGAGACGCTCCCTGGATGCAGAGCCAGAAACTCCCGACTCCATTAGAGGAGAAACCTCCCTTCACTTCTCCTGTGGCAGAAACATGCAGAGACGAAGACTTCGCCTCCAGTTAAGACTCCGGGAAGCTGCGTAAGCCAAACTGGCTCCTGGACTGAATTAATCGAGCTGGAATCGAGTTTGTTCCCAGTTTCACAATCTGCTCAGATTTATTAAGATCGTCTGGATATAGATTGAGATTCTTCCTCTGACCCGACGTCATGAGAGTCAGCACGTGTGGTGGTGAAGTCTCCAGCTCTTCACACTGGACTCACTCGTATGCTGTGAAGGCTTCAGCCCAACGCACACACACAGACACACACACACAGAAACACACACACACAGAAACACACACTCGCCCCAGCTGGTTAGTGGCCTAAATCATCAGTAAAGCAAAAAAAGGTTATTCCTTGACCCTATGAAGTGTGTGTGTGTGTGTTTGTGTGTGTGTTTCTCTGTTTGTGTGTGTGTGTGTCTGTGTGTATGTCTGTGTGTATGTTTGTGTGTGTGTTTCTTTATGTGTGTGTGTGTGTGTGTCTCTGTGTGTGTGTACTTGACCTAAATCGTCAGTAAAGCAAAACTAAAAACTTTCATCACAATACAGTGAGCTCAGCTGGCGTCGGAATTACAGTATATACTGAACTATCACATTATGTGAGGGTGTGTGTGTGTGTGTGTTAATATTGTGTGTATTTATTATGTGTGAGTGCAGGGTGAGTGATGCAGGGAGAAATACATCATTCACCGACCTGGGAAATCATTTTAGAGATGCTCCACTTAAGAGCAAGCTTCAACACACACAACACAACATAAAACAACACAAAACAACTACCCCCCCCCCGTTTCACACACACACACACACATTACTGCTGACAATGGCGTTAAAGTCCTTCTGCCAAACCCAGTGCAATGGACTGTGTGTATTTATGAATGTGTGTGTTTAACCAGATAAACAGATTCTTTCAATGTGGAACATGAACAACTGCTGCAGCTTCTCTCTGTTACTGCCTCCGTCACCTCTTCATCACTCGTCTTCATCACTCGTCCTGCGTCTCTACAGGCGCTGCCGTTATGTGTAATGGAAATAAAAGCAGTAATGTGGAGTTTTCCTCTGCAGAATATCAAACAGTGTCTCTGGAAACCTCCAGATGGCTCAGATCCCATTAACTAACACACTGGAGGATGTTTTATGTCCTAAGGTTCTAACTTCCTGGTGAAATATCTCTCACTCTTCCCCTGCATCGAACCCCCGCTCTGACAGTAAACATGTCTCTCCACCATCTGCTCTGTCTGTCCGCTGCATGCGTCCGCCTGTCTGTCTGACGCCACACTCGAAATGGCAGTTTGACTTCTGAAAATCACTGCTCCAGAAAGATTAAACGTTCATATTCCTCCACAGAGCAACAGGAGTGCAGAGCGGAGACTGGAAACAAAGATGGACGATGCTCAGAGTAGCAGGAAATATCTGAGTGCAAGCGGACAGTTTGAGCACAAGCTGAGCAAATCTAAACACAAACAGGAGATAATAGAGTTTAAATTTGTCGTTGTGTTTTCTTCAAGAACACCAACTGTAAGCCAGTTTAAAGCTGTGGAACACAAGAACCTGGATAAAGTAACTACCAAAATAAGTTAAGCTAACACACAACCCACGAGTTCACAGCTCGAGCGCAAGAAAACTGTCTAAGCAGCTAAATATCTGAGTGTGAGCGAAGGGTTTGAGTGAAAGCTTTGATGAATCTGAAGGTGGAATCAATAAGTGCTGCTCTCAAACTGAAAGAGCACCATCTTACACATGAGCACGTCACTAATGATCTGGTTCTGAGACCTTCACCAGGTCAGTGCTGTGGTTACATGCTGCATGTAAAGCAGAGTGGACGGATCAGGGAGGTGAACGGAGGCTCGGCTGCTTCGACCTCACACCAGGCTCCTCCAGGAACACTGATATAGATCTGAACGCTGATGGATTCTGATCATTTTAATATAATACCCTGGTGGGATGTGATTACAATTCCAGGGGGAGTTAACATCTCAAACATGAGTCGCTTTGTGCACTAATTACACTCATTGTTCTGGAGGAGGTTTTCCAGCAGGTGGATTTCCACAGCCTTCACCTGCTGTTTGACTCCTCTCATCAAATCATTGTCTTTTTGAATTCACACACAGAATTAAATCCAGTCGCTGCTGAACGAGCCTCAGTTCCTGTTCCTCCGGGTCAGATGAGGTCGCTCCTCACAAGACGGGTAATTATTGTGGCTCCCTGATAAAAAGCAGATTTGGAATGAAAAGCACATACGTGTGCTTTCCAGATGGGATTAGAATCACTGAATGGAGCATGCAATATTGAAAAATAAAATCCCCCCCCGGAGAGATTAATCCCTCATGAATGTTGGATTCATCCGGCGCTCTCCCCTTCGCTGAGAAATGGAACATTTCCAAATTTCTTCTCCAACTCCAAAAGGCACAGACTCCGGGAAAAATGGAGCTTCTCCAAAGAGCGCTGCCATATGGCCGACGTGTGAGCGGCTCCCTCGTGGCTCGCTCCATAAACAAAAACATAACTTCTGACAAAGACTGAAAAACGAGACGGAACAAAAGGAGAAGAAGTTCGATAATAATCAGTGGAGGTCGGTGGATTTGAGAAAACGAAACACAAACACGTGTGTGGTGTGAGTGAGGACAAGTTCCTCGAAGCCTCATTCATAGAATCCACTGGACAGAGTGTGAAGCTGTGTTTAATTTAGTGTTTTTAATTTATGCACGTGTCTTATCACCAGCTCCCTGCTGCCCTGTGCAGAGCAGCAGCATCTGTTTCCATTTAACTTGCTGTTTGAAATCTAATTTTGCGGATCTCGTTAAGGCCCCGGAGGGGTGGGTGGGGGGGGGGTGGGGGGGGTGGGGGGAAGCCGGCAGCACATGAAAGAGAAGAGAAGTTCCAGGCAGACAGAGAAGAGGGAAGAATGGATGGAGGAGAGGAACAACTGGAGGGATGTAGAGAGGAGGGCGAGAGTCAGTCTGCTACCGTGACTCACATCCCCCCCCCCGTCCCCCCCTTCATCCACACACAGGGACGTGCTTGAGCTGGTGTGTTAGTGTTAAGGTTACACAACATGTTCGGGTCTTTGTTTATTTGTTCTCACTTCATTCAAGTCGCTCTCGTACGTCTTTGTGTGTCTGTGTGTGTGTGTGTGTGTGTGTGTGTGTGGTCACACCTGTTCTTGTTGCTGGAGATCCAGTCGGAGATGTAGGCGACGGCCTGACGGTGGCACTGTTTGTTCCCGAAGCTACAAGCTAACATGATGAGCTCCCTCTGCAGCTCCCTGCAAACACACACACACACACACACACATAAACACACACACACACACACACACACACACACACACAGAAAACACACACACACACAGAAAACACAGGTTTAATGTTAAAGACACTAAACTCTAAAGTACAGAGAGGCTGAAGGTCCAGGACGAGAAGAGTTCTGCTTATGACACTTTAAACTATCAGGGCATGCACTTTGTGTGTCTGTGTGTGTCTGTGTGTGTGTGTGTATGTGTGTGTGTGTGTGTGTTACATACTCAGTCTGGTACGACGCCTGCAGGACGTTGCCCTCGTTTCCAGGAACATTTGTCGGCCAACCCATCTGATGGTACCGTGCTGCAACCTGCTTCAACACGTAGTCCTGTTTGAAACACACACACAGACACACACACAGACACACACACATTCACACACACAGTCTGGATCAACGGACAACACTAGCTATAAGCGCCATAAGAGACCGATCTGGTAACTGATACAAATTTAATTGATTGATTGATTGATTGATTGATTGATTGATTGACTGATTGATTGATTGACTGATTACACTGAACAGGCTGTATTCCTCTGTGCGGTCCAGCAGCTTGTCCAGCTGGTAGAGCGCTCGGCTGGCAGCGTGCCACGGCAGGAACGACGTCTCCTCGGGCAAATAGCCAATCAGCTGCAGGGGAACGCCCTGGGGGAGGTACCCGGCCCTTAGGGGGGGGAGAGAGAGAGAGACATAGAGAGAGAGAGATAAATTAAAGTCAATACATTCATTTTTTGCATGTTCTTAACGACTTCTCTTCTCATCAGGACATGTCCAGGTCACTTCATTAAACTGACTCGTGGTTTGTCTCATCCCAGCCACCGTACTCTGACCCTTTCAACACGTGCAGCTATCTGAACTTTAATTACATTTTTTACTCTTTGAAAACTTTGTTATTAGAGCAGAGTCCAGGAGACAGTCAGGTGCATTCTGGGACAGGAATCCAATTGAGGGGGATGATCCTGACGAAGATGTGATCTTTAGCCCTCAGTCTGTGTGTGTGTCTGTGTGTGTGTGTGTGTGTGTGTGTGTGTATGTGTGTGTTTAAAAATACTTCATGAACACACACATTAAGATTAACTTGGCCTCTTGATGCCACTGGAGGTTTTCAGCTGCCCGGGTTGGAGCCTCAGCGCTCATGAATATTAATGAGCTTCCGTTCTTTGTTCATTAAAGTGGGTGGGTGCAGTCACCTGGTTCCTTCTTCGACCTTTAGCCCCGCCCACACCTCATGAATATTAATGAGCGAAGTCAGAGAGGTGATGTTGGTCCGATGACTTTTTATTCTGATTACTGACGATCAGCCGAGACAGAAGCGACCAATGAGAACGAGCGACACTGAAATGTATGACATCACAGCAAACAGTTACCTTTAATCAAGAGCTGTCAATCACAGTGACTGACAGCTGCTCCATCCAAACCCTTCATTTTGATTATCTGCTGATACAGAGTCCGATGTGACTCATTAAAAACAACAATGTACAGTCTATAATCATAAATAATAATAGCGCCCCCAGCAGCAACTTGAGAGAACAGCACCAAAAAGCTCTGAGAGTTTGATGATACTGGAAACATTACTGTATAAAGAGTTTTACAGAGTTCACAGCTCGACTCGGACGCAGAGAAAGTGATTTAAACTCAGAGGATTCTTCTTATCAGAGACATGAACCCTCCTGATAACATCGATGTGATAAGAAAATGACAGAAAAGTCAAAAGATGTATTTTAAATCAAAGTTTCCTCCGTCTGAGGCTCAGCTGGACACAGGTTCAGATCCCGGTCGGTGTGATTGAGGAGGATCAGCTCCACTTCTCCACCTGAGAGTGATTTTGTGGCCTCACAGAGACGGAGACAGTTTGACGGAGACAGACCTCCACACAGAGTTAATCTGTCCCAGATAAGACTCTAAGTCTCTGAGCAGCCAGAGGAGAAAACTCTAAATTCCGGAACATCATATTTCCATAATCTGCCTCGTATCCAACGCCGACCAACCTCCGCGCATTCACCTCCATTCCCATCAGGCACCTGGGCCCTAATTACCATAATCCATCCAGCCTGTATACACTTCCTGTTTACAGCTCTGTGAACGACTGATGGGACTGAACGTGAAGGCAGAGCGAGAGAGAGAGAGAGAGAGAGAGAGGTGCTGGTTACCATGGCAGCCACATCCAGCCATTGATCTTTTCTCCTATTCTTTTTGTTTTTCTTTTATCCGTCATCATCATCCATCACCTGATCATCCATCATCCATCCAGCCGCCGCAGCGTGGAAACCTCTCGTCACATTTGTTTTATGTTTCCTGTATTTTCTCTCTTCTGTCTAAACAAAGGCAAGAAAAGACCTTTCAAATATTCTATGAAAACTGGTTTTGTCAGTGTTTCTTTCCTCCAGTTTGTTATAAAGGTTTTTTCTGTGAATGCAAAAGTTCTGCAAAGTTAAAAAGCTCAAAGTCTGTGAAGCCGAAAAAACACTGAAGCTCCTGAAACATCCGAGAGGATTCCAGACGACAGCGTAACACACGTCGTCAATTAACAGCAATTAATGAAACATGCAATTAAAAATGTGCATTAATGAAGCTGTTCCCTACAGTATTCAGACTGAGCTACGTTAGCTGCTAGCTTCTTATTCACTGCACAGATTATACCGATGGGGTTTTAACTCATCACCATCAAGATATCAAATAACAGTCGCTTCAGTAGTTTCAAATAACAACTTTAAGACCAGAAGTTCTCTCTGGTTCACTTGAGACCTGGGACCAGATCTGGGACCGGACCTGGACCAGACCGGGGACCAGACCTGGACCAGACCTGGGTCCATCAGGAACGTCTCAGTTTCTGTCCCGGTCCTGATGAGGTCCTAAGATCATCCCATCATCAGTGTGTTTGTTTTATCTGTTCGACTCTCCCACCGTGTGTGTAATGAGCGCTGCAGCCTGTAGGGGGCGCTAACAGAGCTTTAAACTGAGCTCATTAACTCGTTAACATCGTTAAGGGCCAGTTAATTGTTTGTCCATTAGCCATTAGCCAGGCTCAGTGGAGAGCTAACGAGGGTCTGCTGTGGTGGCCTGCACACACACACAGACACACACACATGCACACACACACACACACACAGAGGAGACATCCATCACTGTTGAAGCGCACACTCCGGGAGACACAGTCATTTATTACTGCTAAACTAGCTTCTCTCACACACTCACACACAAACACACACACACTCACACACACACAATCAAGTCACAGTCGCACCAATAAGCAGTTAACGCCGTGTGGATTTCTCGAGCTTCAGTCAATCGAACTGTAAACAGAAGAAGAATCAGCCGCACGGAAATTAATGTGGAGTTAAAGATCAATCAAAGTGAAACGAATTCAGAAAAACTGCTGAAATAACATCTCTGTAAATAAAGCTGCTGCTCGGGGGTTTTACTGTCACTCTGGAATAATCCTGACCAGCACATTTTCCTTTTGTTTCTGCTGAGTGAGCTGCAGGAGGAAGAATACAACCAGTAACACAACCAGTAACACAACCAGGACCACAACCAAGAACACAACCAGGAACACAACCAGGAACACAACCACGAACACAACCAGGACCACAACCAAGAACACAACCAGGAACACAACCAGGAACACAACCAAGAACACAACCAGGAACACAACCAGGAACACAACCAGGACCACAACCAGGAACACAACCAGGAACACAACCAGGAACACATCCTGGAAAACAACCAGTAACACAACCAGGAACACATCCTGGAAAACAACCAGTAACACAACCAGTAACACAACCAGGAACACAAACACAACCGCGATCAGGAACACAACCGTATTGGGTGAAATCACAGCAGCGAGCAGGTTGCTGGTAAAACTCATGATCTTTGGTGAGAACAGTGGAAGCTTCAGACTCAATTTAACAACAACAACACAAACCAGGTATAAAAATACACATATTGTATGAATATATTATTGTCAAAAAACATTTTAATTATATTTCTTTCACTGATTCTCATGTTTTCCAGTTGAACAGATGATTAAACTGAAGCAGTCGTTTGTCTGTTTCCTTCAGACATAGAGACTCCAGCTCTGTGTTGATCAGGGGAATGTGTTCTGAGGTTTGAACCTGATCCAGTTTCAGACCCGGATGTTCCTGAAGGTTCCTGAAGGTTCTCGAGCTCCTCGCTCGTCAGCGCTCGCTCTCTGAAGGAGGACGGCAGCACAGCTGTCTGTGCCGCGGCTCATTCAGCATGACAGCAAACAGATGGCTGAGCGAGGGAGATACAGAAGAAAGAAAGGAGGCGTAGATTGAGTTATGGGGCCGGTGTCAGAGTAGATTTTGGTTACAGAGCTCTGAAAGCTCCGGGCTGAAAACGTCATTATGAGAAACCACTCACTCCTCCACCGCCCCCCCGCCCTCTGCGGCTGCAGCCTCGTTCATTCATCACCGAGGGGCCGACTCGCCCGGCTGCTTCTGAGTCTCTCTCCTCAGGATCTGAGGAAGGAGTCGACTCGGAGCGCGGCGTCGTGGACGAGTTTCGGACCGACGCACGTTCTGTCAAATATCTGACAAATAACTGATCTGAGCCACGAGGCAGCAAAACAGATGCAACTGTGAGAACAGGACGACTTTCAGGCTGTTAGATACAACTGAAAAATATATGAAATTGGATATTTAAGCCATAATTTTCCACTCACAATAAAACTACACGAAGCAATCACGAGTCTCAATCTTTGTCCCGAGGTGACATCATCACTTTCAGTCAATAAACGGCCTCACAGGAATCTCTCAGCTGTAAAACACGAAAGGATCCTGACCTGAATTCAAGTCGAGTGAACTCAAGCTGGAGGAGAAAGGAAAGTTTCTCGAGACATTTCTCAGCCAAATTTAAAATGATTGATTTATTTTGAGCGTCCAATTAGTTCAGCAGCAGGTTTTAGAAACACTGAGTTAATGAGTCGGACAGAAAAGGTAAAAGATATTCTATTAAATTTCCAAAACATCGATGAACCCGCACGTCACTGCACCGTTAAAAGAAAACTCTCTGTTTTCACCAAGTGCCTCAAAACGAGAACCACAGACTTTCAATCAGACTGGAAACAAGTGTTTGGGATGATTTCAGTTAAAGTGAAGCTTAGTGAAAAGCTGCTCGCTCTAGACGTGCACACGCGTTTGAACAAAATAATGCAAACTTCAGTGGGAGAGGAGAAGCGTCTGCTGCGAGGCGACGCTGGTAATCCCCGAGACGCTGAGCTGCACTTATCACAGCGGCTCTGGATTCTAGAGGAATCCAGAGCCGCTGGCAAAGCTGCGTCTGAGGCCTCGGGTACAAACGCATGTTAATGTGAGAAAGAACCGAATCTGAACTGAATTCACAAACAGGAGGTGAACCCGTGACTCTGTTGATTCAGTTGAGCAGATGACGACAACTCTGAGTTGTGTCAGTCCGTTAAAGACACAAACGTACGTGTGTCGAGTTCAACAAACAGAAACGACTTATTGGAAACAGTGAGACACAAGCAGACGCTGCTCGTCCAGATGTCTGAGCCATGAACCGATCAGAAAGACCGACAAAAAGGAAAACCAGATGTTTGTGTGCATACAACACACACACATACACAGTCCAATGAGTATACACTATACTCATTGACGTAGATTGTGAAATTTGGCATGTCTTAAATCAAACGATGCCAAAAACACATCTTTATTCCTCTGAATCAAATCTCACAAGTATAACAATCTGTTGGTTTTCCTGTTAAATTTTCCTTTGTTAAATTCTCCCTCTGGGATTCTAACAGTGAACTGTGAGGAGCTGTACGTGTGAGTGAGGACGTGTTGTTGACATCACATTATCACACACTCTCTGATTCACCGTGTGCATGAGGCCTGAACGAGGAACAGGAAGTTCAACTGCGCCCAAACTGGTCAAGAGAAGAAGAAGAAGAGAAGGCTCACCTGGCCAGGTTAAAGGCGTCATCGATAAGCCCCGCCCTGTTTCCCACCGAGATGATCTGAGAAAAGAGAAACGAGAGACGTGATGAAGATGAGAAACAGAAGCAGAGCTGAAGAAGAGAAGAAGAGTTCGAACCTCCGGGTTGATGTGGAGCTGCTGAATCAGCAGTTTCCAGTTCTGGAGGTCGTAGTTCACGCGGAAGTAGCCCGTCTGGTTTATGTTGCCAAGCAACCAAGTGCTGTCGTCCATCTGACCAATCCTGTGCATCTCTGAGAGCAAACAGACGAGTCAGCCAATCATCAGATATGCAGATGATACCACACTAGATGTTTACAAAAACTTAAGAATCAATGTTAAGTGTAAAAAGTGTAAGAAAGAACTTCATGAGACAGAACTTCAGATCACATGTGACATAACGAGACGATTCATTTGTGATCAGGTGAAGAAGATAATCCTCATGTAACAGTTAACTGATCATAACTGTTATTGAGATGATAATCAGTAATATCTGTACCTGTCCTGTTGTTGATCCAGAGGAGTCTCTCTGAACTCAGGGTGGACGTGTTGCCCACGGCGACCGTCAGAGGGACCTGCCACTGTAAACTACAGAGAGAGAGAGAGAGAGAGAGAGAGAGGAGAGAGAGAGAGAGAGAGAGAGAGAGAGAGAGAGATGTCAGGGGACGATCAGAGGAATGGAATCAGGTTTTATTGCTTCACTTATCAGATAGAGAGAGAGAGAGAGAGAGGAATGATCACTCAGCATCAGTCGGCTGTAAATGGAGCGAGAGACACTCGCTGCATCACAGGGGGAGAGAGAGGGAGAGGGAGAGGGAGAGAGAGAGAGGGAGAGAGAGGGAGGGAGGGAGAGAGAGAGAGAGAGGGAGTGTGATGCTGCAGCAGCCGGCGACCATCAGTCCAGTGGCTCAGGGTGTTTCTCAGAGAGCGAGAGGTTAAACGTGTCGTCCAGTCAGAAGCGAGTGATTCTCACATCTTCTCCTCGGCTCAGACACGTAGCCTGGAACCCATCAGGCTCGTGGAACCTCTTAGAAACCAATTAGATGATCTCAGAATGAATCGGCTCAAACGCAGCAGCTGACATTTAAGGAGGTAAATGATTTCTGAGGCGCTGCAGAATTCTGATTCTTCACTTTAATAACAAACCTCGTGATCGACAGACAAAGAAGATGAAAGTTGTGTTTCAGGGCAGAAAGAAATCAGGAGGGTTTAGAGGCTGATGAACATTGAATATGACACGTTAATACACCGACTGCCCTCCATCTTTATCTACAGTCTACGTTCACAACAGTCTGTAAAATACGTGATGAGGAGGAAAAAGAACACACACACACACACACACACACACACACATTTCCTCCTTAAATGAGTGGATTGATTGAAGTGTGAGAGAGTTTGTCTGTAATTAAAATCCACTCTAATTAAAATATGAATCAATTGAGTCAGAATGAGTCTCCGGAGGTTTTAGTTGGAGCTAAAGAGAAGGTAACACTTTAAAGGCTCATTTATTACTGTCATTAGTGAGTGTGTGTGTGTGTGTGTGGTTGTGTGAGTGTGTAGGGGTCATTGTAACACAATCAGCCGCATAAAGACCATCTACCAAGCCCATAATATACATTCGTCGCTGCGGGCAACCTTCGATCAATACCACTGCCTAGCAACTGGATATTTAATCTGATATTTATAACAAGGTGATTGACAGCTATACACACACACACACACAACACACACACACACACACACACACACACACACACACACACTGAGCAACATGGACGGCAAAATGATGTGTTCATTAATATTTGATTGGAATGAAGAATGTTTATTTAAGACAATTATGTGTGTGTGAGAGTGTGTGTTTGTGTATGTGTGTGTCTGTGTGAGTGTGTGTGAGTGTGTGTGTGTGTGTGTGTGTGTGTGTCCGTGCTGAGAGTCAATGATTTATTCATCAGAGCCAGAAACACACAGACTTGTTCAGCTATCCTTGTTAGGACATTGCTTTCACTTCCATTCATTGCTGACAGTCTTACCTTGACCTTATATTAATACTAGAAAACACATACACACACACACACACACACACACATACACATACACACACACACACACACACTCATTGTCTATCTCTCTATCTTAATATCTAGACAAATCTGTGTCTCAATCCAGTGCATTAATTCTATTCTTGATTTTAATTATTTTGTTTGTATCTTTGTGACATTTGCTTCAGATTCGTGACACAGGACATAAATACACTTTACACCCTCTGTGCCGACTCATGAATAATTCATCAATGTCCTGTTTAACCATAAAACTCAGTAAATCCAACATAACCCCACGTGATCTCTGTTTACCTGCGGCCTCGTTTCACACTTACGAGCTGTGATGTGTTTAAAGTCTGACTTCCTGTTGGATTTGTTTTCAATATCATTAGCTCGACCTTCTCGTAACAGCTGTCCTCTGTTTCTCCTCTCTCTCTCTCTCTCTCTCTCTCTCTCTCTCTCTCTCTCTCACCTCAGTTCTTTAAAAAGCACTCTCTTCCTCCGTCTGTGGCTGTTTGACGACGGTAAAAGAAAAGAGTCTCAAACAGAACTGGGAAGTGGAAGAAGAGAAGAATATAAAGCGTTTGACTAAAAAGTAAAGTGTGATCTTTAAAATGTCACCTTAACAGCTGAAGTCAAACAGAAAGTTTGAAGAGAGACGTTCTTTTACTTTTACTTTTATAAAAGCTTCTTTTCCCAGAAGAGAAGAAACGACTCCGTCAGACATTTAGGAGCAAGTCTCACAAACCAGAAGACAAACAACTGGTTCTCAGTAATTATTCAGTTTCATAATCAGTTAAACTTTAAGCATTAATTAAACAGGAAGTTTAAAATAACCTTGTGTTTATTCAATCTGAACTTCAGATGTTAAATATCTCAGAAACTCTAAAGACGACACTGAAGAGTAAATATTTACTTTCAGTTTTAATTGAGGGACGTTTGCTGAATGTTATTTTCCATCTCTCTCACTCACTTCCTGTCATGGTTGTAATGTTGATACTGATTCATCTCTGGTGAACTGGACGTGGCCCCTCAGCTGATTAAAGTGCAATAAACTAAAATACATTCTGTTCAAACATTTCTACCTTTTACTGATTAAATAAAACATCCGGTGCCTGATATTGATCTTTGTGTGAACAACTTGAACTCGACGAGAGAAATTAGATTTAAATCAAAAGTTTAAGCCTCCGTTTATTTCACAAACTAATATTTTAAAATCAAATGTTTATAAAGCGTCAGTTGATTTAAAACAAACTTAATAAAGATCCTCAGTTTGATTCAGAGCAGTGATGATGTCACTGAGCAGGTTTCACCACAAAGACTTTTTATCTGAACACTGGTGAACTGTCGGCTCCACTCAGACCCGAGTGTTCGCTCGTCCACTGATGTTTCAGTTCATTACTGTAGATTTCAGTTTGTTTCTACAAAGCCCTGTGTTCTCTCCCGCAGTTTGAGTCCACAGCGTGTTTCACTGTGGGACGCCGCTGAAACAACGAGTCTCTCTCTCTCTCTGACGAGTGAACGCAGCCCCCGCGAGACCAAACAAGAGCAACAAACAAAGACTTCAACTCCACCTAAAAACAAACGGCTCGGGTTCATCAACTGACAAGACCCCGGGAGCGCCTCGGTGCAGAGGAGCTCGAGAGCAGCACAGAAGACTGAGGATGAAAGAAGAAGAAGAACAGAGGAGGAGGCGGAGGAGGAGGAGGAGAGGAACATGAATTAATACAAAAGAAACAAGGTAAAGAAACTTTGAGGCGCGGAGCAGGTCAGAGGGAAAGAGAAAGAAAAGACGAGAACAACAGGTAAAGAAAAGGAGGAAAAGAACCGGTGAAATATTGATGGAGGAGAAAGTGGGTCGATAAAACAGAGAAGAGAATAAACTCCAGAGGTTGAGAAGAATGTGAATAAAACATCTCGCGGATCAAATATGGATGAAACACAAATGATGAAAAGGAGGTGAAGAATCTGACGGAAATCTGCAGCGCGATCGTCAAGAGGACGGAGCTGGTGTTCGGTGAGGTGTGAGACTGAACTGCAGGGGGCGCCGTTCGCACCGAGGGAGTCAGACGAGTGTCATGCAGACGCTGAAGCTGAGGTCAAGAGGTCAGAAGTATCTAAAACCCGTCTTCTCTCTCTGACCAGCAGGGGGCAACTGTCCTCAAGCTCTCTGTCAGGCTCCTCCCCCCAAAACGGTCACTTCTGGTTTGACAAATCAAGATGGCGGTGAACAAACTGAGGCTTCAGAACAGCAGCTCACAGACCAACAAACAACACCCCCTGAATGTGAGGAGAGGCTCAGCTGATTGGATACTGGTCAACGTCTCTGATCCATTTAACCACAGTCACTGGTTTGTTTGAGTCATAAAAACACGATGATGGTGGTTTCATAACAACAGATAAATGATCAGAGGGTTGAACCTGTATATAAATTGTATATTTGTAGACTTGCCTGCTGCTTCAGAGTTTCACACCCACCTGTTGTTGCTCCTGGCTTCCTGTCCGTACAGGAAGTGCTCCTGGCTCACGCTGATGTAATGAGCGGGGAGCTGCTCCGATTGGTTCTTGGTGATGGTGATGACGGGGTATCCCATTTGTAGAGTCCACCTGTCCATCATCTGCTTGATGTCAATGTCCCGCCCCTCAGAACGCATGGCCTGCAACAATCACACAAATATAAATAATTAAAGACTGATAATCATTTACACTAAGTGATCATGATTGGTTACATTATTAACGAGGCTATTATCATCTCATCAATAACCTGGAAAGAGCTTCATCAATATTTCATCTTTAAATCACCTGAAGACTCTCAGTTAATTACAGATCTGATTGGATGGCAGCTAATTAAATATAATGAACAGCACTAACGAAGAAGCTAATTAAAGCAACAATCTCACAGTGAAGCAAAACAAGCCTCGCCTCCACCTGTCAGTCATGTCCCCATGGCAACAAGACGTTCTACTTCTCGTTGAGTCGATCTTAACGAGCGTCTCCACACTCTTCATTAGAACAGATTGAATCCCTGCCCTTGAGCAAGGCACTGACTTTACCTGAGTGAGTTTGTTCCACAGGTCGTCTCTGGCTGCGTTGCTGTACATGTGACTCAGCAGGTAGTCCTGGAAAACAACAACAGACGACAGGTCAGGAGGAGCCTGAACGCACCACGTGACAAGAAGTGACATCAGCAGGTAGACGCTGCACACGACCTGCAGCGTCTTGACAAACTCCCATCATGCAATGCACCTGAGTGGAGTCCAGTCTCATGACGACTTTAAGCATAAGAGGAAACTGACTGAACCCCGAGAACATCATGTTTAATTCTTACAGGATAAATATAAGTGGTTTGATAACTTCCATGATTTGATTCAATCTGAATCCATATTAAAAGTGAATGGATTCTTCTCATTATCTCTTTGTCAAGTTTGGTGGAAATCAGGTTAAGTAGTTTTTGTAAAATCCAGCTGAATAATAAACCAACAAACAGATGAATATAATCTCCTGAGCGAGTGACAGAGTTTCTGTGACTGTTTGAAACCGTGGAATCGAACATGACGGACATGAAGAACCGGCCTCGTGCAGAGTTTATCTTCTGTGTTGACTCCAAAGAGCTTTGGACTCGATCCTCCCCCCCAGTTTTATATATCTCCAGAGCTAATGCAACAAAGTGAGGAGTGACAAGCTCCTGGAGAGAGAGTGCCGGTTCAAAAGGAGGCTTAGTGGTGACGATGGTTTGATCTGCGTCTGTCTCCAGCGTCAGGAGCAGAAGAAGAAGAAGAAAACTCTTTCCCCGAGCAGAGGACGGGGCGAGTGTCAGAGCTCCGGGAGGTTGGTTCAGCTCGGAACGCCACAAGAAAGAAGAAGAAGATAAGACAGAACACCAAAAGAGAGTGTGTGTGTCTGTGTGTGTGGCTGTGTGTTCCTCACTAACAGTCAGTTGTCATTGTGTGAAGGGACGTTGATAAGGAAAGAAGAAACTCTTTATTGGAACAAGATGACACACATGATAACAACAAAGTGTGTTTGTGTGTGTCTGTGTGTGTGTGTCACCTTCTCTCCAGCTGACAGAGATAAACACACACACACAGTTTAACGGTGTGATAAACTTTAACCAAACAGTTTCCACTGATAACGAAGGTTCAGTGGAAACGAGAGAGAGATATTTGCTGATAAATGTTGTGGAGTAAAAGTATAAAGAAATCTATATGAGTGCAGTACAGATACATGAAAATGTACCTTTAGTACAGTGAGTACAGTATATAGGTCAAAGTACTTTGTTTCATTGAACTGACCAACACTAAATTAAACAGAAAATGCAACCAGTTCACTTTGAGGATTAAAATCCACGTGAACAGAATCAGAGACATTTTAAAACTTTTAAACTTCAGCTGCAGTTATGGTCTTTGTTTGGATTCAATGATTCACAGTGAAGCACCTGTCATACCACCGATTACCAGAGTGAGACTCATCATCTGTCGTTTTTATGGTTTGTTATGAGTCATATTTTTCTCTAAGTATCTGATTCAAGCGTAGAAATGAAGCAGAATCAGTTTAAAACCTTTGTTCTTCTTTTTCTGCTGAATGAAGGCGTGAAAAACGAGGTAAGAGTCTTTTTATGCAGCTGACGACTGAAACAAATGTTCTTATCAGGTAGTTCAGCACATTGTATGTGTACCTGTAACGTGCACACACACACACACACACACACACACACACACTGAACATCACATCGCTGCATCAGCAGAGTTTTATATAGCCTCTGGTTCCCGGCGTGTTTCAGGTCACTGACGGCTGCTGCAGTGAAACCAGGACTTTGTTTGTGGAGGATTATTTTCATAACTGCTCTTTCTGAATAAAACCTGCGTTTAACCCACTTACACGTGTGATGACATCATCTTTATTTCAACTCCGAACTGATCTCTTTCCGTTTTGCTGATAAAAGCAGTTTCTCCACTGACCCGAGTGGATTCTCTCAGATTGTGTGTCTGTGATGTTCCGGAGACGTCAACACTAAGCAGCAGAGAAGCCGTTAGCAGCCGTCTGTGATAAATAATGCAGCTCAGTCTGTCTGTGTGGTTATTAATGCAGTTTAATTAACTCATGACTGCTCTGCTTTAATAAAACAGGAACATTTTCACTGTTCAGTTATTACAGAGTTTCACTGCATTTTGGTTTTGTGCTCTGATTCATGTGTCATCACTTTGTGTTGCAGCCAGCGCTGAGCTGAGACGCCACGGAATCCGTTTATTTCATTCCTCTTTGAACGAGTCCCAGAATAAACATCACTTCATGTTTAGCTGCTGTCACGATGAAGCTGTTTCACACCTGAGCACAAACGACCGAGTCAGAGTCCGGACGTTAAACTACAACTTCTCCTGCAGCAGGAAAACGTCTGGAAGCTTCACAGAGAGCGAGTGGACGTGTGGACGAGTGGACGAGTGGACGAGGTCTCTAACACGAGACGGACGTGAAGCTGGATGAAGAAGAGGAGGCCTACACGAAGAAGACGAAGACAAAGAACATTTTGTACAGTTCTGATTCAACAAGTAAAAAATATCCTCTCCAACTGGCCCTGCAGCCAAATCTGCTTATACCCTGCCAATCTGAGTTCAGTGTGTTCCAGTCAGTGTGTAGCCAAAATATGACAACACGCAACCACACACAGACACACATACACGAACACACACTGCAGCTTTTCCCCGTGGGCGTCAGAGAACCTCTGTCTCCACATCTGGACCCACTCAACACTCGACACTAGACCCATGAACTTACGTTGAGGCCCCTCTGGAACAGCGGCTGTCCCATCACGTTCGCCAGCATCCGGATCAGCGCTGCCCCCTGCAGACGGCCCAGAGAAACACACTTTAAAACACAGCAGCACGTAAAACCTCCTCTCGACTTTCGCTAGCATATGAATCAGTTCCAGTGGATTGAAGAGATTCCAGGTTCAATTGTTGCGTGAATTTTTGCCGCTGACCAATTTCAAACTGTCGTGACATTGTTTGTCTTTGAGGAAATGATTTGTGCGTTACTAGGTTCCACTGCTAACGCTGCTAACGCTGCTAACACTGCTAACGCTGCTAACGCTGCTAACGCTGCTTGTTGCTTCTACCTTGGTTTTGTTTGAACCCAGACAAGCAAGCTAGCTTAGCTTAGCTTAGCCTAATGGACATTAGTTCAAACAACCCCAGATAGGGCTCTGATTGGCAGTTATAGAAACGTTACACCCAAATGACTGCACTCATTTATCAAGACAACGAGGTGAGAGGCCTCATGATGTCGAACATGATGCACCCTGGGAAAAGGCTAACTCCTCTCCTGGCAATGGAAAAGACTCATCACCTTCTTTATTCACCCCCGTTTCCCTGCTGATTGTGGTTTAACAGATCCTACACTCCTCTGTCTTCCCCTCTTCACTCTGTTCGGTTTCTCCTCTGTCGTCTTTTCAGTCTCCCAGGTCCCCCCCCCCTCTCCTCCCTGTTGATTGGACTCTGGCTTCCTGCCGGTGTTTATCTGGATCCTCGCCTGTTTGGATTGCTTCCTCCTGCTCTGACCCTCGCCTGCCTCATCCTCCCGTGAAGCTTTGTTTCTCTCTGTGTAAATAAATTCACGGATCTTTCGGCGCCGCCTCTGGATTCTGCATTCGGATCCTTTCTGTGTTCCTGGCACCGGCTGCTGCTACTTTCTGTGCTGCAGGTAATTGGAATAAGTTTTTCTCTGTTTATGGAAAGAACGTTAAAGTGTTTACGCATGTGGGGAAAACTCAGAGTGGAAACTTGGCACCGGGGTTTGTTTGTACGTAAAATGTTCTGATGTTATCGTTGATGATGCATATTGTGTTCATTGTGTTGCTTTATTCAGCCACAGAAGATTAATAAGTTCAGGAGAACAAATACATTTCACTGTTGCACGAGGAGCCAATCAGCTTTCTGTAAAATAACTTCATTGAAATAAAACGTTTGCACTGCTAGTTTGTGGAATGAGCTCCCCTTGTGGATGTTCCTGGTACTACTTACTATCGTTATGATTCTGCACCAGTGACATTTGGAAGAAATAATCTATCGTTCACTAAGAATCAGGACCTGATTCGAATCTGGTGATTTTTGTTTGCCTTGTGATCGCGATATTTACAAATCACAATTTGGCACAAACGTTCCTATAGACTCGAGGATGAATTGAGTTATTTCACGAGGATGAGTCGTACGTCTTTGTGTTATTTTCCGAGCACTTACCTTCTTGTACGCGATCCAGTCGAAGACTCGGTTGATGTCCGCCGCCTGTTCCACCTCCTGGGAGATGGGGTGGGAGGAGCTCAAGCCGTCCAATAGCATCACCTCGTGGAGGACGTCCGTCAGGAATCGTTGCTTCTCCTGAAAATACAAAGATTTGTTCTTTTTATCAGTCTCGACAAATACACATTAATCTGAACAGTTGTTTGTGTAAACTAAGGTTGAGTTGTGTGATTGGTTTGTTTAATCTTTGTTTTAATTCCTTTTGGTCCGTTTCCTTTCTCCCTTATGTCTCATTTCCACTTCTCTTCTCTCCTCTATTTATTCTTTCCCCCTTTCATCCCCTGTTTTCCTCATTCGTTTATCTCCTTGTTTCCTTTCCTTATGTCCTCACCTGTTTCCTCCCCTTGTTCTCTTTCTTCCTCTCGTTCCCTTCCATTACTCCTCTTCCTACCTCTCCTGCTCTTTTCTTCGGTTTTGAGGATTATAATCGACATCTACAAACATGTTGAGCTTTAACGAGCTCTGTCTAAATCACCCCGGGGATCAGGGTAAATCCGGAGAAGTGCGGATCAGTCTAATTCATGGATTCCAGTGTTTACTGTGGAGATTTGGATTTAATGAACCTCCATCTCGTTAAGTAACGGAATTCGTGGCTTATTAAGTTTTAGTCGTTAATGAACAGAATGAACAGGAAACTCTTTCTTCTCCTTTAAATTAACAGTATCTGTTGGGATGTGGATAATTCTTGGCCCTATGTGGCTCGGTGTAATACATGGAATTAAGTTGTTTATGAAGTAGATGTGGTTTTAATGATCCCATTAAGTTAAACTTTAGTTTCAAAATATATTAAGTTATAATGATCATCAGAAAATACAGAAGTGTTGATGACTAAGCGGATATTATAGATGTCTATCCATAAGGATATATTTATAATTATAAGAAACCATCTTTGAGAAATATTTATTTAACCTCTACTTTGATTTTTTTCAGTTCATGGTCTTTTATTTTCTATTTCTGGTTTGGACGCCACATGAGTCGTTAATGCTGATGGGTTTTCATACCTGCTGGGATCAGACTATGTATTGGTATATGTAACTGAACCGGTTTTAGTGGGGACAGACTAATCTGTTGTTCTGTTTATCGATCTGAGTGTAACTGTCTAATATCTGGTTTTCATCACAGTTAAGTAACTCAACTAAACAGTTTGTTTACACAAGAACTCGACTGATGGGACGTGGCTAACTCCTGGGTAAAGACAGACGACACACACACACACACACCACACACACACACACACACACACACACACAGTAATCAGACAGAATCAGGGGACTTCCTCTCAAATTAAACAATTAGTTAATTAGCAAAATTGCACATTTGGACAAAACTAGAATTACTGTGAGAGAAAAGATTAAATGAGACGTCAGCTCGAATTAACAAACACTTTAACTACGAGAGGGAGAGAGAGAGAGAGAGAGAGAGAAGTGGGGCACCTGGTCCATATGGTCATTATGAACCAGATGGGCCCACATGTGGAGACTGAGACAGAAAGTCAGACACACACACAACCCCACACACAAAGATGGAGGGCTGTGTTCAGGAGCAGCTGCTGAACTTAAAACGTCTGCTTGTTGCCCTCCTCCCTCCTGCTTCACCTAACTTCACCTCCTCCTCCTAACCTCACCTCCTCCTCCTCCTCCTCCTCCTCCTCCTCCTCCTGCTACCTCCTCCTCCTCCTCCTCCTCCTCCTCCTCCTCCTCCTCCCTCCTGCTTCTCCTCCTCCTCCTCCTCCTCCTCCTCCTCCTCCTCCTGCTACCTCCTCCTGCTCCTCCTCCTCCTCCTCCTCCTCCTCCTCCTCCTCCTCCTCCTCCTCCTTCTCCTCCCTCCCTGCTTCTCCTAACCTCACCTCCTCCTCCTCCTCCTCCTCCTCCTCCTCCTCCTCCTCCTCCTCCTCCCTCCTGCTTCACCTAACTTCACCTCTCCTCCTCCTGCTACCTCCTCCTCCTCCTCCTCCTCCTCCTCCTCCTCCTCCTCCCTCCTGCTTCACCTAACTTCACCTCCTCCTAACCTCACCTCCTCCTCCTCCTCCTCCTCCTCCTCCTCCTCCCTCCTGCTTCACCTAACTTCACCTCCTCCTAACCTCACCTCCTCCTCCTCCTCCTCCCTCCTGCTTCACCTAACTTCACCGCTCCTCCTCCTGCTCCTCCCCCTCCTCCTCCTCCTCCTCCTCCTGCTACCTCCTCCTCCTCCTCCTCCTCCTCCTGCTACCTCCTCCTCCTCCTCCCCTCCTCCTCCTCCCTCCTGCTTCACCTAACTTCACCTCTCCTCCTCCTGCTACCTCCTCCTCCTCCTCCTCCTCCTCCTCCTCCCTCCTGCTTCACCTAACTTCACCTCTCCTCCTCCTGCTACCTCCTCCTCCTCCTCCTCCTCCTCCCTCCTGCTTCACCTAACTTCACCTCTCCTCCTCCTCCTCCTCCTCCTCCTCCTCCTCCTCCTCCTCCCTCCTCCTCCTCCTCCCTCCTGCTTCACCTAACTTCACCTCTCCTCCTCCTGCTCCTCCCCCTCCTCCTCCTCCTCCTCCTGCTACCTCCTCCTGCTCCTCCCCCTCCTCCTCCTCCTCCTCCTGCTACCTCCTCCTCCTCCTCCCTCCTCCTCCTCCTCCTCCTCCCTCCTGCTTCACCTAACTTCACCTCTCCTCCTCCTCCTCCTCCTCCTCCTCCTCCTCCTCCTCCTCCTCCTCCCCCTCCTCCTCCTCCTCCTCCTCCTCCTCCTCTTATATCTCCTTCTTCATTCTCATTTAAACACTATTTAAACTCGGCATTTGCTACAGTATAATCTATAATTATATTATTTATACATTTATACATAAAAAATATATATGTATTTATTATTCTCAATGATAAAACTCACGAAGACTAGTTAATGTAATTTAATATATGAGAATGAATTACTTTATTATCTGAACCTGGAGGAGCTGCAGGAGCAAATGAATTCTCAAGTTTCAAGTTCAAATTAAAACTTTAAAGACACTGAATCTGCTCCGTCACTGAAACACCAGGAAAAACTATATTTCCACTTGTGTAATTGAGCTGAAGACATGAATGAGCTGCTCTGAACCCGGGAGACGTGAACATTTAAACTCTTATGATTAAGAGAAAGACTTTGATCCCAGTGGACGAGGATCAGATTCAAGCTGCTGCTGCCGAAGGTCCTTCAGCTCTAATGAATGGATCTTTGTTTTCACACAGTTTAACAGCGTGTGTGTGGATAATGAAGTCGGAGCTTTGTGCTGCTTCCAGCTCAAATGTACCGAGATTATTATCATTAGAATAAGAACCAACTTTAAAAAGTGGTGAATGGACGATTCTCTGCTGTATCCTCTGAAAACTGAGATCCTTGTTTGTATTATTCTGTTTAAAATAAAAACTATAATAGTTAGAACGTGAGTTGAAAAACACGACGGAGGCCACATGAAACCAGAGTAAATATAAAAAACTTATGTACGATGTAATCAGAGTGTTTTGTGTTGTTTAAATATCAGAAATATGTTGAATGATTTTGTTTTATTTGTCTATTCATCAAGATTTCAAACATTTTCCGTACTTCTATCATCAGTTTTTGGGGATTTATTGACGAACAAGTTTTAATTTAGTTTGCAAAGACTTCTGAGATATGAAGCCTGTGAGTTCGAAGGGTTAACTGCGTCTGGATTTGACTCTGAACCACCTACAGAATAATAAGTACACCACAGTATAATCTAATATCTGTGGAGCTGATTGGTGAAGCGAGGACTTTCTTTACTTGTCATATCTGTGTTTGTTTGCTTCTGCTCGTCCCGCTGCGACTCGCTGCTTTTCAGATACAAACCTCTTGTTGTAAATGAAGTGGTTGTATCAGGCGGCGAGCGCTTTATCATGATTGTGTGTTTTATTGGAGGAGCACTTTGTTTCCATTAGAGCGTTCAGCCGAGCAGAACCCAGTAACAGGGATTTAAAAATGCCACGTCACTGGAGCCGACTGGGTGTGCACGCCGGAGATAAGGTGACTGGGTTTGAACTCATTCTCCACTGGAAGTGAATCACAACGTACATCTGCAGAAACAAAGCAGGAGGAAACCAGTGTGTGCTTTAATTTAAAGTTTCAGAATGTTTTCACTGAGTTGGGGGGGGGTGGGGTGTTTTTTTGAGCAAATAAATGTTATTATTGTGTTTGCAGCCGATTCACTCTCCGCATCAATTTGTTTGCAAACCTGAGTCGAATACAACAAAACAGGATTATACCTGCGTGGATTTAGACTGAATATTATCTGCTGAGCTGCAGAGAGGAGGAGGAGGAGGAGGGAGAGGAGGAGGAGGAGGAGGGGGGAGGAGGAGGAATCAGATATTGATCTATGAGAGAGGAGGAAGGTGTCAGGACTCACTCCTCCTCAAAAGACCGTTTTAACTTCCTTCTTGTGTCCCAGGGCGACACGTCAAGTCTTACGCCACAAAGAGAAAACAAACAACTGAAGTTGAGCAGCAGATGTTAAGATTCATTATGACTGTAGATAAAGATGGACGACATGACGGCCCCTGAAAGTGAAGCCAAAACATCTGGATCCATACAGGTCTTAATACCTCCTCCTCCATGTTCGCAGATGGGACAAAAGCATCATTTGGTTTTAAAGCAAACAGAGTTTTAGTTTCACTCACCATGTTCCACTTTGGGAAAAGGAAGTCGGTGCCGACGTACTCAAAGTAATGAGCGAAGCCTTCCTTCAGCCACACGTCCTCCCACCACACCGGAGTCACCAGGTCACCAAACCACTGCCGGACACACACAGGACACACACAGGACACACACAGGACACACACAGGACACACTTCACTGTCACATCAGACACAATCAGTTCATCTGGAAAGATTCAAAACACCTGAGAACAAACTCCTGAGGTGATTTAGAGAAGCTTCACAAGGAGGTTCACATGAAGATGGATTCTCATAGTGACACTGAGCTGTAAACTAAAACACATTGTTGGTTTAAAATCACTTTTTATTTATTACATTTTCTTATTTCTTTCTTCTTCTTCTTGTTGCTGCTGCTGGAGTCATTGATAGATTCTCATAGATGAAAAGTCGGGATCATTTGCATCATTGGATTCATCCTCTGGGAACCTCGAGCTAAATTGAATTGCAGTGCATCCGGTTAACACTTCAAACTGGACGGAGAGGGAATCGAACACAACCACGTCCACAAGGAGCAGAGTCAATGAAACCAGGAGTGAATCCCATCGGGCTGTGAGAGGTGAGCGAGGCCCCGCCGCCTCCTGGAGGACATGCTCCGCCCCCTGGAGGATGTGCCCCGCCCCCTGGAGGACATGCTCCGCCTCCGCCTGATGACGGCGGACCAGCAGCAGCCAGCAGAGCGCCCCGAGGGCGGCCGCAGCAGTGTTGCTCATTAACTGGGACAAAGGCAGCGGCGGGTTGGCTCCTGCTTCCCGGGGCACGCTGCCACCTGATTGGGCAGTCAGTCTTCTCTCTGGGCGCCTCGCAGCCTCGTCGGGGGGGGAACCCACAGTCAGGTCTAATGAAGGCGGAGCACGTATAGAATAGACTGAGGAGTGAACTTTGCTGATAGTGGAACGCGTGGCCCCGGGGATACGTGTGGACCCGGCCTGTTCCCTGGCAACGCAGTGTGAATAGAGAGGTTGTGGCGTCAGGGAGCAGCGGCGTGGCCCCGGCGTGGCCCGGCCAGCTTTGTGTCTGAGCCCCGGACGCTGCCGGTGAACCGACGGCCATCTTTCAGAGAGAGAGTTCATCTCCACGTTCACTCTGAAGCCTCAGACTGCAGCAGAGACTCCTCACACCTTCTTTACATGTTCCTCAGCTTCCAGACGCAGATCGTCCTTCAAGCGATCAAACACAGAGCGGTGGAAGTGGAGGCTGAAGTGAAGTGTGGGTGTGAAGCTCCAGTGTGTGCGGCGGCCTCAGCCTCTTATTTGGATCATTTCACTCTGCACTTGAAACAAGTCGAGTGTAATTATGTTTTGCCCAAAGTCACAAATCTGTCCACGTGCAGAATACAGATGAGGAGGCGCAGCGCGGGAAACGGACGACCGGGGATTTATTTGTTTTTAAAGAGAAGCAGGAACAGTCGGCAGCGGCTGTGATGGAAACCTGAGACGCCATCGGAAAGTTCTGAGACCTTTACTGTTGAGAACAAACAGAGCGTGAGGAGATAATGTGCAGGAGGGAGGAGGCGAGAGGGATCCGTCATGAGTTAGTATTCCACGTCAGGCCACTTAATACACACACACACACACACACACACACACACACACACACACACACAGACACACACACCTGCATTACAAGTGTTTCTTCCAGCAGCGAGGATCCGTCTCTCTGACCTTAAAGTCGTGAATCACAGCTGATCAGGTTGTTTGTGGTGGAATCCACAGACTGAGGTCGTCGGGGGTCAGCAGCACGCTCGTTGTGTACTTTGACATTAGCATGGTTGTGTAGCAGGATTGTGTAGCTTTGTTTTTTACCACACTTCCATGACCATCAGACCAACGTGACTCCTACTGGTCATAGCATATTATAACTATTTAAAGTATTTAAAATACGTTCATCACTTGGAGTAACCTTCTGAATTCTATATAAGCGTTTGAATGCTGTAATAATCTGTGGTGAAGAACATTAATGAATTCCTCCCGACTCTTTTCCCTTTCTCTCATTTTAGCTTCGTCTTTTCTCGTCTTGAATCTCTGCAGCAGACGAACGAGACAGAATCAAATATTTATTTCTTTAAAAAGGTTTTGTGCAGTTTTCTCTTCAGACTCTTTGACTCTGTTTCCTTCTTCACCTGCTCGGACTCACACAGTCTTCATCACGTGAAGCAGAAGAACCAACTTAACTCCTGCTGTCTGTCCGCCAGGGCTGAGTCTGGGCAGGGACTCAAACCGACCACTCTGTGGGAGCTGGCAGGCTGTTGGGCTGAGGCCCGCTGCCTGGCGCGGCAGGCGGGGGTTCGACTCCCTGAGGCGGAGCCACAGTCTCAGTGGAAACCACGACAGTTTATGGAAAACACGACGCTGCCAGATGAAGTTTGACAAAGAAACTAAAACATCGGGTTCGGATCTGAATGTGAACCGGAGGAATGGAAGCATGTGAGCTCGTTACATCGTTTAAATCTGAGGTGTTTATATTCCTATGTATTCAATCTTCACTCTGATCCAATAGAACCAGAGAACATGATGATAGAGGAGAATCGTTTTGTTCAGGGTCTGAAATCAGTTCACATCCCTCAGCTGCTCCTTCATTCAACCCGACAGAGGATTCAGTCTCTGTCCGGCCTCCGAGCTCCAAGGGGCTCGGTCACTTTCCAGTTTCCATCAAACCCTTCATTTCACACTGGAACATTTTGCTCGAGACCCCCGACAAATAGAAAAAAGAGCCTAATTAATTTTCCTCCGGAGAGTTGCAGCTCCTCGGTGACAGACTCAGTAAAGAAGACTAATCCTCTATAGTTGTTACGACTTCTGTAATAATTAAAAATGACGACTTGTGTAGATTTTACAACCCTGTCGGCTTCATTAGCTGTTCTGTCGCCTCTCATCCGGTTTCCTCCTCATTAAAACAGGAGAAGAAGAAGAAGCCTCCCGCTGGGTCGGCCATTACGGGCTGGTGTTGTTGCCTTGGTTACACAAGTGCGTCTTGGGTGGGGGGGGGGCTTCATGAAAGGAAAGTCAAGCATCAGGAAAGAATCTGCTGCTTTTTCTGGTCGTGATTTCCCAGCACCCCCCACAACCCCCAGAGACAGACGACCCCCCCCCCATCGTCCTCCAGGGCTCCGTCCAGGAAACAGCTCGACCAGTGAGTGCTACATAATAATATTAAAACTACATGAGCGTCGAGGATACACGGAGAACAATTCTTTAATTTTTGATCACTCTGAACCAGGGCTGGTTCTCTGAGGGCGGCTGCTGGGGACTGTGTTTTAAACGACTGCTGTAAGTCCATCAAACGACTGCAAAGAGACGCACAACAGGGACAGACACACAACAGCCACCGACACAAGCAAGTAATTTGTAGTCGCTCTGTGTCTCTCTCAGTCTTTGGCTCTCGCTCTCATGTGGGAGGGGCTGCCCAGGGACCCATTATCTCGTCGTCCGCCCGGCTCCCTCACAGGAAAGACAAATTACGAGGTCGTATAAATCTAATATTTGCAAAAGCTAAATAAATACAGCTTTTTAAAAATGTACCGATGAGAAACAGGGATTCTGCCGTTTACTGAAATCCATAAAGTTGATATTAACCTCGGATACGACTCATAGGAGGGTACCAATGGGCATAATGGACTTTGGTTGTCAGGGTAACGGTAATAAACACAGAGTTTAAAGGGCAGTGCTATCGTTCAATCGACCAGTCTCCTCCCAGTTGTCTCCCAGTAACTGTTCGTCCCTGTGACTGGACAAAGGACTTTTGACCCCGAGGAGCAACTACACACCTTCTCAACGACCTCAGCCAATCAGGAGGGAGAATCTGAAGCCTGAGAGGCAGAACCCGGGGAAAATATCCCCCAGAAAGAGAGAGACTTGTTATACCGTGACACAGCAATGGAACAATCTAACATCCTTTTCCTTTTCTGATTTTAATATTCACATTGTAGTCGCCGGTATCCTTAAAATAACGTCACTTGCGTCATATATTTAATTTCACAGTGATTATGCAGTGACGCAGTGAATCAGAGGAAACAGGAGGATTCTCTCTCTCTCTCTCCAGCAGCACCTTCGTTCTCTCCTTCCTTCACTTCTCTCTCTCTTTCTCTCTCTCTCAGAACAAAGCAGATCTGGGCCTTTGATCATCCTCCTCCCTCCGTGTGACCCTCACTTATAAATATTCATCCCTCTCTTCAGCAGAGGGACTGAATCTGACTTTCACTCTCTGTTCGGACGGAGATTCTCACAGCTCCACGACAGCCGACAGAATAAAACCCAGTCTTGTTTGTCGTTTGGCACGAACGCTGTTAACATCTGCACATCTGTGAAACTGTGAAGACTCTCACGGATGTTCCCCCCCGACGAGCTGCAGTTGAACGGAACACGATCAACAACAGTCGCAGCAAACTCTCAAACCTCCGGCTCATTAATCTCTGAGCCGCCGCTGTCGGGTTTTAGGATTTAACGGCGTCCAGCGGCCAAACGCTGCTAATCGTTACAGTTTGATTTGGGATAATAGCCGGAGCTGGAGAACTGCAGACCAACAGGGCAAAGAAACAGAACCAGCTGGACCACGTTCAGAGTGAGAGATAGGAAACTAGTAACATCTGGACCAGATGGATCCAGGATAAGAACCGTGCAGCATCTGGACCAGGAGGATGCAGATTAAAAGGTTTGCTCGACGGTTCTGGATCAGCTGCCAGATCAACACCTTGTTCACGTACAAGTCAAGAGGAATCAGAACAGGACGGATCCACATCTACATACATGTCCTGAGCCCTCGATGCACATGTGGAGTCTGAGAGGTTTGCTACAGGACTCGTGGATCTGGGTTCAGATCAGGACGGTTCAGATGAGAGCGTCTGAATCCCTGACAGATCCAAACTCTGACCGAGGTCAGAACTAATTATAGAAAAGATCCAACCAAATATACATTAACATATCGGCCCCTGATAAGGACGATGGAAATGCTAATTCATTCACACCGGGGCGAGAAACTGAAGAACATCTGAGAGTCGACTTCAGCTCGTTCTCTCTTCTGTTGTCTCTGGATGTTTCATCTCCTTCTCTTCTATTGTTTCACTTGTCTTTTATTTTCCTTCCTCATTTCAGAACTGAAACATTTGAATTAAGTTTCACTCCAACATGGATGAGACAGTAAATCATCTCAGCAGCACAGTCTTTTTATTTCTGGTCTGTAACAGGTCAGGTTTATGTTTAATTCTGTAACTTCCACAGTTTAATGAACATAAAGAACATCTGAGTAAACCTGAGACGAATCTACACGACATAAACACATAAACAACATCAATAAATTAAAGATGGTCGTGAATAAAATATGACAAAAGTGCATTTGACTGGTTGAATTAGATTTCTATTATTTAGAGACAAGGCTGTGTTTCTGTTTTATTCTGCGTTTTCATCACTTTTGACAAATACAAACAGAAAATTAAATTCATCTGTTTGGTTCTGACTGAAGATGTAAATCTTTCATTTTTACAGGAAGCTATTTTCTGTAAAAAGAAAAAGTGTGTATAAGTGTATAATGTGTGGATAATTTATGGTTCATTATATCTGTTAAGCATAAGGCTTGTGTGTGTGTGTGTGTCTGTAAGTGTGTGTGTCGCAGCTCTAATGAGCCTTACACAAACACACACACACACACACACTCAGGGTGTGAGAGGGTTGTTTATGGCCTGTTAATTAGCCTCGGACATCGGCAGGAGGCAGACACACACAAACCAGCGAGTTGTTCGACAGACACACACAAACCAGCGAGTTGTTCGAGTTTCTTCTTTTTAAACTTAACAGATCAACAAGAGCTCAAGTGAGAGTCGGGAGGTCAAAGGTCAAAATATGGAGAAAGATGGAGGGTAGTGCAGACGGAAGAAATGGGTCTGATGTGATGTGAGTCTAATACAGACATAGATATACGTGTGTGTGTTTGTGTGTGTATATGTGTGTGTGTTAATTTAATTTTTTTTAATTCCGCAGCCAGCCACCAGGGGGCAATCAAGACAGTTTTGGGAGGAGAGAGAGACAGACCATGAGAAACAGTGAGACGGGAGGAGACAGAACAATAAGATGATTTGTGGCTCCTTGAATTCTAATGAATTCTATGCAAACAATAAATTATCTAGTTTGAAGCAAAACACTGCAGAGGAGATTATACACACTGACAGCTACACACAACACAACTCGACACACCACACACTGCACTGTGAGGGTGTGTACTTTGCATTTCTGTGCTTGCGAGGAACAATTTAAACAGTGACTTCTGTGTTTAACCTCTTATTCTGATTTTCATAATGACGCTTAAACTACTTGTATTTTGAATCTGTGGAACAGAGAAGACGGAGCAGAGGGTTGTTAGCTCTCGTCCCGAAACGAACACAGGAAGTCAAAGACACGTACAATAGAGAACACAACAGTTCTCCACTGTACAGATGAGAGTTTGATTGACGGGGATGATTGACAGCTCTGTCCTCCTCTTGTCCCCTCGAACACCTGACTGGAGAAGAACACTCCTCCCTGAGCTGTCAATCATCCCTGCGCTCGACTGACTCTCAACCAGGAGACAACATGGCGGCTGCGCTGGAAACATCCAACTCCTCCAACGTGAGGTTTGAGAAGGACTCACTGAGCTTCACTTCACCATCATCACACCTAACAAAGTATCTCCTCACTCAGAGGACGCTGATGGATCTGAAGCTCCTGGTCTCAGGTCCAG
Organism: Pseudopleuronectes americanus; assembly: GCA_038501795.1. Taxonomy (NCBI): domain Eukaryota; kingdom Metazoa; phylum Chordata; class Actinopteri; order Pleuronectiformes; family Pleuronectidae; genus Pseudopleuronectes; species Pseudopleuronectes americanus. The sequence continues at coordinate 15,023,119 of CM076737.1, forward strand.
TAAAGACGTGGACTGATGAAGACCTTCAGTTTGGAGAGGAAGAGGAGATTCAAGTATCCAGCTGAGTTTTAATTACCGAGAATTATGATGGAAGTTAACTGATAGCCCCTCAGCACACACAAACCCTACGAGTGTGTGTGTCTGTGTGTGTGTCTCTGTGTGTGTGTGTGTGCACGTCAGAATCACTTGTTCCACTCGGAGGTTCCTGTGCAGTGACACGTTCACAGCAGTCAGCAGATGGACAGAAGCCGTGACGTCAGTTCAGCTGCACACATCCACACAGTGAACACATCTGGATGCACGTAACAAACCAGGCTGTGCACGTGACCTCAGACAGTTACAGCCTTTATATAACCTACAATCATATATATCATATACATGAAATCGTATATAAAGATGGAGGACGCGTCTCCACTTCTTTCTTCGGCTGTCTCGCCCTAATTGTTATTATCAAGACACTTGGAGGGATTTGATACCAAGGCTCCTCCCCATCATATATCAACTCAACATGCAGCCCATAATAATCCTTAATGTCACAATAATGCAACGTTTTTCAATAAAAAAAACACTGGACGTCATGAAATCAGTGAGTTTATTTCAATCCATCACCTAGAGGCCCTCAGTGGTACTGCAGCTCGAGGCAACAGGTGTGAACCGATCTGCTCTCTAACTCCCGTGTTTCTCTCAGCTGACGGATGACAGCTTCCTGTCTTCTCTCATCCCGCTCCACCTTCCCTCCATCTGTTCACCTGAGATCAGCAGCGCAACACAAACACGTCAACAACAGCAGCAGAAAACCAACAAGACACCGGCACCACTTTCACTCTCCATCACCAGTCTGCTGCTAAAACCACAACGTGTGGCATGTGTAATGAGTCCTGACGGGGAGTCGAACCAGCAACCTGATGTGAGTCTGTCGAGTGGAAACAGGTTCAGTGTGGAACCGTAACCAGAGCAACGATCAGATTTAAATATGATTCTTCAGTTCAGAACCTTCAGGTCTTCTCTTTTGCTGGTTTTAACCAACATATGTGACTGAACACACAAACACACACACTGAAGCTAAATCTCTGTTTCCAGTTAAAGTTCTAACAAGAGAACGAGATGATTAATGAAACCACAACTTTCTCCCTCCATCCGTCAGTGTGTGTGTGTTTGTGTGTGTGTCTGTGTGTGTGTGTGTGTGTGTGTGAGGGAGATAAGTGACTTCAGGATGGAATGAAGAACTGCACACAAGACTTTACTTTTATCGTTTCTCTTTCTTCTCACTCTCTCGCTCTAAACCTCGCTCTCTCGCTCTAAACCTCTCTCTCTCTCTCTAAACCAACAAACCAGACGAGTAAATCTGCACGAAAACGACAAAAATCCAAAGTGAAAAGAGTCGAAATCAAACAAAAACACCGGCACTTCATCTTTTACGACCTGTGCAATGAAATCTGTGGCTTTATATAGAGCCGAGCATCAGAGTGAGAAGCTTAACGTTGTTATTCGCTCTGTTCTCTGTGCTCCACACCAGAGGCTGCCGGGGGGGGAACATTAATCCAGACTCAGCACAGAGAGACGCGGGTCTGAGGCCACGTCCGGAAGGGAAATTACATGAGGACGCCACATTCTTCACTCAGCCAGCGGCGCTGCAATATTTACACTGCAGCTTTTCATTTTCATCATCAAAACCAAAACGAGCGCAAGCACTTTAACGTTTAAAAGGCCGGTTCCTCTGCTGCGCAAGAAAAATCTTCAGTTTCACTTGTAGTCGCTTCAGCAACAAAAAATCTGCCTCTGAAACGTCTCCGATCAAATAATTCATCTTCTCGTCACGTATTCAACGTTGTACTTTACACACACACACACACACACACACACACACACACACACACACACAGACACACACAGATGTTTCTGTTGAGGCATTTTGAGTCTTTTACGACGTCTTTCCTCAGCCTTGGTTTTATTTCCTGTTCCTCTCACATCGTGAAGCTGTGAACCGGCGGTGTCACTTCCCGGCTTCAGGCTCAGTGTTGTGTTGTGTTGTTTGTCTTTAACACGTCGTTGTGCAGGTGCATCTTTTCTCTGAAGCATCTTTTCCTCCTCACAAACTTTATTAAAAGTTCCACATGGTGTTTGACTCGTGCCGACGTGACAGGGACGTGTGAGACTTGACAGAAATGAAATGTTGCAATGTTTCTTCAAATTGCTATTACATTTTTTTTAATATTCCTTCTCCATCTACAAAATCCAAACAATCCAGGGAAACCATGGACGGAAGTTCAGGAGTAAGAAGAGTTTAGAAACACATCCCATCCAGGTCGGACACTAGTCAATGGTTCTAGGCCCGTGGCTCCACTCTCATGTCTGAAACATCCGGCTCGGAGAAGAGCAGCAGAACCAGAAGAGACAGAAACCGTCAGCTCGGAGGTAACGAGCTCAGACCGGCGGCGTGAACAGGGATCAGAACAGAACCAGCTTCTCGTCCAGAACTCGTTCTGCTCGAGTCCCAGACTGTGGAGAAACTGTTTCATCCTCAGACACTTCAACAACATGAACCTGCTCTGAATCATAATGTGACGGGTTCTGCTTTGCTTTAGTTTCATTACAGATGTTCAAAATGAATCGTAATCCTTCTTCTGACTCTATGAATATGTGAATATTAAAGTTCATTTCCAATTTTCTTTTAAACCTGCAGTGAAATCCATCTGACACGTTCAGAGCTCGTACGTCTGAATCAACGTGTTCATCCTGAGATATCTGTATTTTATTCCCCCATGAACTCCAGTGCACATCTGATAAATAATTCCTGCATCTGCCCCTTTATCCAGATCAGCGCCAAATTTTAATGAGTTCCTTTTTGACCCGTGTCTCATCATTCAACCAAGACAAACTAGAAAACCAACAAACAAAGGAACAGGGCGGAAACTTCCACCTCCAGCGGATGAAAGTGAAAACCTTCTTCTACCAAAGCATCAACAACACAACTGGTCTCCACCGTCTCACTGCGGCCGGGGTCCAAACTGAAAAGGTTGTGTTGTTGTGTTTGTCGTCGGTGGAAAGTTTGTAGGTTTCCCGCGGCGCCGCCACCTCCTGCAGTTTGATTAACAGTCGCAGAGGTTTAATGTCGCAGCTGCCACCTCAGGTGCCGCCCACACTTCATTCTGCCGTGTTTACCTCCTGAGCTGCAGCAGCGAGCAGAACACGGGCCAGTTAATTACATTTCAACAAGCTCTGAATCCCACTTATTAAAGAGTCTGAGTGAAATCCGTCTCACGTCCACTCGGACACGTGTGACCAGGTGGTGGAAAGAAAACTGACCATCCAGGAGAGGAAGTCAAACCTCTGTGGACACCAGGGGGCGCAGCTCTCAAAACAAATCTGGAAACTTTAAATGTTAACATTTGGGTGAAATATAAAAATGAAGAGGAGCTTTGACTCCTCTCAGATGAGCGGTCGGAGCGTCCTACCTGGTGACAGATCTCGTGGACGACCACCATGGTCAGCTCCATCTGGTAGGAGGAGGAGGACACCTCGGCGTCCAGCAGGATCTTCTGCTCCACGAACACGCTCAGGCCCCAGTTCTCCATGGCGGCGTACGGATGCTTGGGAACCGCCAGCAGGTCTGAGGAGAAGAAGCAGACACAACAACACGTTACTCAATGTGCTCCTCTATTAATAACACCCGTGAGTTTCATCCAGCGAGACGCCGCCATTTAAAGAGCCCAGAAAAAACCAGTGGCTTTGACAGAGCGACTGCAAATCCCATTTTAGGTTCAAATTAAACTCATGAGTCATTTTAACAACCTGCCAGAGAATCCCTTTATCCCCACAACATGGATATATGGAGTTTCTCAGAGATAACTCTACATATATCTGTAAGAGAGACGGGGAGAGCAGGAGGGATGAAGGAGAAAAGGAGGAGAGCGAGGCGAGGAGGTGAAGGAGGAGTTTACGTTCAGGAGAGGAGATTTATTATAGAGCGACAGATGTAATTAAAAGTTACACATCAGGAGGTGTAGAGTCACGTCTCTGGACACGGAGCCAAAGGAAAGTGGAGTCATCCACATAAAGCTGAGTCCTAATTAATCTGAAATTCAAAATGACTGCGAACAGGAAACTTATACGACTGCGTTTCCATCATGAGTTTTTATTCATGTGACCAGAAAGAGGTTCAGTCAAACATCTGGAAATGAGGAGTTCTGAAGAGGGACGTTCTCAAAGTGTGGATGATACCGATAAGCATAAGGAAAAATCGAATGTCTCATATATTAAATTAATCTATTAACTTTTCATTTCTTCTTTAAAATGGATAAGAAACGTGTTTTGAATATTTGGCCCCACAGTTCCCATCATGAAGATGGACGACAGCTCAGTTTTATATGTGAGGATGTTTTGAACCGACAGGATCCACATCGAGCTGCAGCTCATCAGGCGGCTGGTCTACCCAGAATGCACCTCTCTCCCAGTGAAGTCAGTGAAGTGTTATAGCTTTTGATAAACCTTTATATTTATGGCCTTGTTACTCAGCCTGTTCTCACTGGATCATATTTCCTCATCTCGTCAGATCCTGAAGCAACAGCTCCACAGAAGAGCTTCCCTTTTCTGATTTATGACTCCGGGAAGAAGGAGAAGAAGAAGAAGGAGAAGAAGAAGAAGAAGGAGAGTAAATGTTTGATGAAGAAAAGAAGCCTCATCCAGGAGCGAAGGGTTAAAGAAGACTGCCGGCGCACAAATCAATTTAATATCAAATAACTGGGAAAAGCTGAAACTCTGCAGCTTCCTGTCCGGCTCAGTCGCAGCGTTTCCATTAAACGTGATCTGAAGGAGGATCTGCCCGGCAGCAGCCACACAGCAGGAGAACATGGAGGAGCTCCACACAGCAGGAGAACATGGAGGAGCCTCATGTCTGCTCAGGAGGAGGTGGAGACCAAACACTGAGCTCAGGGGGAGAATAAAGCTCATGTGGAATCAGGCCGGGGACAGAGTCTGCAGTTGTTTGAAGAGAAAAGTGAAATTAGAAATAAAACACAGCAGCAAATGGGTTTTTCGTTTCAGAGAGGAGACCTGATTAAAAGAGGAGGAGGAGAAGAAAGAGGAGGTGAAGAGGTGAGAATGAGCTTTTTTTCGCAATAACAGAAAGACGAGAAGACGAGGTCTCGCTCTCCGGAGAAAAGAAAGAACAGACTTTTAAATTCAACATCATTAACTCACACAGAGTTTCAGCTGCAGCGCCCGAGTCCCACGACCGATAAACTCAACGAGATCTGAAACCAACAAAACCAGTTTGACCCCCGCTCCTGGTTCTCTCTGTCTCCAGTTCTCAACAGAATAAATCAGAGAAGAGACGAGAGAAGAGAAAACACAGCTTCTTATTTCTAAAAGAGGAGAAATGATGACAATCAAACAGCTGATCTCTACCAACCAGGTTTCTTTACTGGCTTCAGGACGACCACAACCTTTTGTTTCTGCATTAAACTCAGCAGATTTTTTATCATTTTTATCTCTTTATGTCATAAATCATCCAAATATTTGTGCTCAAGGTCATACAAATCACACCAGGTGACATTTACGTCAAAAGAAGTTGGAAAAGTTCAAGTTCTTAATAAATGTATCAGTTTATTACATCAACGTGTAAGAATCCATGTTTTCTGCTGCAGGCGACGTTTCACAGCTCGGTCTCTACTCGGTGTTTCACTGTCTCCTCACACGTCACTGTCAGCCTGCAAGTGTCAATCACCAGGGCGAACAATGACATCACCGCAGTCTGACAGCTGTCACTCATCGTCAACAGGAAGTGACGAGGAGATGAAACACAAACTCACACAGAAACACACACACAGATGTTTACACTACACAACTGTCAGGAACGACAAACCTGTCTCCAGTACAAGGCTCAGACATGTGGGATTCAAGACTTTCTAGAACTGGATGAAAATAAATATCTGTGATATGAAGGAAGAACTGAAGATGAGCTGAAGTCGAGGAGAAACCTGGAAACACCAGTTTAATGCTCCAATCACAGGAGGAGATGTTCGGATCAGAGATGGACTGAAGGCTTTTTCTAGAGAATCACTTTTGTACAAAAAACTGAAACCTTTAAACCTTTTAAACTCCATCACAGCTCCTCTGAATCCCTCCAGTGTCAAACTGATAGAAAGAAAAGAAACAACACTGAGACTCTGAGTTCTCTGAAACCAAATGTTTCTCTCCGAGTCGATGAAGAAGAGCGTTGGTTTGTAAAAGTGAGATGAGCTGGTGAAGCTGAGCCGAAGAGAAACGTGAGAGAAACACTGTGGTGAGATGAAATATGACCGAACTCCACCAGACACTTCATACTCAGGCGTCGGGAGGAGACGTGAACATAATTCACTCAACACAAACAACAACAACATCGTGAATAAACAGGGGCTCTGACTGGGGGGGGGGCACCTGTCAGACGAGTCATTGCTCAGCGTCTAGAGGTCAGAGACAAAGTGTCCTCTGCCGCCACCAGTCCCCGACCAGCAAATATGTAAAGATATCAAAAGATTATATTATAAAGAGAAAAGTTTGCTTTAAAGAGACTTGTGTGTTTAACGTAAAGTTGTGCGACAGAACGACATCATCGTATACAAACAGGATTCTGTGTCGTTAGCTTTGTTTTGTCATCGTCACGTATCGGTAACAAATTTAGAGATGAACATTGAAGTGATTTAGTTTTATTTTCTCTTTAAATGTCACATTTGTACAGAACCTCCTAAAGTCAGCCTTTGTGTGTGTGTGTGTGTGTGTGTGTGTGTGTGTGTGTGTCACTGTGCCGCTCCAGCCCTCTGATTGGCTCAAACTTAATTTAAGCGAGCGTGTAGGACATGGTTAACTAATCACAGCCAGGAGGAGGCGGAGCGTGACAGACAGAACACGACTGGCAGCTCCGCTAATGCATTATAAAATACGTAAGTTACCATGGAAACAGAGCTGTGACACGCCAGGTCCAACGCTGCCGTCCAATCCCCATCCAGCTCCGGTTCTTAAGGCTGCGTGTGATTGGCTGACAGCTCATTACCCACATGGCTGCGGCTCAGAGAGCAGAACTGATTGGCCGGCTGAGGGAGAGTGGTGCGATTGGTTTAACTTAAGGGGGAAATGCAAATGAGAGCGTTTGGTTTAAGGTGGAATATGCAAACGAGACATTATACTCAATAGACATTTAAATTAAATCGAAATGAATCGTTTCACTTTGCTGCGAAATGAGTCCTTCAGGAGGTTTCAGTCTAACACACACACAGACACACACAGACACACACACAAAGGGAATGGAAGCAGAATTATATTGACTTCACCCTCCGTCTCCTGTGGCTGTTCTGCTGTTCCACCTGCTCTCTGTCTGCGCCTGCAGCTTCTCCTTCATTACTTATATTCTCTTCTTTAATGTCAGATGGAAAACAGCTGCAGCAATTTGCTCATTTGGCAGAAAAATAATGGATGAACGAGCCGAACAGAAGTTCTTCTCTAAACCAGTGACGGTGACTCTAGAGGTAAAGATCAAGTTGTGGTGACCTGCAGAACTCCGGCTCAGCCTCCTCTCCTCACTCTAAAGCTCTGATGCTCTCATGGTTCTGGAGAAGCTGCTCGTGTCTCAGGAAGTCGTTGTTCAGGTCTGCCTCATGCTTCTTGGAGTGTTGATAGAAAGTCACAGAGTGGAGCTGTGGACGTTCACAGCTCCAACAGGAGCTGATGGAGTTTCAAACAGAAGAAATTCAGTTTTCACCTTTTCTTTCCAACCTGTTTCTTCCAAGTCCCAAAATAAAAACCTTGAACTCTGAGGGTTGTACTGGTTGGGTTTGATGGTCTGAGAGATAACTGGTTAGTTTGATTGGTTTGTTGATTGATTCGTTTTTCAGCAGTACTACAGAAAAACAACCAAACTGATAAATACATTTGAAATACTCATATTTAACATTATAGTGGAGTGACATCTGAGTGGGTGGAACTTGGAGCTTGATTAAACTCAAAGTGAATTTTGAGGCTCAACAGAAACATGAGTTCTGGTTTTCAACTAAATCACAAAACATCGAATTCCACCAAAAAATAAACCAGTAAAGCTTCAAACTTCCACTGGTTTTACGTGTGGTTCATCTCGGGTCATTTAGCCGACTCGCCTGAGGCTGAACCGCCTCAGTGACCGTGAGGAGGAGCTGGTGGGAGAGAAACTGCAGCTTCCTTCAGCCGAGGAGTGAACGTCACACACACACACACACACACACACACACACACTAACACACGCACACAAAAACAAGTGTGTTGGCAGTTTAATTGGCAGCATCAGGCAAAAATAACAGCTCGTATGAACCGTGGCTGAATCCTGGCTTAACTGCTGTCGTGTGTGTGTGTGTGTGTGTGTGTGTGTGTGTGTGTGTGTGTGTGTGTGTGTGTGTGTGTGTCAGCAGTTGGACAGAAACCTGACTGAGGAGTTTAGGTTGGATCTCATTCAGTTTACGAACTAGACTTGGATCTAAAATTTAAACAATCGTCAACGTCGTCTTTTTACAACCTTTGTTCGAGCAGCTAATCACAAACAAGACGAATCCAACATTGAACAAATATGGATTTTGGAGGAAACTGAATTGTTACTGGCCGACGAGGGAGTGAGACGACTTGGACACCGAGGTTCACATCCGGATGCCAGGTTTGTTTTCAAAGACATTTTTTAGCCAAAGAAGTTAAAAGTTTTAAAATATTCAACCACAATCTTTCCCCCTCACCTCAAGGTCCTGTTGGACTTCATGGAGAGAAGCTGAAGTGACGGTTAATTAATAGATGAGTTGATCAGCAGAAAATTAATTGGTAATAAAGGAGAGGAGGAGGCAGAGGGGGGTGGGGGGGCGGGGGGTACAGCTGCTGTTCTTGTGGGAGTTAATGTCCTGACTGACAAAGACTGATAAAGATGATAAAAGACTTTGGTTTGTTTCTGTGATTTCACTGAAGTGTCTCCTCCACCTCCTCTCACAGCTTCTCACTGGTCCTCACCACGTCTCACATGAAACCACACGTCCACACGACTCCTCTCAGTCTCAGTATCCATCCTTTGTCTCAGTTTCACCCCCCCCCACTCAGCGGTCGAGCTCCACTTTTCCACCAATTATCTTTCTCTCGTGGAGATAAGAGCTGCTCCATATTCAGCGTTACAGAAGAACGGAGGAGACAACGTGAATGTTAAAATCTTCTCCTCAGCCGTGAGACCGAACCGACGGCTCACAAATAACAAACAGCTTCAGCTGCTGGAGGCCAGGCTGTTCATTACAGACCATAATATGAAGGATGAACTGATGAGTCGGCTGTTCTCAGGATGAAGCTTAGGATGTAAAGTTAAAGAGAAGATTATTAAAACTGAAAGAGGTCAGCCGAGACGAGTATGTGGACACCTGAGCATCACAACCACATCTGCACCTCGGGATTTACACACAACGCACAATGTCCACATGCAACACAACCACATCCTGCTGAAAGTCAGTGGGCGATGTAAAACAGTAATTATCATATTAATGAGGTCATTGTGTCATATCTCCATTCAGCTCTTTATCTGTTTACAGGGTTTTTAATTCTGCTCGATTCCCAGAGCAGCTCTTCTCATCTACATGAAACTCGGCCCAACAGACGACACCTTGTTTCCCACCACTCACTATCAAGACTCTTCAAGAGGCTACTGTTTTAAAATGGGTATCAGCACTCCAGCGACTGACCAGTTTATAAATGTGTCTGTAACTTCGTCTGTCAGTTACAGACACATTGAAAGAGCTGGAAACTGCAGCTCTGCCAAAAAGGAGCGAATCTTAAACATGTGGTTTGAGGAAGTCTGTGACTTAACTGGAGAATAACAACAGGATCAGTTTCCTGAACATCAATTGTCAGTCCTAACAACACACAAACACACACACACATCACACACAAACACACACACACATGCAAATCGAGGTGATGCTGAAGATGTTGAGCTGCCGGTTTCCGACACAAACTTTAAATCTGTCTGCTGCTCTGCAGAAGTGGAAAATCTATGTTTGACTGGTGTGTGTGTGTGTGTGTGTGTGTGTGTGTTGTGTGTGTTTGAATGTGTGTAGAGGAGACTCAGAGGACAGGGACCATCAGATCGCCCGGGGGTCCAGCTGATTGGCCTGCTGCCAGCCCGGGCCAATCAGAGGCCTTGATTTCCCCGCAGCGATAAAAGCTGAAAAGCATTTAACGGGCGAGCAGAGACGACCTTTAAACCAAAGCATCATAATAACCTCACACCTGGAAACTCTGTGTTTAATGTAATAAATGACCTGATCAGGCTCATTAGCCGCCCGGGCTGTTGGACCTGTTATCTTTAGAAGTCGCTCTGTCGGTGGCGACGCTCTGTGACCTTTGTTGACACCGTCCAGAGGATTTCTGAGTAACTTCTGCTGCTCGTTGTTCCTCCTCTCGTCATCTTGTTGTGAACTCATCTTTTCAAACCTCCAGATCTCTGCTGTTCAAAACTGTTTACTGCTACCAGGGTAATTGAAGGGGTCGAGCTGCTCGTTATATATCGACATGTGTTTTTAAGACGTGGGACAGAATGAAAAGAGGAATAACTTGTTTCTCAAGTGGCATCAATTATTCTGTGAAGGACGTTTGTTTGCCTTCTTTGTTGTGAAAGAGCAGGAGACGCCTCGGAGGACAAAGCGCCTCCTGCAGCGAGACGTGTTTCTCAGCGATTAGATGACGACAAAGGAAGAAAATCACAGTCTGATGGTGTTTGTGAGACGTGTGATGACAAAGCGCCGATAAGAAGCTTCTGCCTGAGACGAGTTTCCTTTTAACCTTTGGATAGATTCTCCAGTGGTTCTGTCTGATCCGTAGAAAACAGAGGCTGATACGCTTTACTGTTATTAAATATTCGTTAGGAGGGGTGTGGCCACATGTGTTCGAAGGTTTGAGTTCTGAGCCAAGAACTTTCTGACACAGGATCTGAAACAAAGAGATCGAGGACGTCAGAGAGACGAGAGATCGATGTCCTCTCTGTGAACCACCTGAGAGACGGGTGAGGGACAGAGGGATTTACAGTGATGTCTCACCAGTGTGAGAAGAAGGAGACAAAGAGGACAGACGTGAAGGAGCTTGAGTCTGTAACTTTTTAGGAGGAATCCAAACAAATTAAGCTTTCACTTTATTCATCTGTATAAACGGATTTTCCTGATTGGCAGCTTATTAAACAGATAATTAAAAGTGCGACTGTCAAACCTGAGACCGACAGAAACATGAGGCCGATCTGACACGTGTCAAGTTTCTGCTTCAGTTCACACGGATCAGATTTCATCGTCTTTCGTCTATAAACCACGAGAAGCTGAAATAATTAAACAATCAACCAACCTGTCAATCAGGTCAGAAATAATTATTATTTGGGGATTGAATTCATCGTTTTTGCAAAGTATTTCAAAATATCTGCAAATATCAAACACACACAAACACAATTAAAGAATTCACTTTGGGTTCTGGAAATAATTCTGTAAAAGTTTTGCTTTGTTTTGATGTTTTCAAACATGATTCACCAGAAACTGTTTATTCACTAAATCAGATATAAACTATTTTTTAATTAAATTAAAATTTCCAGCGTCTACTCACTTTTTCACGTTGAAATTGATAATGTGCATAAAAACCAGAGGATTTGAACCGACAACCCCTCGACCCAGTGTCTGTGAACGTCTCTTCTGAACGGCAGCGAGCGGCAGATCTCAGATCAGTGACAGAGCGTCTCAGAACAACGAGGACGTGAGAGCGAATCTCATTAGGCAGCAGACGCAGTATTTATGTAACGTCTTTATTCTGCCTCTCTCTCCGTTTGCACTCTTATTTCTCCATCTGTTTATCCTTCTCTCCTCCTCTCTTCTCCTTCTGCTTGCTTCTCTTTACATTTTGTCAGATGAAATCACTCCTTCACTGCACCATCTGTTTTTCCTTACTCCCCCCGTCACGCTCCCTGCTTCACCAACTGCTCGTGTTTCGTCCGAACCAGTGTCAGTCGACCTAGTGTCAGTCGACAGGGCGTCAGTCGACCCAGGGCGTCAGTCGACCGGGCGTCAGTCGACAGGGCGTCAGTCGACCTGGTGTCAGTCGACCGGGCGTCAGTCGACCGGGCGTCAGTCGACCCGGGCGTCAGTCGACCGGGCGTCAGTCGACCGGGCGTCAGTCGACCCGGGCGTCAGTCGACCCAGGGCGTCAGTCGACCGGGCGTCAGTCGACCCGGGCGTCAGTCGACCAGGCGTCAGTCGACCGGGCGTCAGTCGACCGGGCGTCAGTCGACAGGGCGTCAGTCGACCAGGGCGTCAGTCGACCCGGCGTCAGTCGACCCGGCGTCAGTCGACCGGGCGTCAGTCGACCGCGGCGTCAGTCGACCGGGCGTCAGTCGACCGGGCGTCAGTCGACCAGGGCGTCAGTCGACCAGGGCGTCAGTCGACCCGGCGTCAGTCGACCCGGGCGTCAGTCGACCGGGCGTCAGTCGACCGGGCGTCAGTCGACCCGGGCGTCAGTCGACCAGGGCGTCAGTCGACCAGGGCGTCAGTCGACCCAGGCGTCAGTCAACCCGGCGTCAGTCGACAGGGCGTCAGTCGACCCGGCGTCAGTCGACAGGGCGTCAGTCGACCCAGGCGTCAGTCAACCCGGCGTCAGTCAACCCGGCGTCAGTCGACCAGGCGTCAGTCGACCTGACCTCTGGGATGACAGAGCTGATGTATCTGTGACCTCCTCACCACCGGGGGCACCAGTCGATGAGCCTCACAGAGATGATATATTTACAGGCCTCTGACTCGAAGCTGTGGAAATGATCATGATTTATGATTCACACTGAAGTTTTGCCCTTTAATCGGTGGGAATGAGCTGCGGAGCCTCTGATGAGCTCTAATAAGACGGAGAGAGCCTCCGGTAATCGCTCTGTAATTACAGCAACACTGCTCATGCAGTCACTGGTCCTCTGGAGGCAGAACAAACGGGTTCACACTGAGATGTTCAGGGGAAGCTGCTGGTTCGCTCCACAGAGAACTGGTCTCCTGAGGCCACGTCCCAGATTCCTCCAGCTGCTGGAGCCTCGTGGTCATTTTGGGCCACGAAGGCGAATTGACCCCTCGCCGACCTCTACCAGGTCCACACGTCTGTCACGTCCTCGCATGAGGGCCGGGGAGAAAGGCAGCAGATCAGAAGCAGGAATCAGAAACAAGGCCGGCTCCGGTGATGAAGGCTGCAGCGTGACGGCATCGAACACTCGGGTGAACCAACCTGCCGCCGAGCTGAGTCCGGATCAAAAGGAGGAGAACCAAAGTCCATCTGTGAGGTTAAATGTCTCAGCTCCTTCCACTGATGAGTTGTTTACCATCAGGATCCGAGCGGAGCTGAGGATCAGGTCATTAACTCCCCGAGCCTGAGCCGTGAAAAACACGTTTCATATTCATGAGTTCACAGCTCGAAAAAAGACAGAATCAAGGTTTTTTCTTCAATTAATATAAAGAAATTCAGATTAAAGCACCTTGATGCTCTGAAAGGAGATGATGAGAAGCTGCTGGACCACGAGGAACCTCTTCACTCTCTGAGCCGTGGCCTTGGTGGAGGAACTCAACATCTGTTCTTCTCACGCACGTCAGACTCAGTGCTCGATCGACATCGATGTATTCTACGTTTGAAACATCAACGTCTTGTGATTCTATATGTGTCAATCATTTATGGATCAGATCCCCACAGCAGCTTGAGTCTCCAAACTGTTTCTGGAGCTTTAGTTCAGTTTCTCCTGATTGTGACTTTCACGGTTGTGTTGAATGTTTGTCAACTTCTGTCTTTTCTCTTCAGGATTTAACTTATTTTCTAACGTGCAGATACAAACTTGTTTTAAATTCACTGAATACATTTGCATCGTGGGAGCTGAGATCCTTTTGTCTGTGTCTTCGTGCTGATGAATTCTTTCATGTGTTCTATTTGAATATCACTGAGCTGAACATTGGACGGTTCGTCTCTCGGGGCTCAGCCTACTAATAAATACATATTTCACAAACAACATTTACTTTGTCTTTATCACGCGGCTGGATTGTGCGACTGAATCCTGAACGTTGAATATATTTATTCCACAATCATTCAAAGTGGTTTGATAACTCAGTGGATTGAGTTAAAGGGTAAAACTGGTGTTCATATTAGAATTATGATGCGTCTGATTGTTTGTGTTTGGTCTTTATTCTCCTCCGAGGTCCCGGAGCAGATTGGAGGAAACACCGAGGATTCAATTCAAATTAATATCATCAGTCACTTGTTTGGTTCCTTTATAGAGAAATTACTTCTGTGGCTTTTATTAGATAAGAAGAAGAAACGGAAATAAATAAGCAAAATAAATAATCCCCACCCGGGTGAATATTAAGTCCCTGTGGCTGAAGAAGAGTTTACATAGAAAGTAGATGTTAACATGGAATGTAATATTTATCACGGAGGCCGGGGAGACACACGTGAAATCACTGATCAAATCACAAAGGTGAGAGCTCGACACGTCGGACATGACATCATGAATAAACAGGAAGTGACACTTGATACTGGTGTCACTTCCTGTTGAGGGGAAATTAGTCATCGTCTTTTCTTTTTTGCAGGTTTACCCACGTTTAAAGAATCTGTGTACACCTGCCACTCCATGAGTAGAGAGGTTTAGAGTCAGATGATGATCACGTTCAGATGGACGGAAATGGATAGAATAATAAAATGATGTACGGCTCTCTATATTCTAATGAAGTCTATGCAAACAGCCCCTGTAGTAATAACTGATCCACTTCAAACACAACCACTGCACAGAGACACAGAGAGCTAATACAGAAGATTAATTAGCCCGGTTCATGGGATTACACACACACACACACACACACACTGAGACACACACACACACACACACACACACACAAAGGGAAAGTTAATCTAGCAATTAAACTTATTTTTTTAAATGTAATTCGTGTGTGATTCTGTTTTATTAACTCTGTCGTCTCTCCGCTCTCGACTCGTTAAACCTTCAGCTGCGGCTCCGGATCCAGAATCGGGATCTGACCCCAGAACGATTTGAGGAAAAGACGTTTAGGGAGACGACACAAAAAGAGCTTATGTATAGGAATGATAATAATATGCGTGTTCCATCACAGGTGGATTTAAGAGATAAGAAATGTGTAAAACTCCAGCTGCTGTTTCCACTGAGTCATCTTGAATCTCAGCTCTTCTTAATTCGATCTGAACGTTTCCTCTGAGCTCGTTAGTTTGTTCTGATATTCTGAGGAGGTGAGTTCTGTGAGTAGGAGTTTACAACGTGGATGTAAACTCAGTAAATATCATCAACACCAAATCATCTTGTTCATTTAAATCTCAGATTGTGAATCAAGGACCTTAATTAAGCTGCTGTTTAAACCTCGAGTCCAGTAAACACAGAAAAACAGGTCAACACATTAACACTGTTTTCATTAACTGTGAAAAATCCTCTGATCAAATATCTGATGCAGAACTTCTATTAATAAAAGCTCCTGTTTTAACTGAGGAGCTTATTAAACATTACAGGACTTTAAAGGATGATTCATTTCAATCCTAGGAAAAGTATTTCATAAGTTCTAAACGAAATCTGCCACTTTACCCCAAGAACATAAAAGCTGAACGATAAAAAAGTTATGATCACTATTATAGTGATATATTAATATGTTAGACAAAAAAAAACTTGTCACTGCTGTTCTATAATATGAAATCCATGTTTCATTATCATAGCTTTATTTAAAACTCAGTGCAGAACTCCCAATCAAAATGAGTTTGTATTCTCGAGACCTGCCACATCGAAGGCTGAGCTGTAAACTCTTCATAATAAGATGAGGTGTCAGTAGAAGATTCTCACTGTTCCACCACTTGTCTTGTTTTCTTATCAAGTTCCTGAGCTCAGCGTTAAGCCGACTCCGGGTCGGACCACGAGGAGATGTCATCACTGAAGCACAATTATGAGATTAACTGTGATTTAATCCTCTTGTCATGTTAATCCTCCCTTTGTCCAGGAGCCTCCGGGCTAATGATCAGGCTCATTACGAGCACGTCACTGTTCAGAGTCCAGTGTGAGAACGTAGCTCCGGGCTGAGCAGCTTCTGTCTCCACCAACATGAAGCTGCTCACGTTAACTGAGGTCAACCACAGAAGCCCTCGAGACGCAGGAAGCACAGAAGACGGCTCGTTGCTATAAAGAGAGTTCATCAGGAAATCATCAGGAACTCCTCTGATTCCTGAAGGTAAATACGAAGAGGTTTATTAACAAATGAAGAAGAATCCGAGTCAAATGATGAAAGAAGAAATGAGAGGATCTGATGTTGGTTTACGACTTCACTGAGCACGAGACCATTCGATGGGAATTTGAACCAACAACTTTCTGATCTCAAACCTCCGACCTCTCTCTGCTCGTCTTCCTCGTCTCATTATGTTCTAACACATTTAATAATCCTCTCCGGCCTCGCTCCTTCCTGTTTGCTGAACCAGGACACGTCTCCACGACCTCGTCGCCGCCGCCACGCTAAACTACGACGTCTGTGACACGTCCCTGAATCAGCCGTTGACACGTGTCCTGATTTGTCCGTTTCAGCCGTGGAGGACGAGCGAGCGTCTGACCGATGAGGGTCGTCACCTCCGGAGTGACGAGGATCATTTCACTGTCACACTTATCAAATCAAGAGGCTTGAGACGCGACTGAGCTTTTTACATCCTCGATAAGTTCAACAGTAATAATCCTCTTTAAGAGTCCTGGAGAGATGAGAGAGAATCAAATCCTCTGTTTCTTCTTCAGTTATAATCTCATAACTTTTCAGATTCATCGTGATTCCTGCTTCACGTGTGTTGACGAAAAGCAGCCACAGACAGATATGAGTCAGTTTTACAGTTTGTAATCGATAAGATAAAATAAAGGTTCCTGCTGTTCAGGCTGAGAAAGTTCAGATCCTCTGGATTAGGTGGAAACGCAGCGTCATCAGAGTTTCAGGTGGTTTTTAATCTGTTGTTCCAGCTTCGATCGAAGCGGCTCAGACGTTCATCAACTGCATCAGCATTTACTTTACTCTGCACCCCATCCCCCCCCCCATCCCCTGCTTTATCTAATGATGTCTGCTTGTCAGGGCCAGAAGTATGTGGACACCTGGCGATGACAGGGAGATGTTCTGCTCTGACAGCCTCAGTCGGCCTCAGGAGATCTTCACTCCCTGTCTTCAGTGGAATGGATTGTTTGGTGAATGTAGAACATCCACAGCACAGATGTTCAGCTCCTCGGCTCCGACCTCCTCCCTGCGTCTCCTCACTGCCAGGAGGAGACACAGGGAGGAGCAGGAGTGACGGAGGTAATAGCTCCACTGACTCCGAGCCCATATAAATTCATAAGTTTCTCTTAACCAAGCAGAGGAATACCCTTCATGCACATGTTCATATTCCTGCTCAATTTTTACAGAACACAGGTAACTAGTCTTTTTAAAATGTATATTGTACATAAAGCAGCTTCTTCTGAAGAATTTAAACATGAAGTTAAAACTTGCTCTTTAATGACCTTAGCCAAATTAAATGAATATATCAAGTATTTCATATGCAGTGTATATAATATTTATAATTGTTTTTAACATCTTTCTACATATTGTGTTTTAATGAGAAAAACTGTATCTAATGGAAAACAGGGAATTTTGTTTTATTATATAATTACATTCATGTGTTACAGAGGCAGGTAATTAACAGTAACTTGTTTTCTCCATATCGTTATTTTTATTTGATTTATCATTTTTATATTGTTAGAAACGGTTTCACACAGTCGAAGATTAAACTTCACACTGACCTCAGGCCAGCAGCGGCCATATTTACACGTCTTCATAGTAAACACCTGAACACCACGTTGACGTACTCAAATATACTACCATTCATGAATACATATTAATATAATAATAATAATAATAATAATAATAATAATAATAATAAATAGAAAAAATGCTCAACACCTGCATCCCGAGTTTTCAACCACTTCCTGTAAACTTAAAATTCACAATTTGTAGAAGTTTAGCTTCAGTCACTGTCGCAGACACACAGAGGTCTGTGTGTGTGTGTGTGTGTGTGTGTGTGTGTGTGTGTGTGTGTGTGTGTGTGTGTGTGTGTGTGAGTGTGTGTGTGTGTGGGAGGGGGGTGACCGTGCTGCCGTGGAAACACGCGGCCGGTTTCTCCTCCGACTGCTGATCGGAGTGAATTTGAATTTCACAGGGAGGAGGATGGAGAGAGTGGGAGAGACGTTACCATGGTAACAGATGTTGGGTCATCAAGTCAGTGAGGGGCCAGTGAACCTCTACTCTGTGTGTGTGTGTGTCTGTGTGTGTGTCTGTGTGTGTGTGTGTGTGTGTGTGTGTGCTGTTCTGTTCTATATACAGACAGAGAGGGGGTGTGTTCCAGAAAATGATAGAGGTGAAACACTGCAGCGAGAGAAAGGTGTGAGTGTGTGTGTCTGTGTGAGTGTATGTGAGCGTATGTGTGTGTGTGTGTGAGTGTGAGTGTGTGTGTGTGTGGGGTGTGTGTGTGTGTGCGTGTATGTGCATGTATGTGTGTGTGTGTGTGTGTGCGTGTTGACCTTGGTTCTGATGCCAGGGAGAGTGTGAGTCAACAAGCTGGCAACCAACCAACACACACACATGGGAAAAACACACACCTGAACTCTCTCTCTCTCTCACACACACGCACACAAAGACACAGCCAACCCCCTACCCGACTGACAGGGTCCAGTGTGACACACCTTTCGACCAATCAGCAGGGAGCATTGTGCTACACATGAGAACACTTTGTTGTCCTTTCATCACGTTGTGGTTATTAACTGTAACAATAATAAACTGGAGAGTCAAACAATTCCCATTAAAACGACCCAAACCAGCGATGAGTGTAGAGTCAGAAACACAACTCAACACATTTATGATGCGAGAAACGTTTCTCCAACACAAACACGCTCCACAAAGTGATTTGTGTTGTTTCCTCCACGTTTTGTTTTGACACTTCAGACGCTTCTTCCTAAAGATAGAGAGCAGATCTGTTTTCTCTGTCAGGTCGTCCATCTTTATTCTCACGGTCGGACCTCTGTGAGACTTTGAGACTTTTACTGCGAGGACGATAAATAACATATTGTTTTGAGCTTTTAGAAGACGACAGGCAACGTGAAGCTCTAACGGTTTATTTAAATATGAGATAAACCCTGAGGCTCAAACTACAGTCACATGTGAGCTGAGCTAAATAAATAACAGACTCAGGTCGTTACTCGAGGTTTAAACCAGGTAAAAGGTTCAGAGCCTCACTTTGTCCAATCCCACTTTCCTCACACCTCACCCCCCCGAGCTCTGAAAGTTTGCTTACAAACCCGATGAAGCCTCATTAGCTCTGAGACACGAGGATCCTCACTGATCATCGGTCAATACCTCGATCGACCGGCGTCTCCTCGGCTGAACCAGGGTCTGTTTCCTACAGGAAAACATTTAGATCTGTTTCTATTTATTATGTTCGTTCAGCTGAAGTTCTTTGACTTTGACGGCACAGACACACATTAAACCACAGTGCACGGGCCGTCACTGTGTGTGTCTGTGTGCAAATATGTGTGTGTGTGTGTGTCTTGAAGTGACACTAAAATAGCTGCTTCACCCGCCCCCCACTTCTCTGTGTCTTTAAAAACACCAATTAGAGACATGTAATCACTGCTCAGGCTGTCCGGGCGAGTTACACTCAGCTGCACAGGGAGAAGAGGACAGAGAGAGCGAGAGAGAGAGAGAGAGAGAGAGAGAGAGAGAGAGAGAGAGAGAGAGAGAGAGGAGAGAGAGAGAGAGAGAGAGAGAGAGAGAGAGAGAGAGAGAGAGAGAGAGAGTTTCACTTGTCCTCTCTCGTCCCTGGAGAAAAACCAAATTCCCTCCAGAAGCTTTTCTCACTTTTCTTCTGACAACTTGGGCTAATTTCACTTCTTCTAATGTTCGTTGTGGTAATTTTCAGACTCATTGTTGCGTTGAGGCTCAAATGGAGACGTGTGTTATAAGTCCTCTGACGGCTCCACTAATGACACTCACTCTAAAGTACCAGGGCTTTTCTCTTCTTATTCATTTCACCACTGGATCATCGCAGAGGGAAACTCAGCCCGACAACATCGAGTCGCCCAATCAGAGAGGAGAGGAGATCAAGAGGGAGGGAGCAGGACGGGGGGGGTGGTGCTACTGTTATCCATCACCAGCGTTGTCACGGTGACACCACTGATGATGGATGATGTCACGTGAAACATTCTGAAATCTGAAACCGTGAAACATGAACGGATGTTTAAACCGAAGCTGAACTACGAGAAGCGTCCGACAAAGATGAATCGTACAATTCAACGTCCGGTGTGTTGATCGCCCCCTAGTGGCTGCCTGGGGTATAGATCATAAACGCTGCCTCATCCATGTTAACAAACAGGACATGGACCAAACAGAAAAAAGTGAAAGTACTTGCTGAATAAATGTTTATCAAATATTGACGCTAAGACAAGTATCCTCATGTGATCGAGAACCATCCAACCGTGATGACATCACTCACTTTACAGTGTAAAGTTTAAAGCGTAAAGTGTAACTGGGATAAGTTTAAACACTTCTACAGTCTCCATCTTGCTCTTTCTCCTCTTTCACTAAGTTTGTTTTCTCTTGTTCAGTTAGTGGCTCCACACAAGGTCGGGCAGAGGTCACCACAGCTCACCGTCTGTCCTGAGCGTAGGTGGTACATTCCGATCAGCTGTAACCGTAGCAACCAAACGTACCAGCAGGGCCCATATTGATAACAAGTGAGATGTAAACATCGAGGGGAAGAGCGACACTCTGACAGAATGTACACACACACACACACATCCTGATAATTCTTGAGAGTTGGTGCATCAAGCTGAGAATAAATGTTTCTGATAAACCTCCAGATCATAAGATTCACAGCTCAGGGAACACGAAGCTATTTTCAAATGTGTAAATTATTTTATTTGGCGGATGGGATACAGTTTAAAAGTAGCTTAGCATAATGACAGGAAGTCTTCAAAATAAAATAAAACGAATCGCACAATCTTCTGAGTCGCCTCTTTGATTCCACATTTTCATATCTTGAATAATTGCCCGTGTTCAAACGGCTGCTGTTGCCTTTTGAAATTCAATTCAATGTATTTTCATTGATCAGAAGTCGAGAACTAAAGTGAGGCCTCAGCTCCCGGTGGTTCGTTAACGAGCTGAGTCACTGGAACTGGTGTAACTGGTCCAGACAGAGCAGTGATTAAATGTCTCTAATTGGTGCTTTTAAAGATTCATCAAGTGTGTGTGTGGGTGTGTGTGTGTGTGTGTGTTGCATAATGGTCTTTGTGCTCATATTGAAGTGACAGGATGTTTTCTCCTCCTCACTGTTGCTAAGTAGTCGCTCTCTGTTGGAGCCGTTGTGTGTCTGTGTGTAACAGTGTGAGTTCTCGACCTCGCTCTGTAAAGTGATTTAAGTTAATGGACGTAGTGATTCGACGCTGTGAGAATACTATTGAATTAGTTTAACACTGATACATCTTTTCCGTCATTGAACCTGTTCAGTTCAGGATTCTTGAGCTTCCCAGTGAACCTGAACCAGTGCAATCAAGGGTTTGTCATTACCGGAGGGAAGTGCACTGGGATGTCAACAGGAGAAGCAACATGGTGGATCGCAATGATTCCCTGTGTTTGTATTGTTGTTACCTCCGACGTGTTCATGTTGTCGTCTTGTCTGTTGGTTTGTGTTTGTCATTAGGATACACAAATACTGTGGAACTTGTTCCTTGTTGACGGAAGTTATGGGGTTTGATGATTTTTGGTTTGTGCTGAAAGGACAAACTAACTAACAGAGTAATAATTTCCCTGAGAGAAGAACAGTTATTGGCTGAATGCTGTAGCCCAACAGCCCATTGACCCAAACATCACAAATCTCCACAAAGCGACTCACAAACTGCAAATATCTGTGAACATTGTTCATGTTCAACCTCTAAAGCTCCTGAAGCTTCACCTCACCGACTCTAAACCAAGAACCACGAGGACACACCCTGCAGTCGGTGGACGCTGCCCTGCTGTGGTTCTGGAGAGTTCAACCGGCCCTGGACAAGTTATCGACAGACCTTCAGCTCGTCAATATTCTTTTCTGTTACCCGTCTTTCTGAGAAGTGATGGATGAGGCGGGGCTCTTCTGCTCGTGCTCCCACACAAACGGCCCGGGATCGATCGGCCGACTCGCTGATCAACAGACGTCTCGGTCAAAATATGGAATATATTAGATATTTCATCTGGGTTACGTATGACCCTGAACACGTTTCATGGTCGAACTATGTGTTCAACAAATAACACAAGGACATGGAGCAAACAGAAAAATCGAAGTAGACGTCAAATAAATGTCTGTCAACGATGGTTTCTGTGATTTCAGGTCGTTCTTACGTTCATCTCCATTTCCACAAAAACAAATCAGTGAATAACATGTTTCACTAACGACCTCGGAGCCGTGGAGGTTTTTCTGAGGCTTTGAAACATCGTCCTCGTCCTGAAGCCCCCACAGGTCGTCAGAGAACAGCTACTCAGGCTCATCCCTAAAACATCCAGTGCAGTTCTTTGTCTCCGTCGCAGAGCAGCTCTGAGCTTGTTAACCCTGAACCTGAGTCCTCTGCTCCTCTGTGGATCCCTTCACCTCAGTATCTCCCTGGGATCTGAGGCTCTCGGTCTCATCGCTGACTGTCCTCCTCCAGCTCTTTGGAGATAATCCCTTTAAACTCTTCTCTCTCGGATGGTTTTGGCTCTGCTTTGCTCACTGCTGGAAATAAATTCCTCACCTCTGGCTGTTTCCCAAACTGCTCTGAAACAGAGGCTGTGTCGTGAAGAGAGCCGGCGTTCACCCCCCCCCCGTCCTCTGAACCGCAGAGCAGCCTCCAAATTACCTTCCTGCAACGGGGTCGTGGAAAGAGATTGTTGCTAAAAGACTCCGGGAGTAGATCTGATAAAATCCTCATTCACTCAGTCTGCAGCAGAGTGGTTGTACTGGGAGCATCTGTAAAACCAGACACTGAAGCACTGAGAGCAGTGGGATCAGATAGGAAACTCATTTGTACAAAACCCATTTACTCCGAACCAAGACATATTTCTATTCTGATGAACTCTGATTTCTTAAAACACGACAAATTCGTCTAATGGGTTCAGATAACTCCTCTGGTTTCCACGCTGGTGATTGGAAGCTGCTCCACCGGTGATTATCAGTGATGGAGGAAGAAAGGATGAACGTGTCTGATGGAGGTTTCTCCTGCTGATCCGAGCTGAGCCTCCTCTCCGGGTCGAACAGGGATTCAGTAAACACAGGAAACACCTTCGTTAGATTCGAGGAAACAAGTAAATGATCTCCAGATAACAAGATGTAATGGTTGCTCACCTGTAGAACCAGAACTGAGCAACCATTTTAACTCTAGAATCAAAATGGCCGTCTTGTGTCTACATCCTTATTTCCACTGAGGTCTTTCTGTTATTGTCTTTAAACTGTTCTTTAGCAGGATAAATAAAAACCACTGGACAGAAAAACCATGAACCTCGGTGGAAAGATGAAGATCTCATTGAACCAGGATTATTTTCACTCTCCTGCTCGATGCACAACACGTCTCCTCACGTCTTCTCCCATCACTGACATCACTCCTCCGTTCATCTGTCCCTGCTGCTTCCTCCATCTCTATCAGACGTTCTCTCTCTCTCCTCCTCTTCTCTTCTTTCTGGTGATATTACCACTTCATTCTCAGAATCTCAGGATTTCTTATTTTCTTAAAGCTCTGCATGAGTGTGTGTGAATGTGCGACTGCAACTCGTAGCGTGAAGCGATTCCAGTTCCCATGAAGCTCAGAGTAAAGTCTATTTACCTTCACCACGTCCTGATTTTCCTTTTTAAATCACGAGCTGTTATTTCCCCTGATTCCACCGGCGTTCTGTGCATCGGCCTTTTCCACAAACAAATTTGATTCTTACACTAAATTAAATATTCAAACCTTAGTGTGGCCCGCGTGTTCCATCAAGTGGAAACACCATTTGTCTGCGGCTTCATTCTACACACAGCGTTTCCTAAATTGAGTTTGATTTATGTGATTTCCTCGGACACTTTGGGATCTCGACTGGAATCAAACCGAGCTTCGCTTCCTCGTCTCACAGCTGCCGCTTCCTGTTCCGAGAGGAAACTGTGAGTCTGAAACCATCGTGCTCTTCACTCCACATGAGCATTAACGTGAAATCCACTCGATCGGATCCGACTTCATCGCTCAGGTTTACTGAGGCGGCAGCAGTCAGACAGCTGACTGGCCTGCAGCTCTGTGTGTGTGTGTGTCTGTCTGTGTGTGTGTGTGTGTGTGCATGCATTTCAGTTTAGACCATCTGTTGTTGTGTGTCACCCCGAGGCGACGGCATGACAGCGAGGGCGAGAGACAAAGAGCGGAAAAAAGAAAAGACGAAAAGAAAAGATTAAAAGATGCACAAGTGGTGATGATGTGTGTGTGTGTGTGTGTGTGTGTGTGTGTGTGTGTGTGTGTGTTGGACCTCAGGCGCTGCTGTCTGTGTGTCTCTGTGGATCCCAGATGGAGCCAGAACTCAACAGAACACATTAGTCCACTTGGCGTGTTCTCACACACGCGTTCAGACACGCTCTGATATTCGCTGTAATTCTCCTGACAGTCGATCACCTGAGCCCCCCCCCCAACACGCTTGCTCGCTCTGCCGCTGCAAGATTTCCGCTCGACTGGATCAGTCAAACGAATCGTACGGAAGCCCGGAGAGGCCCCGTCAGCTCCAGAGCTTCTCCTGTTATCTCTGAACACAAGTCCCAGGTCGCTGGGAGGAGGGAGGAGGGAGGAGGGAGGAGGGAGGAGGAGAGAGGAGAGAGGAGGGAGGAGGGAGGAGAGAGGAGGAGGGAGGAGGAGGGAGGAGGGAGGAGCTGGAGCGTCTCCTGGTTTCGTTTACGAGGAAGAAGAAGGAGCGGAGGAGGAAGTCAGCTGATCTGCTGTGAGACCTGATTTATTCACTTCATCAGCTCCTCTCGTTCTCTCAGCTCCTGGAGAACTCATGTTCACTAACGACAAACAGGAGAAGACATTATCTCCGTTATGTCTGTTTCTCCTGCGAGGACGAGCCGAGTGGGAGTTACACTGTGACCGAGAGAAGCTGGAAACACAACAACACCAAGTGAAACGAGATCTAAAGATTTCAGATACGTTGAGAAATCGTCACGACTGAAACCCGCTGTTCTAAAACACATTCTCCACTGAGCAGAGCAGAGAGAGGAAAGAGTTGAACTCAGAATGAAGATCGGAGGAAAGTAAAACACCAGATAAATATAACAACATGTTCAGAAACCTGGAAAAAGCCTTTGAGAGGTTGGAAAAGTTCAAATCTCATTAAAACAGACGAGTTGAATTTAAATCTCTGCAAATATCATTTTGTCTTTGAGTTTCTCTCCTGGAAACCGGCTGCTTCTCTTTCACACTGTTTATTTTTTAAAGGTTTGAAGCATCAGAGATGTTTGTTGTGTGCAAACGTTCAGTTGGACTCACAGATGAGATATTACAGAGGTCACAGGTCAGAGGTCAAAGGTCACAGAGACTGTGGTCGATGGAGGAGATAATTCTACTTTCATTCACTTCTCCACGTTCATGTATTAAATGTGAAACTGAAACCAAACCAGGCTGCTCAGTAAAATAGGAACAGCTGTTACACTTCAGAACACATGAGCAGTTTGTGTTTCAGCTCGTCTCACAGTCGCTCCACACGCCAACACACAGGCAGCACACGCTCCAGCTGCTTTATAACCTGTGAAAAGATCTCGTGATTTCAGCTTGAACCTGTCGCTACGTGTTTACGTGTTTTACACAGAAACACAGGCTGTGGAGGCCAGGTGTCGTTAGGGTTCATGATCTGGGGAGCGGGAATATCCAGAGCGACTGTAAACGTGGCTCCAGACGAAGGAGGCTGAGGAATGAAGAGCCGGACACAGAGAGGGACACAGAGAGGGACGTCCAGGGCTCCTCTCGTCCTCGTCCTCCTCTCGTCCTCGGTCTCGTCTCCTACAGGTCAAAACAGCCGATGACCCCGACTCTTGTTCTTTATCTCTACTCTCAGTTTTTCCGTTCCTCTCTAAAAAGCAGATTTCCATCCGTCCCTTTAACTTTGTATCTCACTTCATCATTTCTCTCTCGCTCTCTCAGGGGAGTCGATGCCCTGCATGACAACAGATGGAGCCCTGAGGCCCGGGGACCACACACACATGCACACATCCACACACATCCACACATCCTCACATCCACACACACACACGCACATGGGCACACACACACACAGGCGGTGGGGGGGGTGAGGGTGAGAGACACGCTGGGGCAAAGCCTGATGTCAACATCAGTATGAATTCATACACTCTCACAGAGAATCCATGGTTGTGTAGACGGATGAAGAAGAACACAGCGGTCACACACTACGCAGATGACTGGGACACATGACACACAGACACACACACACACACAGGCACACACAACACCTGGTAGAATTAGAGTTTTTCATGTTTTTGGTATTACCCGTATAATCCACAAAAAATAATTTCATGAGGGATTTTATTTTGTTCTTCTATTTTTTTCCATACTGGAGTTATTGATTAGAAAATGTTAATATTGTTTTAATTAATATTGTGAAACTCTGCATCTTGGTAGGAATCAACAAATCTTGGCACATATCAGGACCAGTTATGATTTGGCTCCGGTCCACGTGTTGTCTCCAGGTTTGGCTCAGTTTGAGGAACGTGGTCACGGGTCGATTTGGATCGAGGATCAGCTCCAGCGAGCGGCACCGGTCCAGAGCGCTCGGCTGGATTCTGGTGCGTCACCCATCAGGAGTCTGGAGCTCGTCCAGCAGGTGTGGCCGGTCGGCTGAAGGGCACGGCCGAGCACCGGGGGTTTGAATCCTCGACAGTCCACCCCGGATGAGGTTCTCTAATAATCGTATCATTCTCCACCATGAGAGCTGTGAACACTAGGCCGTCTGAATCCTGCTCCTCTAAGTGGCGTTGTGTTGCTGTGAAGTTTCTTGCAGCACATGTTTCCACACACTCACGAGGTCTGGCTGTTTTACACCCTGTGGCTAATCTGTCATTTCTAAGTGAAGTGATTTCTACCTGCTGGGTTCAGACACTGTGGCTGAGAATGGTTTTGAGTTTTGCTGCATTGTGATCATTGTGTTGTTTTTTACACCTCTGCTGTTGAATTAAAATCTCTCAGCTTCACAGAATGAGACAGTGTTGGTCTGTTCAGTGAGATCATAAGGTTTGTGTTACTGCAACAAGGTGTCGACTTGATCCAGCCACAGCGTCGTTGTGACAACCAGACAACACACTTCACATTATATTAACACACACTTTGTAACACACAGTCAGTGATGTTTCCTCTTCTCTCCCGACTGGCTGCAGGAACCTCGACAGACAGATGGTTCGTCCAATTACCTTCCAAGTACTTTTTAAAACCTGCCCTTTACCGAGCACTTTCCAGAGCGCCCCAGATGGTTCACTGGAACAAACCATCTGTCGTGTGGGGTTAGAGGCTCCTGAAGCTGTCCCAGTGCTCAGTGGGAGATGCTGTAACTTCACTGGTACAACTGAACTCCGAGGTTTCCAGCTGCCGTCTCTGAGCAGCCGGCCTGAAGCCCGTGTTAACACAGCTCACACGGGAGTAAAGGTTTGACTGAAGGTGGGTTTCTAATGTGATGGATGAGTGTGGACAGGAAGGAGGTGTCTGACATGAACAATATGGAGCCACAGTGATCATATTAGTGTGAGTTGGGGGGAGAGGGAGGAGGGAAGGCACCGCGGCGACACGGCTAATTGGATGTGGCAGGACGGAAATGTAAAACACAAACAATTATGAAGAAAGAAGAAGAAGAAGAAGAAGAAGCAGAGGGAGAGGAAGATGAAATTCGATTGATCTGACACGATTCATTAATTTGAACAGGACAGAAGGAGCTGCT
The DNA here is from genome assembly GCA_038501795.1 of Pseudopleuronectes americanus. Classification (NCBI taxonomy): domain Eukaryota; kingdom Metazoa; phylum Chordata; class Actinopteri; order Pleuronectiformes; family Pleuronectidae; genus Pseudopleuronectes; species Pseudopleuronectes americanus. Next base: position 15,051,150 of record CM076737.1, read on the forward strand.
TTGTTTCTGCTGCTTTTTACACTGTGAAGAGAAAACCATCAAATCTCTACAAACACTCACGAGTCCCTTTGTTGTAGGTTAGAATAAAACCCCAAAGTCAGGAAGCTGCCAAATGTTTCCAGAACTCAGGAGACCGAGGATCACTCTGGTTTTTTAACTTCTGAACTCACTGACCCTGAAAAGACTCTAGAGGGAAACTTCTCACTGAAGTTCTGCCACAGCACCCCCACGCAGAACGACTTTAATAATGCAGAAGAGAAGCGAGGGAGCAGCGAGCGGGAGAGTCGCGGCCTCTGCCCCAATCAGACGGCCGGGGTCTCTGCCAGGAGACACTGGGGACACTGGGGACACTGGGGACACTGGGGACACTGGGGACACTGGAGACACATTCACGTCTCAGACTCACAAGGTGTCTGTGAAGCAGCTGAGGCTTCGCTCTGCTCTACACATCGAAACCTCCCGTCGACCAATGGCAGCAGCTCTTGTTTAGACTAAAACAAGTACGATTACAGGTCGTTCGTTGTCATAGTTACAACAAGTACAATGTGGTTCAGTTTGAGGAAAACACTTCATCTCCCTCCGGCTTCTTCCTCCAGCTGAGATGACTCCTGTCAACACTTCACCTGAATCTGCTGCTGCAATTTACTTCACCACTTGAAGTTCAGCTCCTGCTTCAAGTTTAGATATAACAACATATTGTCGAGAGAGAGAGAGAGAGAGAGAGAGAGAGAGAGAGAGAGAGAGAGAGAGAGAGAGAGAGGGAGAGAGAGAGAGAGAGAGAGAGAGAGAGAGAGAGAGAGGGAGAGAGAGAGACACCTGGACCATCATCTCCTCAATCATCACTTCAACTTCTTTCCTTTCTTCAGTTTCACTTCTTGCTGCTTTTCCAGTTCACATGTTAAATAAATATGTCGTTGGAGAAACAGCTGAGAAACGAACCTGAAATCTCCTCAACTCTTCTCAACTTGAACTAAATCCCTGTTTTCACCAACTTGCTTCAATGTTTTAACACAAGAACGTTTAAAAGTCAGAAACATAAAATCAGATTTAAAGAGCTGCTTCAATTATCCGTCCATTAGCCTCACTGATGATTTGACGGTCGCAGTGGGAGACGGAGACACTTCAATTACACGATGGAAAAAAAGCAGAGTTTATTTCTTCAGCCACTTTATGAATATAAAAATGAGCAGGATAAAGCGATGGGGGGGGGGTTCAGTGCTTCTCTTTGATACCTCACTCTGCTGAGTGTGATCACATCTCTGGACTGAATCCCTCTGAAGCGTTTAATGTCTGAACACAAGCGGCCGTGAGAGTCCGAGGTTCAAATCCCAGAGCTAATCACAGTGTACATCCCCCTGACAGGCAGGGGCTGAGATGAGAACAGATTGATGAACTCAAGCGTAATCGGGCGAAGGACAAAGAGTTTTGACCCTCGTCCCTGAACCGGCGCAGGAAGGGGAAGTTTGTTTTCTCTTCCTAATGTGCATCAGCAGGAGGATGGAGGAGGAGCCGCGGGGGGGGGGTTCAGTTTAACCAAGGACAACAGGAAATCAAACCTTTCAAAGCTTTCTCTCTTCCTTTGACTTGAGCAGGACGAGCGAGGACGCAGCCGTTAAAAACTTTCTCTCCACAACAAGCGACTCGTAGAGGAGGACGTCAGCAGCCTTACCTAGCTTGGGCAGCGAGTACTGGACCTTGAAGTAGTCCTGGTAGAATCCCAGAAGCCTCTTGGTGATGTGGAGCGCGTAGTCCCCGGCGCCGCTGGCGATGGCGTCCGGCCGGGCGTACAAACGGATCTGAAGAAAGAGAGAGAGAGAGAGAGGGAAGTGACATATGCTGATTTGAACACAGATTGATCTGAGCTCAAACGCACAGAGAAGGAAGGAATTAGTGTGAACTCGAGAGAACTAAGTGGAATTAAACCATTTTCTGAAATGCAAAATGAGAAGGAAACGAAGTTTACACTCAAATCTACAAGGAGAGAAACACAATGAGACAGAAACTACACACAGGACGTAACACAACTCCATACAGGAGGTAACACAATCAGCCTGAACTCAGATCCGCAGAGAAACAGGAATTGGATTTGAGGGAATTATTTATTTCTTTGTTCTTGGACACAAAGAGAATCAGGCCGAGTCTCCGCAGGTCGAGTCCACAGAGACAAAGAGAATCAGGCCGGATCGTGTTCGACTCCTCAGAGGAACAAAAGAGTCGAGTTCTCTGGTTCTAATCTACACAAAGAAAAATGGAGTCGAGTCTTTGAGCGGAAAAAACAATCGAGTCAAAGAAGAGAGAGAATCAAAAGAAGGTAAAAGATCTGATTCAGGTGAATTCAGATATTCATCAAAACACTTCATCCAGTCAGTGATCGTCTTTCTGAATCATGAAGAGTGAGTGACAGTCGATATGATCATCTACACACACACTGTTGTGTGTCTGAGCCTCTGGGACAACATGGTGCCGCCTCTGTGTTGATGTGATTGATGGATCCGTTAATCACTTTCAACTACGGAACTAATTACACACACACACAGACACACACACACACACACACCGCTGGTTGACAGACAGGCGTAACCATGGTGACAGGAGGTGATGATGTCACAGATCAAAGGATCATCCTCTGTGAGTCTGAATAAAACAGCGAGAGAGAAACCGGCTCGTTGATGGTTTGCTGGTGAAACGTCGGGTCGCCGTGGTAACCAGGATGGAACTGCTTTAACAGCCAGTGGTGACGTACAGGAAACAGAAAAGATCTGGTGTCCAAGAGAATCTTAAAGTTTACATTAAACAACATGTGGGCTGCGACCAGGAGGCCGACCTTAACGAGCGGATCCATAACCTCCGTCTGGTGGAGGGAACACAGCGTCTGGAGGAAACTGGTCTGATCTCAGATCAGCAGTGAGTCTCTGACAGATCGAAGCTCTGCAGACAGAGACGCTCGTTAGACGCCTGGAATCTGTGACCCCAGTTTATTACCCACGAGCAGATTCTCATCTAGTCTACAGTCGGGTTGTGAAAGGTCCTGGACTCAAATCCTGGATGAGCTCTTCACTTTTATTGAATTCTCTGTAACGTGGGATCAATACCTGGATCTTCAGAAAAACAATAGGCCCGCCCACGCCCACATGAAGCCAGAGGACAAACACACAAACACACACACACACACACACACTGAGGTGAACATCAGGGTCCCGGTAATGTCCCCGCGATGTCTCTCAGTTTTACTTCCTTTCTAATAAAGTCTGTTTTCACGCGGCTGTAAAAACTCATTGGATTCTGTCTGGACGGACGCGACAGGCAGTGAATCAGACTCTGCTGTGAAACCTCAGGAGCAGGAGGAGGAGGAGGAGGAGAAGGAGAAGGAGAAGGAGAAGGAGAAGGAGAAGGAGAAGGAGAAGGAGAAGGAGAAGGAGAAGGAGAAGGAGAAGGAGAAGGAGGAGAAGGAGAAGGAGAAGGAGAAGGAGAAGGAGAAGGAGAAGGAGAAGGAGAAGGAGAAGGAGAAGGAGAAGAAGGAGGAGAAGGAGAAGGAGAAGGAGAAGGAGAAGGAGAAGGAGGAGGAGAAGGAGAAGGAGAAGGAGAAGGAGAAGGAGAAGGAGAAGGAGAAGGAGAAGGAGAAGGAGAAGGAGAAGAAGGAGGAGAAGGAGAAGGAGAAGGAGAAGGAGGAGGAGGAGGAGAAAGAGAAGGAGAAGGAGAAGGAGAAGGAGAAGGAGAAGGAGAAGGAGAAGGAGAAGGAGAAGGAGAAGGAGAAGGAGAAGGAGAAGGAGAAGGAACAGGAGAAGGAGGAGAAGGAGAAGGAGAAGGAGGAGAAGGAGAAGGAGAAGGAGAAGGAGAAGGAGAAGGAGAAGGAGGAGAAGGAGAAGGAGAAGGAGAAGGAGAAGGAGAAGGAGAAGGAGAAGGAGAAGGAGAAGGAGAAGGAGAAGGAGAAGGAGGAGGAGAAGGAGAAGGAGAAGGAGAAGGAGAAGGAGAAGGAGAAGGAGAAGGAGAAGGAGAAGGAGAAGGAGGAGAAGGAGAAGGAGAAGGAGAAGGAGAAGGAGAAGGAGAAGGAGGAGAAGGAGAAGGAGAAGGAGAAGGAGAAGGAGAAGGAGAAGGAGAAGGAGAAGGAGAAGGAGAAGGAGGAGGAGGAGGAGGAGAAGGAGAAGGAGGAGAAGGAGAAGGAGAAGGAGAAGGAGAAGGAGAAGGAGAAGGAGAAGGAGAAGGAGAAGGAGAAGGAGAAGGAGGAGAAACAGAGAGGAGCAGCGACTCTCTGAGTTTATCAAGGTGTCTCATATCCAGACTGTTTGTTGTAATAATCTTCATGAAGACATTTGTTACCTTCGTTCTCATCATCTGTAAAAAGCTGCTCCTGCTGATCTAATATGAAACGTGTCGTCTGGAGGATGAAGCCTCGTCACCAGTTTCCTGGATTATATTCCTGTGGATTATCTCTGTTTTTATTCTCACATGGATTATAGACCTGTTTCCTACAGAAGGTTTTTAATGCTCTGATGTGGTGTCTTCACCTGTTTGTTTGTTTGTTTGTTTGTGTTTGTTTGTCAGCAGGTTTACGCTGAGACGATGTGACACAGACCAGATTAGAATCCATTAAATTCCAGGAGTTTAAAGAATAAACATCACCACAAAAACTACAAACAATCTAAATCCAGCTCCTCCTCCTCTTCCTCACTCCCTCCTCTTCTTCACTCTATAGTTCCCACAGCACGACTGATTTTTCAATATAAATTCAAACTTTTTAAAGCCCCTCTCCTCTCATTCTCCTCTTCTCCTCCTCTTCTCCTCCTCTCCTCCCTCTTTCTCCTCCTGCAGCAGAACTCATCTGGGAGGCGACAGCCGGCAGAGAGAGAATCAGAGCTTTATTGAAATGCAGCGTCTCTGAGTGGACTGGATTGAGTGTCATCTCCTGAGGATTCCTCACTCGCCTCCGGTCATGGTCTCCCAGGTGAGGAGAAACCACGGAGCATTCCATTCTCCAGTGTGTGTGTGTCTGTGTGTTCTCACTTCAAAGTGTCAGCACACACACACATTCAGCCTGAGAGGTTCTGCTGTAACCGGACTACACCCGAGGAAGGTCCCGGGTTTAAACACGACTCAGGACATGTGTATGATTCATCTCTCTCTCTCTCTTTTACATCCTCATATGTTTTTATTCTTCAGGTTTCACATCCGTCACTCGGACACTTTCCAGATATTTCCCTGCGGCTCCGTCAGGAAAAGTTCCAGAATAATGTTCGGACTGGAAGAGTTCCAGAGCCAGCGGGCGTGAAATTTAATTATCTGTGTAGCTCACGTGTTTAATTCCTCCTCATTCTTTTCAATCTGTACAACAACAGTCATGTTAATACTCAGCACTGTGCAGCTTCTATTTCTGACACATGTCTATTCATCGTCTAATCCAGTGGATTCTACTTCTCCATCATGAATTTAACTGCTGTTAATAAAAACAAGAAAAAACACTTTCTTCACATATTTCACAGTAAAATCCTTTTGAAGGAGGTGAAGGGATTATTCCCCCTGAACTGCGGCAAAGCTTTTAATGTGAAGCAGATTAACGGCAGCAGCAGCATCGAGGAATCACAGTGAAGCTGAGCAGCAACAAGACGTCACACAGACACACAATCACACACACAATCACACACACCGGAGCCAACGAGCTGCAGAGGACGGCCTCTAATAAGAGCCTGTCAGATAAGGACCTGTCCAATCTGTGCTATTAAAGGAAACAAATGCCCTGGACCTTCTCACTCTACGAGCTGTGTGCTGTGTTGAGTTGTGTTGAGTTGTGTTGCCGACAAGCACGACAATTACCAGGAGTGTCTCTGAAATGGAGCGGCCGACAGCGTCATCACTTCCAGACGCTGTGGAGACATCGATCACTCACAGACTCTGGATCAGTAACGTCTCCATGAACCTTTGAGCTGCTGCAGGAGAAACAGGCTGCTGCTCTTTCATCAGATATTAGTCTCACGTCTCAGGACTTGTAAACACTTTGGAGGATTTCATTTTACTTTCTTTGTGATTTATATTAAAAAAATGTTTCTCAAATCGTCCGTGGGTTTGATCACCGTCTGTTTTGTTTTCGGCAAAACTAATAAAATAAGATAAAGTGAGAAATATGCCTGAAACTGACGCTCGTGTATTCTAATTACACATCAAAACTTTATTCCAAAGGTAAAGGGCAAAGGGTCAGATTCAATCAAGGGATTGGATTAAATAAAATGTGAGTTTAATTACGCATACGTTTAACTCTATTTAATTAAATCCTAACCCATCCTCTGAAGTTATTTGATCTGTTCACATAAACTCATCATCATCAGAGAAAAGGAGTAAAAGCCGCGTTGACATTTTCAAACGTTATTTACAGTTTGTAAAATCAGGACACGAACACACAACCGGGCAGAAAGACCCACAAACGTTGTCTCCTCCCCCCTCCACTCCCTCCTTGTTATCTCTCCGCTCGGCCGTGACATCTCTTGCCGCGTTCTGTCGCTCCGTCTGTCGCCCTTGGATGATGGATGAGGTGATGGACGCTCGGTTGCCACGGTAATTTGATGGATGGTTTAGCAGCTGATAAGAGCGCCCGGAGAGCGCCGCCGCTCTCAGCGACAACACACACTCGTGACGCACTGTACGAGGGTCCTCGGCTCCGAGAGGCCGAGGACAGTCGCCGCTCCCCCGACAACAAGCGCCGGTGACCCGTGAGCCCGGCGCCACACGTCTGTCCAATAGAATCATCACTTCTTCAGACGCCGGCGCCGCGATGAAGTGAGACGGCGCCGGGAGCCGGAGGAAGGAGGAAGGAGGAAGGAGGGAGGAGGGAGGAGGGAGGAGGGAGGAGGGAGGAGGGAGGAGGGAGGAGGGAGGATAACAGTCTCTGTGTCAGTGTCAACAAGACAAAGAGATGATTGTTGACTGGAGAAGGACCCGGGCACAGAGAGGGAGGCAAGCGGGGCGAGCGAGGGGGCGAGCGGGGCGGCGTCTGGTGACACAGCATCCTGTTGCCATAGTAACACATATACCACACTAACCTACATGGAGCCGGGTCAGAGATACAGATCTATTTACAGTGAACTGATATTATATTTGAAAAGTCCTTGATCACGTGTTAGCTACAAACTACAAACAGAATCCTTAGAATATGGAATTATTGGTTATTGTTAAAACGTCAAACTTCTCCAAAAGTTCAACCAAACATAAACGAGTCTTATGATCGACCCTCAACATATTAAGTTCTTTATCTCTTTTCTAAAAGGAAGCTCTGATGAATCTCTGACATATTTATCTTTGTGTCATTAACGTTTCGATCTGATTCACGTTTCCAGCTCTCGTGTGATTCCTCTCCTCGTCTCCTCGTCTCCTCGTCTCCTCGTCTCCTCGTCTCCTCGTCTCTCCTCTGAAGTGTCGCTGCCTGTCGAGGCTAGGAAGTGGGACGGGAGCCAGAGGCCGTCTGACGACATCGCTCTCATGTTTTATCACGGTGTTTATTCTGAGTAATATTTCAGAGCCTGAGGAGCTGAAACTATCTCATATTTGAAGAGAGGAAAAAGAGGAAATTGACTCTTCTTGGCAGAAATGTAGTTTTCTTCTTCTTCTTCTTCTTCTTCTTGTGACGTTCGTCATGTTGCTGCTCAGACTCAGGACGAGTCAGAGGTCACATTCGGTCACCAGACAGAACATTCATTTATATCATCAAATGGGTTATATGATGATATAAAAACAGGCTGAGACCGACTCCTGATTGGCTGCTACAATAAAACACTTGATGTAATTTGTTGTTGTTTGAAAAAGCAACAAAAGAAAACATATAAAAACTTGTGCTGCATATTTAATGGTTAGTTCTTTCATGCAGGTCGTGTTTCATCAGTCCTTCTCAACGGGACTCTGCTGCTGCACCAGTCAGTGACATCCCATAATGTTTTACAACAATAATGAAACCACATCGTTTCCTTTGCATTAAACTACATCTCCCATGAGCCTCGGGGGCGCGGCCCCCTGTCCGTCCACGTTGTTAAACTTCAGTTAAAGTTATGGCTGTCACATAAAACTCCAGCGTTGAAGTGACCTTTATCATCTGACCCACGGTCATTATCATATTATCATTATGGGATGTTAATGTGACATTTGATGTCGTTACAGGAGTTTAATGCTCGACTCTTTAACACCGACACTAAACACACAACTTCTCTCACTGGATCCACAAGGAAACATTTTCCTGTGATTCTTATTTTCTTTATCACTGAACGTTAATATGTTCATGTTAATGTGTCTTTTATTCACTTTTCACCATTAACATGTTCATTGTTCTTATAATAAACGTAGATGGTTTAATATGTTTTAAACTGACTCACTTTAGCTTTAAAGTTTCAGGTTCAGTAAATTCCAGTTGTTCAATACCTGAGAAAATCAAGAGACTAAGTGCAATTATATAACCATAATATGATATTATAGTTATGGAGATGTTATATTACTACAATATAACATTAATTTCTATTATAGAAAAATAAAGAAAAGCTTGACAATGTTATGTTAAAGTGATGTTTATTGTGATTATAGAGGAACTGTGATTTCATTATATAATAATAATCAGATATTCATGATCATTAAGAACATTATATATTTATATACCTGATGTGATTTCTCATTATATAACATTAAAAAGAGCTTCAGTGATGAAGAATATGAATATGAATAATCTCTAGTGGTCGGTTTAAACCCTATGAAGCAGCTGTTCTCAGTGTGATGGATCCCATGAGGCTGAAACCTGCTGGAGAAACAAAGACACTTTAACTTTGTGAAAGAACGTTTTTGTTTGTTTGTTTGTTTCCTGTGAGATTTGAATCCTCCCTGAAGGGAAAGCGGCTCATTACGGGAACAGAGATTAGAAAGACGACTCATCACAGAGACAAAGAGACGGAGGAGTTACACCAGACCCACGGAGATCCTGAGACCTTCATGATCTGAACACCGAGGTTTGATTACAGCTCAGCATTCATCACCATCGAACCAGAACCAGGTGACTTCCTGCTGAAGATCCACCACAGAGAGAACTCTTCACACCCAGCAACACTCCAACACTCCAAACTGACTCTACCTCTGGACAGAGAAATATAAAGTCCTGAAGACCTTCAGCTCCTCGGCTGTGGAGAGCGACAGGCAGCTTCACCTCCAGGAGCTGCTCTGCCCTGAACACCCCCCTCTGAGCACCTCCTCCTCAAACCTGAATGATATCTCCAGATGTCTCCTCCCTCAGAGGGTGAAGCTCAGAGCCCTGAACCTCATGAGGGACGTTTCACAACCCGACAGTGGACTGAACGTTCTTGAGACGTCTCTGGAGATCAATTCAGACACATGACTGATTTCTATGTGTGTGTTATCTGTTGCAGATTCATTGAATTCACGCCCTTCATCCCCGTAGCAACCAAGTATGAACACATCAGCTACACTCCGCCGAGGCAGCAGACGTTATGATGATGAGCTCCTACATTGTCATTTCAAGATTAAACTTAATCTCTGGATGTGGAACACAGAGAAGAAAGTCCTGCTCTTCTCTCCGGGTGGAGGAGGACGGGGGGGGGGATGAATGTCTCCGTCAGATGAAGCTCGTGAGGAGGATGGAGGGATGTGTTTGTTTCTCCTCTTCGTCTGTCACATGAAGCAGTTTCTCTCAAAGGTTTGAAGGAGGAAGAGGAGGAGGAGGAAGAAGGAGGAGGAGGAGGAGGAAGAGGAGGAGGATTAATGTTTCTGTCAGAAGAAGCTTCTCTACGAACAGACAGCAGCGGCTCCTCCGCCTTCAGGCTGAAACAAGGGTTTTAATATGAGAGCGCCGCTGTAACCGAGACGCAGAGCGAATCCAGCGACTGTTTGTAAATATGAAAATATGCATATGCTGCTTCCTGGATCTCTTTCATGCAGCGCTCGCTTTAATCTCCCTCTCTCTCCCTGTGAATAGAGGCACATCACGCTTCTTCAAAAAAATTTGTTATTCACACAAAACGATCTGACGCTTCATCTGGAATGTGTCGTTCCACACGGTGTCTTCAGTGCTGGAGACTGATCCGACACGGAGCAGCAGGGACACGTCCTCCTGGTTAGAGAGGTTCATGTCTTCTTCACGGTTCCCTGCAGAGGAACCGAACCCGAGCAGCTCGTCTGTGTCTGTGTTCGATCTCCAGCCCGAAGCCGAGAGGACGAAGCAGAACGAGTTTCCACAGCTGATCGTTTCCTGTGAATCTAAATTATGTGTTTGACAGCGACTAATTCTTTTATTTTTTAAATCCCTGGATACTTTATTGTTTGCCTCCACAAACCAGTGCAGCTTCAGTGGTTTTCAGTGGTTTTTCAATCGGGACCTTTGACCTTTGACCACCCAGACCTTATCAACCTTATCAGTTAATCAATGAGTCTAAGTGTTACTTGTTGTGAATTAATAAAGAGGCATTTTGTAGATAATGTGTTCTCAAGGCAGAACAATGTGACCTTGACCTTTTACCATCAAATCAATTCATCTTGATTGAACGTCCAGATTTATATTTACTCTAGATTTTAAGAAATTAGCTCAAACTGCTCCTGAGCTGCTGCGTTCACCAGACATGATAAAGTAATTTTATTGTCATGATTCAGTTTTTGTGAATTCATAGAAAATCACGTCTACAAACGAGTAAACACAATCTAACAAGTGAATTAGGATTTAAACTGGACAGGAAATATGACATTTTCTCAGTTAAATTTGTCTTATTGAATATTAAAATGATAGGATACAGAGCCACTAACCACTGTAGGACTTTACCGCCAAGAATGAATTAGAATATGAAGATTTGGAAGCAGCTTAATGTGCCCGAGTGATATCCTACGTTTATAAGTGATTCACCAATATCTGATTCGTTCTGAGGGAAACTGGAGCTGATCTGAAATCCTGGAAAATCCCTTAATTCATAATCGTGTGTTTTACTGCGACACCTGAAGAGTCTGAGACCAGAGAGAAAGTTTTAACCTTCAGGTTCTTTATTCAGCAGAGAGATGAAACTGAAACCAGAGGAGCTGCAGCTTCGGTTTCTGATGAGTTAAAGTGAGAAGGACGAAAAAATAAAGATTAATTTGTTCATTACCAAGACAAAGAAGATTCACAAGCCTGAATGGTTCCACCTTATTACTGCTCTGCACACGCACATGCACACACACACACACACACACACACAGACACACACACACACACACACACACACACACACACACACACACACACACACACACACACACACTGGCAGAGGCTGGTGATAGTTATGAATGACCCAGATATGATTTGTCATTAAAGCAGCATTTCACTAAAATTATCTTTTAGTAACGAGGAGACACGAACTGTGTGTGTGTGTGTGTGTGTGTGTGTGTGTGTGTGTGTGTGTGTGTGTGTGTGTGTGTGTGTGTGTGTGGCTGTGTGGCTGTGTGTGTGTGTGTGTGTGTGTGTGTGTGTGTGTGTGTGTGTGTGAATGTGTGTGTGTACGCTGCAGTGCTGTCCTTGAGTTTCTGGCAGACGAGATGGATGAGCTGTAATTACGCCGATAGAGAGATGATCGGAGGAGTGGAGGAGGAGGAGGAGGAGGAGGAGGAAGAGGAGGAGGAGGAGGAGGAGGAGGAGGAACAAGGTCGTGCATGTGTTCGTCCTTGTGTGAGACGCTGATGCGTGCGTGTGCATATATCTGTTTTAAATCTTGTTGTGGTTACAGGATACCAGACAAATCACATAAAGAAAGAAACACAATAGAAGCTGATGACGCCTGGACGTAGAGGCAGGGTTCTAAAACTACTTCTACTGGTTGCTAGGAAACGTCAACGTGTCGGCCATGTTGGACCAAACCTGGACAACGCCAAAGTTGCCACAGCACAGGTCATAAACTGAGCATCCTCCATGTTAGTGTAAAGGACATGGACCAAACAAGAAGAAGTCAAGGAGACGATACATAAATGTTTCTTAAAGATGGTTTCTGACATTTTGGGGGCGGGACCTCCACACCACAATCACCACAGCGCAGACTCAAGGTTCTTAATGGCGTTAAAAGTTCAAGATGGATCGTATCTCTGTGCAATGGGAGGAATCCTCTTTATTAAAATGCTCTATTATTTACTTCCGTCCCTCAGCACCAAACTTCACTCGTTTCCTCACGAGGCCTCAGACGTCCTCTCATCCAGACGCTCCTGAAGACCTCAGTGCTCACACCACTGATCTGGGAGCAGTTATTAAATCACGTCGACCTCTATGCAAAGGAAAGTCAATTACCTCATTTCTCAAGACGCCGCTGTTATCTGGAGTTCAGGTCTTAATGAGCGTGTTGTGCTGAGATAACACTGACTCCGTGGTTTCATCCTCAGATAATAATCTGATCTGAAGGAGTTCAGCTCTGGAGACTCTGAACGTGTCAGAGATGAGAAACTGATTTGATTAAGATGCACCAGGAGATATCGAGCATTGTTTCCCTGCGATAAAAACTCAAACTTGTCGTTTTATCACGATGACAAAGTGCGTTGTTGAGACCTACACGACTTTACCGCCTCATTATCGCCCGACAGCAGATGGAGATCTTATTAAGCTTCGTAACGAGGATCCTCCAGTGATTCATCACCGAGCTCGTTCCTCAGAGCGAAGGACTCGTGGAAGACGGATGAGCAGAGATAACAGAGGCCAAGTGACTCTGCTTTATGAGACAGGATCCTGCACTTCCCATGATGCAACAGGTCTGCAACGCCTCTCTTGAACCCGCTCTACCTGGCAGATCCCACATCTCTCCGGCTGTTGCTCTCACAGAACATTAAACATTGATGAAGAAGAAGTCATTTGACAGTTTCTCTTTACTGAAGAAGGTCAAAGTTCCCTGGTAGACGTTTTCCTCGAGCTTAGAATCAAACAAACACCAACATGTATGGACTCTTCATCACGTGAGAAGACGCTGGGCCCAGATTCTACCAAACCAGTGGATCTGGAATCGTCACCAGTTCAACTTTTAGGTTTGAATTCTCACTGGTTCTGGTTGAAGTGGCAGAAACTGGATGTTTGGACCATTTCTTCACTTTTAGCTGCTTCTTAAAGTTGTTGCCGGTGGTTTATTAGACATTTATCGGGGGGGGGAGGAGATAACTCAACACCTGCTCTATTAACCAGTTCCTACGGGTATCTTGGGATATGAAGCCGTTATTCCCCAATCAAAACTTCATTATGCAGATTATTATCTGAAGATAAGAACTGCTGCTCATATTTAGCGTCTCAACCCCAGAGATACAGATTTAATCATTTAAAAAAATACATTTTGGAGCTGATGGAGCTTAATGCACCTTTGGGTTTAGAGGTGTCACTTGTCTGAGCCTCGAGATAACAGAGCACAGAGGAGAACAGAAGAAGACGACACGGTATCGACAGTATTCAGTGTTTGATACGTAATTAGATCATTAAATTAAACTCCCTGGACACGTGATTTCAAAAATAAATAAGAGCACAACCATCGTTTCTTATCTGAGCAAACGGAGATAATATGAGTTGGGAGATAAAAGTGAGAGAAGTGAGTTTGTGAAGACGTTCACTTCAGTTCAGTTATTTTACTGAGTTTTTAATTGATGTGTGAAAGTCATTTTAATCTTTCTTCTTCTCTGTGTTGTGATGTTTCTACTATTGTGTTGTCATCGGCGACAAACACAAAGAGACAGAAACACTCTGTTAAAAAAAAGCTTTTTGAAAACCAGCTCTAATCAAACTTAAAAAAAAGAGAAACATTTATACCAATATTAAATATATTGGCCTATATTATGTAATCAAAAATTTAAAAGAAGTCATTATCAACTCCTTATGATGAAGAAATGTAGCTGAGGCTTTTTTTCAAATGTGAATATACAATTTTCTTCATTGTCTATTCTCTAAATTAAACGTTTTAATCACATTCTCATATAGACATAAACCATCAGTCAAAGGATAACTATGTTTAAGCTGCATCAGTTAAAACTCCCAGCAGCCCCCTTGTCCCCCCCCCCATGCCGTGTGCTTAGCGTGTGCTGGACTCACCATCACGCCGCTGTCGGTCTGCGTCTCCTTGAAGGTGAAGTTGCACACGGCCCAGGCCAGGTAGTACGTGGACATGCGTGGCGTCCGGGCGAAGCGGTTGGTCAGCCAGCCGTCCTCGTCCCCCAGCGAGCTGCTCTCCACGGGCATGTTGGACAGGGAGGTGTACTGCGGGTCGTGGTGCAGCGTCAGGGAGAACGTGGCCTTGTACACGGGCTCGTCGAAGCAGGGGAAGGCCTTCCGGGCGTGGATCGGACTGAACTGAGTCACGGCCAGGTAGCTGAGGGACACACGGACGATGACAAGTTAATAATCACACAAAGAAAGACCACAACGCAGAGGAGGGGGCCACATAGTGAAATGTACACAGGTGCATTGTGGGAGTAAACTGATTTTCTGACAACACTATAAAATGTGAGTCTCTTTCTGTAACCAGGACGTCGTTGTGAGTAATGATCTGTTTCGGCTTCGGAGCAGAGGAACGAGTCTTCTCACACCTGAACATCGGCCAGGACGATATGGATCTTCTGTCAGAGGAGGTCTCATTTTAAAAGCCGGCCCGGTTCAGGTCCCTGTAATAACACGGTGAAGCTGCTGGAGCCTGAACTGGCAGAGTGTGTGTGTGTCGTGATGAAACATCTGTCACCGCGGTCACGGCAGGAGGATGATGGGTAAATGAAAAGAGTCTGAAAAGAAGAATCCTCCATCAGGGCTAACGGGTCCTGAGTCCTGGGTCTTATTCTGTCCTTTTCCACAAATCCTCTCATTCCCATTTATGTCTCCTTTCTTTTTTCCTTTTATCATTTTCTACAATTAAACCTCCCTCCTCCTCTTTTTCCTCTTCTTCCTCCTCCTGCTGCTCCTCCCTGGTTCCTCTCTCTCTCTCTCTCTCTCTCTCTCTCTCTCTCTCTCTCTCTCTCTCTCTCTCTCTCTCTTCTCTCTCTCTCTCTCTCTCTCTCTCACACTCTCTCTCTCTCTAACTTCTCCTTCCTTCCAGGTCCCTGAGCAAAACTTAAATATAGACCAAGTTGTCAGTAAATATGGGTTATAAAATATATAACTCACTTGTTTCAGCCTCATTGGTCAAATAATCAAATCAATCTAAATACATTTGCCCATATTTGGTTTCCAATAAAGGTCCATATGTCTTTTTGGTTGAAGAACCTTATGAAACCATCACATCAGCAAAGTTCGGCCCAGAATCCAAATGAAGTCATTAGAGGAAGTTTGTTCAACTTGACCCACAATGCACTGCATCGTGTTCTGATTTGGAGCTGCCAGTTGCATCATGGGAGAAATGACAGATTGAATTGGAGTTTCTGGGAGTTAGAGGATAATCCCGGTGAAGTCGGAGCTGACGGGTTTTTACATAAAAACATTTTCTTCTAGTTCTGAATGAAGAAACGTCGTCGACAGAGAAAAGATAATCCTAAATAAACACCGGGAAACTTTCTGTTTCCCGACGACTTCTCTAAGCCGAGTTTCAGGTTCTGGTATCGGAGCTTTGTTGAGTCACTGACAGACGCAGGGAGACGTTCAAACTCCCAGGATTAATCCCTGAGGAAACTTTGTTATCACACTCACACCTTTTACTGTTTGTGGAGATGAAGGAGAGGAAAGAGACAGAGGAGGAGGAGGAGGAGGAGGAGGAGAGGAAGAGGCTGAAGACGAGAGGATGAAGGGCGGATGAGTCTCAGGAAGCATCATCATAACAAACTGTGACTGACTCAGGAAGCTTCCACACCTTGTTTGTTTCAGAACTTCAGACTTTACAGGTGGAGGAAGAGGAGGATAAGGGAGGGATGAACGATGAAGAGGAGGGGGAAGATGGACAAGGTGGAGACGAGGATGAGGAGAGCAGAGGAAGAGAAGAAAAAAAGAAGGTGATAAAAGAGAAGACGAAACAGGAGGATGAAAAAGAAGGAAGGAGAAGGACAACTAAAACAGCTCTCAGTTTTATATCACTTCATTATTTGTTATGATGAGAATCATTCAGCAGACAGAGAGAGAGAGAGAGAGAGAGAGAGAGAGAGAGAGAGAGAGAGGGGGGGAAGGAGGAGTAGTCAGAGAAAAAGAGACAATGGAACAGAAGAAGAGAGGAGACAGAGGAGTGGGGGGGGAGACAGATGAAAGAAGGAGTGAGAGGAGATGAATGGAGGAGTGGAAGAGGTGGAGAAGGAGAAAACAGAATGATGGAAGGAGGAGGGGGAGGTGAAGAATAGAGTAGGGGAGAAATATGAATAATAAACAGGGCGAGCGAGGCAGACATAGACAGAGAGAGAGAATAATGGAGAGAGCCTGAGAGGGACGAGATAAAGAGAGAATCTATTAGAGAGAAGGATGAGTCTGTAACACACACTCACGCACACACATATACACACACACGTACACACACACACACACACAGACACACGACATCCTGCAGGTTGTGTACGGTCGCTGCTGTCAAGGTAACACTTGTTGTCACAGTAATCCTGATTGACAACCAAGTCAACACTGATACTCGGAAAACACACTACAACAAAACACAACAAACACACACACAAGCACAATCTCTCACACACACTCACATGCACATAAACACAAACACACTCTTGCATGAATTCAAAACCCTTCTTCTCCTGCAGAAAAATGGAAATGACATCATTTCCCGCTGTAATGTTTTGCTATTATTTGTGTTAAGATACCAGGCAGGTGACTGACACACACACACACACACACACACATTGAGAGCGTAACACACACCTCATCCAGATTCAGATCTGTGACCGAAGAAAAAAACTGTTGAGTCAGTTGGTTGTGTGTGTGTGTGAGTGTGTGTGTGTTTGTGTATGTGTATGTTTATGTGTGTGTGTGTGTTTGTGTCTGTTTGTGTGTCGTTTGTGCAGATATAGTTTTACACAGGAAGCCGGTGAAGAGGCTGATTCATCACCGTGGCTATAAAAACATGCGAGTGACGGAGGACGTGGAAACGATCAGATTCGTTTCTGTTCGTCTATTTAGGGAGCGCGGGGCGAGGATGTAGGAGATAAGCGGGGGGGGGGAAGGAAGGTGAGGATAGGGGGGAGATAAGGAGGTGAGGTAGGGGGGTGATAAGGGAAGGGGGGGTAAGGAGGCTGTGGTTGGACTTCCTGCTCCTTCCTGATCCACTGATGAGGTCATACAGGTGGAAACAGATTCACTGGTAACTGGAAAGGGGGCGGGGCTTGTGACTCATCGTGACTCAGTCCTCGTGTTGAAACTGAGATGATTAATAAACACGAAGGATTTTCTCTTTACTGTCGATGCTGAATATTCCTGAAACTCAGTTTTGATCAAATCAAAACAAGCCCACCTCAGACGGAGGTTATCATCAGACTGCGTCTCCTTAACGAGGAGCCGACCGGCCGCTAACGAGCAGTTTGATGACGGAGCCTTAACGAGGCAGACGGATGGTTAACGAAGGTGAGAGGTAGAATATTAATACTGAGCAGAGAGAAGCTGATTGGTCAACAGATCACCTCTCCGTCTCCCTCTCTCTCTCTCTCTACTCTCTCTCTCTCTCTCTCTCTCTCTCTCTCTCTCTCTCTCTCTCTCTTTCTCTCTCTTTCTCTCTATCTCTCTCCAATCAAGTGTTGAGATGAGATGTTTCAGATCGATGCGGCGCCCCCCCCCGCTCTGCGACGTGTCAGAGGGTAACCTATCTGACATGGCAGTCAACTGAGGCAACTTAATACATCTATTAGTTCTCTGAGGAGGAGGAGGAGGAGGAGGAGGAGGAGGAGGAGGAGGAGGAGGAGGAGGAGGAGGAGGAGGAGGAAGAGGAGGAGGAGCTGAGTGATGAAGGTCTTCACAAATCCAAGATGTCGGCTTTGACCGGAGCAGAAACTGACACTAAAAATCTGACACTTTATCAGAAGGTGAAGCCAAAGGATCTATATCGCCCCCTGGTGGCTGGATGCAATATGGGTCCATGTAGCAGATGGGTTGTATGACGTCATCACCACTACCATCTGACATCAGACGCCTCCAAAAACAGCCACTTCCTGTTGCACAGTAGAGATCAGTGTCAAAGCTGTTCAATAATTCAATGTGACCCTCGAATGACGGAAATGACCCTGAACAGGAAACAGGTTCCTGTCACATGACCGAGTTAATAACCTTTACAATCGTGTTTGTATCGTCTTCCTAACGTGTTGGTTTGTACAGATATTTGTACAGATGTGTGTACAGATGTGTGTACAGATGTTTGTACAGATTTTGTACAGATGTTTGTACTTGTGTAGTTCCACAGCTGAGGTGAACACACCGAGAAAAAGGATTAGAACTGACAAAGTTCTTCTAGATATTCCTGTTTAGAGATTTGTATTTTATTCAGATTAATCTACAGATTAATTTCTTCACTGCAGTTTTTCTCTATAAACATAAGAAAACATTAGAATTTGCAGTTTCTCAGTTTACTGGAAAGTACAACGAGGACGTGTAACGTGCACAAACCTCAGTGTTGAGCTCAAAGGAAATAATTTACATGTCATGATTTATTCTTTGTGTTCTTTTTGAAGTCTGACATTGAAACTTACTAATAATAGAAGTTGTACGTTGTTCATTCTCTGTTTGTGTTTGTTTTCAAAGGATTGAACCTGAGTCACGTATAACAACAGTCATCAGTTCAAAGCAAACAGCTGTAAACAAAATACCTTACACCTTGTTTGTTTCTTAAAAGCTCTGATATCAGATCTGTACTCAGAATCGGCTGATACACAAAGTCCAAGTTTCAGAATCAGAATCACATCTTTTCATTCCACAAGATCAATACACAATATTTAACACAACACAGGATGTTTGGAACAAATTGGCTGTTTGAATTACCATCAAACCAATTTCACATCTTCAGATGTTTTGTTTTGTTTTCCGAAAAACAGTTTATCATCATGTTAGTTGAACAAATTCATAAAATCGTCACGTTTTTGAGGCTGAAATTTGTATAAAAATAAGAATAATCAACTACACAAACATTGTTGTCAGCAGCAAACATGTTGTTGATTGAGAGGTTTTTTTGGACCCAAACTGCAGCTGATCGCTGCCAGAAAAAGCTTTTCAGAGTCTCTCCTGTGGTGTGACTGTCTACACTCCGTCGACTTCTGTGATAATTATAATCATTATAATTACCGATAATTATAATCATGCAAAACATTAGTCAAAAAACATAATCTGTGAGCAACCTGACAAATGTGCCGTTAAAATAGAGTCTGACTGTTTGGAGAGGAGCGACTGCGCCTGATGAGCTTTCCTGTATCAACGTGTCTGTTTTTATCCTGTTCTGATGTCTAATGTTGTGCATTGTGTGTTGTGTGTCGTGTGACTGAGTCATTGGACCGTGCACAGACACACAAACTGGAGTTGAACTGGTTTTAATGAGAGATGCAACGTTCAAACCATCGTTACATCGTTTGCATAAAGATCAATACAAAGCTCTGTCTGTGTGTGTGTTTGTGTGTGTGCATGGTTGTGTGTATGCAGGTTTGTGTGCATGAGTGCGAGCATGTGTGTGTGCATGTGTGGGGTAATTAATTTTCCCCCTCCCAGCATTTAAGCATTTAAGCCCGGCCTGGGGTTTGTAGTATCTTTGGATTTTAAGCAAATCTCAGAGTGGAGCTTGTGTGTGTGTTTGTGTGTGTGTGTGTGTGTGTGTGTGTGTGTGTGTGTGTGTGTGTGTGTGTCTGTGTGTCTGTGTGTGTTTTAGCATTAGCCGCACCACTGCATCAAGCCAATCCTTAAGCTAACAGTCAGCTTTGTACACAGTAGAAATCCCCCGACACCTTCGGCACATTTAGTAAAACTTCCTTCAGAATAAAATGATTATGTTTTTTTTGCTGTGCTGGTGACTCATCAGATTATATTTGTTATTAATTATTAATCAACCCAGTCCGGCACCTTTTTAAAGACTGTGAGTCAGAGATTTAAATCATCTTTAATCAGCTGAATCCAACAACACAGGTTTGATTTCCTCCTCCTCTCTGTCACATCTCAGTTCTCATGCAGTCAATTTGCAGATTTGAATGAGTCGTATCTGTTTATGTTTCATAAACACAACGTCTGGTCTCATCATCAAATTACATTCTGTCACTTCTGAGGTCCAGAAGAATTAAAGTCGAATAATAAGAAAATAATAAGAATGGTTGTTCAACGGTTTTCATTGTTTTCTTCAGATATTATCGTGTTACCAGCTTTTTCTTATCATTGATTAATTTCAGTGTAAAATAAATACAGATCTAATAACAGCCTCAGTGGGTCATGAGTTCTTCTCCGTCCAATCACAAGTGAGCCTCCGCTGATGTCATGATTTAACAGTTATGTTGTGGTTCTGCAATAAGTGGAAGAGACGTTGATCAAATGTTCGGTTGTTGAGGTGACACACACACACACACACACACACACACACACACACACACACACACACACACACACACACACACACACACACACACACACACACACAGACACACAGACCGAGGCCACAAACTCATGCATGAAATAATAAATGTATCACAGTCTGTTTCCCATCAGCACCGTGGGGAAGAAATCTGATGTGGAAACAACTCTGCAGCAGATGCTTATGGGAAATTCATAAGGAGGGAGTGAGTGGTGTTTGTGTGTGGTTTGAGACGGGGAACACACACACACACACACACACACAGACACACAGACACACACACACACACACACACACAGTGAGTTAATCAATGTCGTGGGTGTGAAGCTTTGACCTTTTCTCGTTGAACCACCTGCTGCTGCAGAAAAAAAGACGTGTGTGTTTCTCTGGGGTTGTGTTGTAGTGTGTATTGTGAGTGTGTATTGTGTGTGTTTCTGTCATAGGCTACCTCAGGGGACAAACCTCACACTAAAGACCAGTTAATTGGGGACAGCTTGTCCACTCAAGACAAAAAATATGTGTCTCCATTTGGGAAAACGCTGATATTTGCATCCGTGAGCCTCCGGTAAATGATTGGACATCTATGTAGTGTGTGATTGTGTGTTTGTGTGATTGTGCGACTGTGTGTCTCCGTGCACGTACCGCTTCTCTCTCTGCAGTGTGTACGAGCTGCGGAAGAAGCCCAGCAGCTCGTCCTCGATGGCGGCGTCGAAGCTCACGTTCAGCCGGTACAGCCTCATCGGCTTCATCTCCCGGTGCAGCACCACCACGTACATCTGATTGGCCGGGAAGGAGAAGTGGCGGTGCACCCGCATGACCCCGCCCCCGGGCCGGTTGGCAGGACGACCACCGGCGCCGCCCTCAGCTGTGACGGACACCCGATCCACCTGGAGGAGGAAACATCAGGATTTATTATTAAGCTGAAAATATCTTTGACCTTAAGGAAGATTCTGTGGGGGGGGAGGGGATGTCAGATACAGGAAACTGTTAACTGGAGGGCGGAGCCAGAAGGACAAGACTATTTATCTCATCCTCACCTGAGTTCATCTGTGTTACCATGACAACTATAACATGGACACCAACTAATTGATCCTCACTGGAAACTTGTATCAATTAAACACTGCACTTAGGGTCCCAGCAGGGGGGCGATGTCGGGGGGGCTGACACTCAGCGCCCCCTGCAGCTCAGGTCAATCAGTGCAGTCACATGACGCAGCTTCACGGGCTGGCAGCAGATTCAGAGCCTCGACAGTTTGTCTGATGGAAGCCGTTGCTTAGCAACACCTGATTCATTGCCAGCTGTTGTTGGACCTGTCGCCATGGTGACGTGACAGCGACCACATGCAGAACAAATGGTCGGTAAGAGGTTTCAGGTGGCTTGAACAAAAAAGTCCTGAGAGTTATAGAAGTGAAATTCAACAGAGCTCAGAGACCGACTGAAATCTAACAACCAGCTGAAACCTGAAGAACACAAAGATCTTCGATGAAGAAGAGGAGCCGGACACGAAGAGGATGAAGACGACAACATGGAAACAAGAGGACATTCCAGATCTTCTAGAGATGATGAGCTGTAAACAACAACACTGATCTTTCCACAGCAGAGTTTATACGTCCTGTCCCGGCCTCCTGCTGCTCCACAGGCTCCGCCCCTGACGCTCTACAGGCCCCGCCCCTCGCCTGATGTTCCCACATGTTCCTGTTTGAACGAGTCGGACCCGACAACCTGCTGCTGCTTCACAGGACATATTTAACAGATTCTCAGTGTGAGGAAGCAGATCTCGTTCAGTCAGATTCTACAGGATCGGTTCAGAGGTTCAGATCAAAGTCCGTCTGCAAACTATTTAGATTCTTCTGATTGGTCCGTTCTCCTGTTGACACATTTGATTTGTGAATCTCTGACAAGCTGGAAACTGTCCAGACCACATTGACTTTTGAAGGAATAAACCATCATCATAAATCGTTCAGTTTTATTGGGCTGCTCCGCTGTGAGACAGGAGGGACGACAGAAATACATTTGCTTAAATTAAAGCAGCATTATGCAGCTCTTTAAACCAACAGCTCTGGAAAGCCTTTGATAGCACAATGACTTGTAACAGGCAGAATGGAGCCTCTGTATTCTCTGTCTGTTCTGCCTCCAACTGACGGATTCAGCTTCAGCTGTCACCATCAGGTCCAGTGAGCTGAAGAGTGAAGTCAATATTCAGCAGGAAACCGTTTAAATATGAAGATTTGAGGATTGAGTTTGGTGGATTCAGGAAGCAGAGGATCATGGGTAATATCCAGTGTTTTTAGTGAGTGGGACGACAGTCAGAGCTCAGGTCAAGAGATTGATTAAAAACCATGAGGGCTGCTGATAAACTGATAAAGAATTAAAATGTCAACAGCCCTTATATTCAATCGAGCTGCAGCAGGTCTCTCTCACTCAGATCCGTCACCTGAAGACGACTGATGAAACATTTCTGTGGGAAATCAACGAAAATTATGAAAAAATCAAAATTAAAGAAAGAGAAATGAGTTCCTGGATCAACCTCCTGATCCACTCGACTTCTTTCAGAACACAGAAGCTTCCTGTGGAGGCAACAGGAGAAACCTGCTCCGGCTGAAACTACATGAACTTCAGTGAAAGAACAAACCAGGAAATGATTCAACTGAAGACTGGAAATCGCCTCAGTTCATGATGGGAACTCACTGGGGGGGGGCACTGGTAACCATTAGGAACCTCTGCCTCTCTAAACTGACACACAACGGCGATCCTCAGCCAATCAAACGCTGCGTGTGCGTTGCGTGTGCGTTGCGTGTGCGTTGCGTGTGCGTTGCGTGTGCGTTGCGTGTGTGTTGCGTGTGCGTTGCGTGTGCGTTGCGTGTGCGTTGCGTGTGCGTTGCGTGTGCGTTGTGTGTGCGTCTGTATCTGCTGGTGTGACTGTGTGTTGCTCTGTGATGAATGAAGGGATCGATCCCAGCAGAGCGGCTGCTGACACACAGGAAACTCTGTGGATTAATCTGAGGCTTTTCAGGGTTTTCTGATGAGTCAGCGAACTTCAGATGTTCTGTTCGGCCCAAACAGTCTTTTGATTGTGTGTTTGTTGGTTTGTTATCTGAACCGATCACGCCACACACACCTGAAGGTTGTTCTGCAGCAGTTTGAAAACATCATTGTCTTTTGAACCCGTCTCTTTGGGCCGTCGAGCCACTCCAGTGTTTTTAAGCTTCTGAGTTTCACTTTACGCTTTCAGATCTTTTCACTGTGTTTGTGCTGAACGCTGAATGTGTTTTGTATTTGTGATATTTCTCAGAGTATGAAGCGCTGCAGGAGAGTTTTCCTTTCACCCGCGGCTCCTATTTTTACCCACATTCTTGTTTTCTGGCCTTTTACCATTCTTTTCATAATGCATTAACTGTGAGAGCTCCTCAGGAGACCTGCCTTCCACCGAGCAACACCTCTTAATTCACACTGCGCTCACACACACACACACACAAGGCGAGGCTGCAGGGTTTTTAATTGGCCTCGGCCCAAATTAGACCGATTCCTCCCTGAATCACATTAGTGGATCTGACCGGGCTGAAGCATCACGATGCTCAGGCGTTTCTCTGAGGCTTTCTCTCACCATGTGCTCGTCTGCTGAATCGGGCTGAAGCTGCAAGTTTGCCTGTTAATTAGCCTCGTTAAGGAAAACTCTGAGGCCAAATCTGGAAATAAACATTCTCTTGTGAGAGAGCCGCTTGTTTTCCAGCTCGGAGACAAGGATGCAAACGAGGTGTTTGTTTGGAAAGAATCATCAGGAAGGTTCGGAGCAACATGGACGTGTTCTCGAATCCACGGGAACCGATGAACCGGTGCTTCAAGACGTCTGATCGGATCCCAGAGGAAACACGGCAGGATCTCACATCATGGAAAATATACCAAGTGGAGGAACTTGTATATAAATCAGCTTTTAAACCAAGTTCAGTTCAGTTTTAGCTGTTTGTCGTCCTTACAGGCAAAAACAACACATGACCCGATTTCATCTTAATCAATAACAGATCTTTCATCATTTCATCCAAAAGCCAAAGTTTTCATGTGTGAACTGTTACACAAGTATTTCACCAGCCTGAGGCCAAGCGAACGCTCAGAGTGAAACTGTTTCTCAACAATGTTCTGAGTTCTCAATCCTACGATGTGAAGAGCAACGAGAGGTTTGGTCTTAGACAAATATATGTTGAGTTCCCTGAGCACATCAAAGCCCCGAGGGGAAGAAATCCTTTAGATTTTTAGGATCAAAAGGTTTTTTCCTGAAGCAAAACTGTCAATAAACTGAAATTTAATTGCTAATTTCACAGGATAAATTTACTGAGAGATCTGATCGTGCTCTTCTTAAAGACAAGAACTGATGGACTTTTAATTTTCGTAATGTCAGCAAACACCAAACACGGATCTATGGAACATTTCTGTAAATGGTTCATCTTCTGAGTGAAGACATCACTGAGCACAAAGTACATTCTGAATATCTATAACCATATCTCAGGTCTACCACCTTCTGCCACAGAGAGCTCTACAGGTCACTGACCTCCAGGCGGTCGGCGTGCAGCACGATGAAGCGGGTGGCGTTGACGCACTCCAGCTCGATGCTGACCTCTCCAGAGAAGGTGAAGTTCTCCATGTTCACAGCGAGTCGCAGGTCATAGTGTCGAGGTCTCAGCGAGCCCGGCAGCCGCAGGTTCCTCCAGGGCTGCACCGCCTCCTCGTCCCCCCTCTCCCCCGTCCGCTCCCCCTTACTCCCGTTCATCCGGGTCGACCCTCCCGAGCCCCGGGAGCCCGACTCCCCCGTGGCGCCCTCGCCGTTCTGCTCGCTGCACTCCTCGAAGCGAACGCTGAGCACCACGGCCACGGCGGTGACGATGATGAGGGTGAGGATGGACAGAGCGAAGCCCAGCACCAGGCGTTTGTGCACCGTGATGTGGCGCTCGGTGGTTCGAGGCCGGACCACCACTGACTCTGCCCACTGGTCCGAGAGGCCCCGACCGTTCCGCATGGCGCCCGGGCTGCTGTCGTTCAGTCCCATCGAGACAAACGTGTCACTTCAACAACAGAGAAATGTCCTGAAGGGTTCGGACTCATTTATCCTCGGGTCAGATTCCAGCTCAAACACAGAGAACTGTTCAGATCTCTCCTCAGATTCAAGTTCTGCTGAACTTCTGTGAACCTGACCTCTGACCTCTGACCTCGGTGCAGCTGAACGTCCTTCACCTCCGACTTGTTGAAAGTCAACTCCACGGCCCGGCTCAGGTTTCAGGAAACAGAACTGACAAACCAGGGAGGGTGAGACGGTCGTGTGCAGTTTGGTTTTGCGGCGAGCAGAGAAAAAAAAATCAATGCAGCATGGGTTGATTTCAAGAGGAGGAGGAGGAGGAGGAGGAGGAGGAGGAGGAGGAGGAGGAGGAGGAGGAGGAGGAGGAGGAGGAGGGGATGCTGTTGAGGATGTGGCTAAACAGTGAGCGGACCATCCATAGACTTCCACACCTCCAACCCACTGAAACCAGTATTTAACTGGGGTTTCCTCTCAGATTAGACTTTGTGGATAATGGAAATCCTCTCGGTGAAGCTCAGAAACAATCAGCTGAATCACGGGTCTAAAACACAGGGTCTGAAGCTGCAGGTTTGAGTCCCGGGGAAGTCGTAAAGTTGAATTCTTCTTCTTCTGAGGTCCAGAGCTGCAATAAAGCACAAATAACCCCCTGACGGACTATTAGGGGAATATTATTATGTACAGTGGGAAATTAAAACACCACGAGCCCAGGCCGAGCCTCTAAATGAAAACTGGGATCACATTTCAGCTTCAGGACTTTCAACATAAAACCGTTCAATGTGATAAAGATTCAATTTTGGATTTTATGATCACGAGAGGAAATGTTTTAGTATAATTAAGATAAATCCCTGTTTGAATATTTAATGGTTGTTATATTGTGATTATATATAAGTCATGAGAATCCTGTTTGACTTCAGAGGACTTCTCTCGTGGAGGCTGGTGGAGATGATGCGTTCAGGAACGTTCACAGATGATCCACATGGGGAACATCAGGCTCCATCAGCTCCGGAGGATGATGGATGAACAACGGGTGGAGACTGATGGACTCCCGGGGACAGGGGCGGGTTTTATATCCGGTAAGGAACTGAAGAGCCGATATTAATTAAGTCACTAATGAGGGGGGGGTCCGGTGAGGTTCGGTATCCGTCCCACCGGAGGGGGGTCCGGGGTGTCTGATGAAGACTATCCGGTCATTAAGGGTCCGGAGAAGGTCCAGTGAAGATCCGCACGAACTCCTCCTGTCATCCGGTAACTTCTCCGGGAGTCGGGTGATGCCCGGTCCCCGCGGGGTGAGGGGGAGCTTCCCCGGTACCGATCCGTTATTCACCTCCTCCGGTCCCGTTATTCTGTCCGGTAACCTCCACCTCTATAAACCCTCTTCTTTCTCCGGAGGCTGAGTTACCGGGACCGTCCGGTGATCCGTTATCCTACCGGGAGGAATCACATGTCCGTTAGAATAACAGTTTTCCGTTACTGATCCGTCACAGCAGCAGAAACCGGAACAGTTCCCACAGACATGTGAGACAGGAACCGACGGACCGGGAGACTCCCTCCGGTAAAACGGTCTGAGGAGCGGGGAGCCGCTCAGGAAACGATCCGGTAAAGACACCACAAATCCCCGGGTCCGCTCCACCGGAGTCCGGAGGAGAGAGGAGCCGAGTCCGGGGGCTTTCCACCGGGTTAACACCGGCACCAGCCCCTCCGGTGGTTCCGTATCTAACCGGATCCTCCGCAACTTTTCAGCCCGCGGAGAGAAGCTGCTGCTCCGGTGATGATGCTGAGGATCATGACGGTGCTGATGGTGCTGATGGAGCTCCTCCGTTATGGTGCACCTCCATCCAGCGAGAGGGATGAGGAGGGTGTGTGTGACGAGAGGGTGGGTGGGGTGGGGGGGGGGTGAGAGAGAGACAGAGAGAGAGAGAGAGAGAGTGGTGAGTGAAAGCTACACCCACTCAGCTCTATTCTAATCTTTGTTCTCTATTTCAAATCAAACAAAAGAAAATTAATCATGAAAGACAAGTGAGCGATGAGTCTTATCTCTCTCTCTCACACACACACAAAGACACACACACACGCACACACAGACACACACACACACACGACACACATCGACACACACACAGGACAGTGAAGACTGATCTATACTCAACGTTAAATATGTACGAACCTTGTGTCATCACGTACGTGTTTGTTAACGTCTTCTGCAGCTCAAGGATTCGATCACTCATACGAAGTCAAACAGTCAGAACATGTTTTCATCTCTCGCTCAGACGGGAATCGAACGGGTGGCGAGGAGCCGACTCGCCTCATGTACACGTGTGACTTTGCTTTAAGGCCCGTTTTCGTTGCCTTTATATATGAAAACAGAAGCTTGAGTTTCAAACGATGTAACCATCACTGACGACTTCCTTCCTGCGTCCTCTACATTGACACGTCTTCTACAACTCATCCACTAGAGGGTGCCGGTTCAGGGACTCCATCCTTCAGAGGCTCACGGCTACAACAACAGTAAACATGGAGGAGGATCGGAAAACAGACGAGTAACAGAGTAGAAGTAACTGATCTGAGTAAGGAAGCAGATCTACAGCAGAGACTGAAAGAGAATTCTCAAAGGTTCCTGTACTTTCCTGAAGTTCTACCCCCCCAAGAGTTTGAAAAAGTCAAACATCAGGTTCAACACTAAACTTACACAGAATCAATATGTGAACATTTAAAGACGAGCCGCCTGAGAGAAGATCTTTATTCATCTCACCTGATGGACTTTTATGATCTGAGCTGTTTTACGATGAGCATGTTTTTCCCTGTGGTTGTTTTCTACCTGTTCAGGGACGACAGACACAAATTAGCTTCGAGCTAACTCCGCCGCACTTACCTTTGAATGTGTGTTAATAATAACAGTGTAATAACTGAGTGGTAAACTACCACTTAGGACATTAAAGATGCTTATTTTTATCGGAACGTTCCTCAGAGTGCGGAGCGACACGAGTGAGGTTATCAGAAGAAGAACTGGAAACCTGACGGTGCCGTGGAAACACTGGAAACACTGGACACACTGGAAACACTGGAAACACTGGAAGCACTGGAAACACTGGAAACACTGGAAACACTGGAAGCACTGGGAACACTGGAAACACTGGAAACACTGGGAACACTGGAAACACTGGAAACACTGGAAGCACTGGAAACACTGGAAGCACTGGAAACACTGGAAACACTGGAAGCACTGGGAACACTGGAAACACTGGAAACACTGGAAGCACTGGGAACACTGGAAACACTGGAAGCACTGGGAACACTGGGAACACTGGAAACACTGGAAACACTGGAAGCACTGGGAACACTGGGAACACTGGAAACACTGGAAACACTGGAAACACTGGAAGCACTGGGAACACTGGGAACACTGGAACTCCTCAACTCCTACATCAACGTTTTTGAACCAACTTCATCACTGGAGAGCGATGGAAATTTATTCTTTCAGGTGAAACACACACACACACACACTGAGAGGTGAGTCTATAATCTGTAGTTGTCATTCACCAACATGAGAGCAGCGAACCCTGTGTGTGTATGTGTGTGTGTGTGTGTTTGTATCAACATCTGAATCCATCATGTTCCTGAGACGTCGTCTGAGACAAACACACACACACACACAACACACACACACACACACACACACAGGAAATGGATTTGTAATGAATAAATTATCCAGAGAGAAAAAACACGACATGAAAACGAACAAATTTATAAATTCATGACACATGAACCTGTGTTTTAATCTCTAATGACAGTGATTCACTTTATACCTGAGTAATGAACACAGACTTCAATGGGTTTTTATTATAATCTAAAATAAGTTTACACGTATATAAATAATGAGATAATTACTCATGCAGTGTAATAAAACCTGTGGATTTAACTGTGCAACTAATGATAACTTACAATATTGATTAATCTTCTCATTATTTATAATCAACTGATTGATTATTTGAATTGTTGCCACTTGTGCTCAGAACCCAATTAAAAACCCTCGTTATTATATTGGTCCAATTCAAAATGATAAAAAACAATTATTGTAATTGTTGATATTAAAAAGGAAAAGCAGCAGAAAATTCACTTTGGAGAAGATACAGACATAAAAGAGAAGTAGTTTTATAAATTGACATGAGAAGGAAAGAGTCAAGACGTTGCTCGGACCAACAGCAGGGGGCGTAGTTCAATGGAAAGAGGAGGAGGGAGATCAGTGTGAAGGAGACATGTTGAATCTGTCACATGCTAACATGATGTGCCCGCCTCAGGTGCGCCCCGTCGTTACCAAGGTGACACTGACATACGTCCAGGCCCATCTACATTCATGCCGCCAGCTGTCTGATTGGCTATTGACAGAGCCTGCCAAGCGTTTGATTGGCTATCACATGAGCCATTAATTTCACAACGACTGGCGTGTTCTTGCCCATCTGTCTCAGGATGTGTGTGTGTGTGTCTGAGTGTGTGTTTTCAGCAGTGAGGGTCCTTTAGACTGTTGTCAGACATGTAGAGGGATGTAGTGTGTGTGTGTGTGTGTGTGTGTGAGTTTGTGTGTGTGTGTATCAAGCTCAGTGACACTAACAGTGTGTCGGATGCTTCGATCGTTAGTGTTTGTGTTCAGCCCGAGGACACGTGATTAATTCATCGACATGTGATCACAGAACATGATTCTCCATTAGGATGAAATGGAACATTAACACTTATGGAAGCGTAGATGATTGATGAGATGACACAAGTCTCCTCGTCCTCCTGCAGGTTGGAAATCCAAGCCACGCCCACCAGGTCAGGACCAGACTCGGGTTTTAAATGTGAGATAATATTCTGGTTCAGGTTGAAGAACAAAGAACTGAACCCATGATGCCTCCGGGCCACGAGCTGTCACCTTCACACTGTTCCATCAATAAAGACTAAATGTGTTGCCCTTAGAAACCATCTTTAAAACAGCATCTGAGCCGGTGATCCGTCAACACACACAAACACACACACAAACACCTGGACACACTGCTGCTTCTGGATCGACCATCGGTCAGGAAACATTCACAGTGTGTGTCCCAGTCTGGAACAGTCTGACGGGGGGGGCCACGGGGGGCCACGGGGGGGCCACGGGGGGCCCACGGGGTCGGAGAGGCCCCGTTCAGTGATCGATCCGAAGGTGGATTTAACTTCTTCCCTCTGTCATCAGCTCCGGGCCCCAGGAATTACAAACTCATCTCTGCAGCCAGCACTTTGATCATGTGGGCTCTAATGGACGCCTGTGGAAACCAGTGGAGCGGGCGAGCAGGACCGTACACTATAATTCAGACAGTTTTATTGGACAAAGACAACACACACACTCTCCCTGTCCAGCACACACACACACACACACACACTCAGTCTCCCTGACATCGAACAGCCAATTAGAGTCCTGTTCCAGCCAACTGGATCAAGGTGGAAGACAGCGGGGCGAGAGAGA
Organism: Pseudopleuronectes americanus; assembly: GCA_038501795.1. Classification (NCBI taxonomy): domain Eukaryota; kingdom Metazoa; phylum Chordata; class Actinopteri; order Pleuronectiformes; family Pleuronectidae; genus Pseudopleuronectes; species Pseudopleuronectes americanus. The sequence continues at coordinate 15,082,141 of CM076737.1, forward strand.
GAGAGAGCGACAGAGAGAGAGAGAGAGAGAGAGAGAGAGCGATCTAAGTGGGCGGCACACTCTTCTGCCTCGGGGTAGATTGGTGTCAGAACACACACAGTGGGCAGAGAATGTAATGAATGTGTTTCACTTGATAGGTAGGAAGCCTGTGTGTGTGAGTGTGTCAGTGTGAGTGAGTGTGTGTGTGTGTGTGTGTCTGTGTGTGTGTGGTCTCTGCACTTGACACCAATCTAGCAGCGGCGGCGGCAGCAGGAGAAGAAGCCGAGCAGGAATCTGAAAGAGGAGCGTCGGGGGGGAGAGGAGACGAGGAGCTGAACACACACAGATCCAAACATCAATATTTCAAATTCCTTGAAAGCACAAATCCATCCATGATTCATGGTCCCAGCACGTCAGAGAGGCAGATGCAGAAAGAGCCCCAGCTTCCTGTGGTCAGTGAACACAACACAAGATAGCTGTGTCTCAGGAGTGTGTGTGTGTGTGTGTGTGTGTGTGTGTGTGTGTGTAAACGGAGTGTAATGAATGTTGAATGTGGCTTAACAGTACTTTGCTGTAATGTGAGGTTTTAACTGTTTAACTGTAAATAAAGATGGACGACACAACAGCTCAACATAAGTGAAGCCGAATTGCTCGATCGCCCCCTGGTGGCTGGTTGCAGTAAAGGCTGGTTGCTTG
>CM076737.1:15087815-15088951 GCA_038501795.1 Pseudopleuronectes americanus
AACACCTGCTGAATATAAACGACTCAAAATCCAATACTGCTCCATCTCACACACACACACACACACACACACACACACACACACACACACACAGGCACACGCACACGTACACACACACACACACACCTGATTGGTAGGTGACTCAGGTGCAGCTGGAACTTTCTTTTCCTGAATGTATAGAAGTGGAATATTTGCAGTTAACAGAATTCCAATGTTTAGTTCATTTTCAGATTAGAAGATCCAATCAGAGCCGCAGAGAGCTGCTCCACCTAGAGGCCACAAGGAGCTAAAACGTGCACCAGGCCAGTAGGTGGCGATAAAGACTACATCAGCGAAATACAAAAGAAGAGCGCCGGTGGAAGTTTGGACGGGGAAGACGTCTGTGAACCAAACATCGAGAAACAGCCGTGTTGTTGTTTCAGGTTCATGGTCACTACACAAAGCAACAGTGACATTATGGACTAGCTCACCAGCGCCCCCTATACAACCAGGATGCTGTTAATTCTCTGGTCCAATCCAGAGCCAAATAAAAACAAACCAAAGGCTAAAAGGTCATATTGAACTTTAAAGTGAGATTTATACAAAACATCAGGAGTTCAGATGAAGTTCGTCACAGTGAAGAACTCACACAGAAGAAGAATGATTGATTCTCGACGTCGACTCATCAACCTGAACAGTTGCAGGAAGCGTTTGAGTCGGATGATTTTCTCTCTCCAGAGCAAACGTTCACCGCTGAAGATGAAAAGACAGAAAAACATCAGTTCTCTCGTCTGACATCTTCTTTACTCACGATGAGTTTACAGAGACGTCACAGTGAGGCTGCTCTTTATACTTTCTACCTCTTTATTCATTTGTTGTTTCAGTGAAAATATCTGAGATGGTTTTTTTGAAACAGGATGAATCAGATTTACGTGTCAGGAGAGAATCCTGGTTAGATACAGGTCAGTATCTATATATCATCTATTTATCATATATCTATCTATCATCCATCCATCTATCCTTTCAGTGTCCGTGTTCATTTCTTCTCTAAATGGCCGGCAGAGATGGATTTTATATCCTCCATCCATCATCTCAGCGGAGGGAGGTGACGTGAAGGAACAGCCCACGCCTTACAGAGCGGGGCAGTGTGCGTGCAC
>CM076737.1:15089151-15094151 GCA_038501795.1 Pseudopleuronectes americanus
TAAAGATTCATCACGCGAGTCCAGATTCTTCATCATCTGAAGACGCTTCTTCGAGAAGGTCCACGAAGGTCGACCCTGTGACTCATCGTTCTTCTCCACTTCCTCGGGGCTTCATGAAGGTTCAGAAGATGGGTTCACTGAGGTCAAGGTGTTTTAACATCCAGCAGGTCTCTCTCCTCAGGGCTGAGATGATGTCCTGACCCCAGGGACCAAAAAGCCTGGCTTGTCTCCACGTCTTTGCTGTCTAAACAAAAAGAAGAAGAAACACAAAAAAACTGTTCTGGCTCCTGCTCGTTTCCTCCAGGACGAACCAGTGGAGAAGGTGTTTCCTGCAGAATCCCTCATCTTTAACAACAGTCTCCAGGTCTAAATATTTGGGAGGTACATTCCCAGCTGAAGCCATGAACCAGTGTAGATGATCGTTTCCTGCGTGGAAGGATTGACCCGAGTTCAGGAGCCGATTCTCTCATATTCCCTCAATACCCACATCACCTAGAGTTCAGGAGTCTGGTCGATTGATCCCTCGGCCGATCCTTCGTTAATGGAAATGTCTCACTCCCCAATACTGAGATCAGCCCTTAAAGACCCGTATCTGTCAGAGTTCTGCTGACATTCAACCCAGAGGTTAATCCAGCTTCATGTTCAACCACCAGGCCGAGAGGAGACACCACCTGGGAACCAAGAAACAAGTCCTTCTCCTGGTCCTGCACCAGTCTGAAGATTCTCCATCGAGGCTGAGACAAAGCTGAAGGTTCGGATCACAACATCTCGACAAAGATGGTGGACTGCTCACGTCACCTGGATCCAGGTTCTACACCAAAGGTTTGTTTGTTTCCCCCGAGGCCTCGTTGTTCTAAAAGCCTTTAACGTCTCAGCTTCCTGTTTCTCCTGGAGTCCGACTGAAGACAACAACTGCATCCTGGCAGAGAAAGAGATTTTAATTATAGCAGAGACTGTAGGAGCTGGGAGACCTGGCGTCAAACCAAGACAGAAAATAAAATAATAACTGATCCAGACTCAGCTGCTGAATAATTTATTTGTATTTATTCCGCGAGCTTCCTCTTGTATGACTGTCAATTAGGTGCAGAGATAATTACTTACTGATTGTTTTTAAAACAGACGAACCAGGAAAGGAAGACCGAGGTGGTGAGAGGCAGAGCGGGGGGGGGGTGATGGAGAGACTCTGACCCTGGTGGACGGAGGAGAGGAGGCGTGGGAGGAAAGTTATGAAAAGAGAGAAGAAGACTTTGACCTTAAAGAACTTCTCCGGCCTGAACTCGCTCCAACTTCCTCGTGTGTCGGAAATCAGCAAAATATTTGAATAGATTATTGGACGAAAGCCTTACACTATGCATCGCCATGGAAACGGACACGCCCTCATCATGGGATGTTCCAGTCTAAATGAAACCAGAGGCATCCGAACGCTGTGTGTGTGTGTGGGTGTGTGTGTGTGTGTGTCTGTGTGTGTCTGTGAGTGTGTGTGTCCTCAGGCAGTAGACCAGCTCTCTCTCATCCTCACTTCCTAATGAGATTTAATGCTGAGTTGTCCAACACACACACACACACACACACACACACACACACACACACACACACACTTTAATAACTTCCTTCATCCCGCCTGCACTCGGCTCATCTCACACTCACACAGCTTCACCTGATCACGTTATTAAACACTGACCTCAAGAGGGCGCTGATATATTTTTATTAGCCGGGCTCGGAGCAGAGGATCTAATAACTGGATGATTATTCACGTTCATGGTCCTCAGAGGATGAATCACACTCGACCTTAGTGACCTCTCAACTTCTCTGTTCTGTTCTCGGCCTTGTGATGTGACCTTCAGTCCTCTGAAAGGCTCCTATAAATAAAATGTATTATTATTATAATAATCTCTATCGCAAACAATCAGTTCACTGAAGAGTAAAGCATAAGCACCGTTACCATAGTTACCTGCATCCTGAGCACTGAGGCGTGGTTAAAGGTTAAAGTTATTACATCATATCTGATATCGTCCGTCTCAGTGAATCTGTCCCTCACCACTCGGACTCATCCAACATGTGGATCCAGATTTTACTAAAATGAACATCTTTAATCTAGACTCACTGGCCTGCAGGTCACTGGGACCTTTGACCTTTGACCTGTGACCACTAAACTCTAAGCAGGTCATCTGTGAGTCCAACTCAAGCTCTAAAACCAATTTGATGAAATTCCCTTTGGTCGTTCTCTTGATTTCGTGTTCACAAGAAAAGGACGAGTGGACGAACAAGTGAATAAACGGAGAAAGAGAAGGACGATCCCCCGACTGGATGATAATATGAAAACCCAACTGGTGCTTTCATCTGTCTGCAGGAGGCCTCTCTGAGTCCGAGCTGTGTGCAGGTCACATCTTCTCCAGTGGAACGTGTTGAGCTGAGTGAAGCTGGGACGGAGCTCTGAAGCTTCAGGATGAAATCCTCCGTCCGACTCCGACAGGGAAACAGAGACACTGCACGAGAGGAGAGGGAGACAAAAGAGAGTCTGACAGCTGAGCTTCAGGGATCCACCCCGAGGTACTGAGTCAGCTACCACACACACACACACACACACACACACACACACACACACACACACACTGACTGCGGATACACACCAAGAGTGTCTCGTATCACCACAGGGGGCTGACAAAAACCTGTCATGACACACCCATTGACACAAAATGGGCTTTGAAGCAGAACCATGCTGTCTGCACACACACACACACACACACACAACACACACACACACACACACACACACAGAAAGAATGCTGACATCTCTGGCTGCCTCTCTTCTGCTGTCAGAAGTTTATCTGTGTGAGAACTTCAGAGAGGCAGAGGAGGAAACAGAAGAAAAGAAACAAGCAGGACTTTTTATTATTGGCTGAATTTAAATCAGTCAAACTTTTCCTCTTGTTTCTCTCAGTCACTGAATTAAAACCTGAAAATGACATTTATAACCAATAATCTGTTCCCTCGTGGAAACGTAGCCTCAGACAGGAGTTCCTCACGTGAAGACAGCTTTCTGAATTCTTGACAATAGATAATAAATATCATGATTTGATATAAAGCGATATAAAGCTGAACCCTGTGTACTGAAACCTGCGAATAAGAAAGAGAACTCCAGACCCTCTGAGTTCAGGCTGTGATAAAAAGCTGTGAATGTTTCATGATGGACACCGACACGTTTCCAGCCGGCTTCAGGATGAACCACTCAGGACTCTGAGTGCTCCCGTGTTTCTTTGTCCTGTGGCTCCCGACTCCAAAGAGAAACTAACTGAGTCTGACTTTTTAAAATGCTTTGTATTAATTCACATTCCAGTTCACCCAGTGAGATCTGTGGACTGGTGACACAGGAGAGAAGAAACGTACTGGAGCTCTTGGAGGTGGGAACTTCAGAGGCTCAGAACATATGAGAAAATTAATTTCTGCTTAAGTTTCCATGACAACTGGAGAACGGGTGATATGAACCGGCAACCTCGTCCCAGTCAGACCTGTCAATCAACCTGGGAGTGACATGCCCAGCCAATCACGTGGTCAGAAAGTTTGTGTTTGATCCTCGACTCGTTCTTTTTATTTACTTTTCTTTCTTCATGTTTCCGAAGCAGCAGATTCGAGTTGTTCTGAGGAAACAGGTCCGAGCATCAGAGGTCACGACCACAGCTGTCACACCGCGGAGAGGCACTGTGTGTGTCTGTGTGTGTGTGTGTGTATGTTTGTGTGTTTGTGTGTGTGTGTGTGGGTGTGAGATGGAAACAGAGAGTGACTTTGAGGTCACGAAGGTCATTCAAAATTTAAACTCCATTTACTGTGCTGTTGTACTGTCACAGTAAATACAATCAGTAAACACCCACACACACACACACATGCACACACACACTTTATCTCTCTCTCTCTCTCTCTCTCTCTCACACACACACACACACACACTTTGGTTGCTGCTGTAAAGACCAGATATTGAGAGTGACAGTTTAAAAAGGTTTCAGTGTCGGCGGCAATACAAGACTAAGTTACACCTTCAGAAACTCACTGAGGCGCACGCACACAAACACACACACATATACATACACACAAAAACACAAACACACACACATATATACACACACACACACACAGTCTCAGCAGTGTGACAGCTGCGGTCAACTCTTATAAAGAAAAAGACACACACACACACACTCACACCAGCACACACTCACACAGACACACACCTTTGTCTCCAGACCACATGATGGAACTGCAGCATCTGAACTGGACGTTAACATGAGGCCACATCTGGAGTTTATTGAAACATGATTCTCCAGATGTTGTTAAAAACCATCTGAACCCGTCGATGTGTCTTTGATCTGCAGCATTTTTAATAATCATCAGATATTATAAAACCCGGACGTGAGCTTGAGCGTCACAATCAGACTGAAGTGACCATCACATTAATTCAGAGTGTGAGTGTGTGTGTGTGTGTGGGTGGGGCAGACACGACGTCTTCATGGAGGACGACAGTCACTGACACAGCTGATTACTGCATATTTAGGTATTTAAGGGATTATTTAAAGCTATATTAGCTGATGTTTGTGGCCACTAGGGGGCAGAAATACCTGCTGTCAGACAGGACCTCTGGAGGATGTTGAGTTTTCTGCCTGTTCGGCTCCGACTGTTCATTTTTGGTTCTTTACAGTTTTGCGTCTGTAGGTGTTAGTAATCTCTTCAACTTGTTCTTGCTCCGATATTTTCAAAACTGACCGAACCAACCACTAGGGGGCGATCCACATGTTCAGGCTTCACAGTCAGGTCGTCCATCTTTATTTTACACGTTCAAGCAGCTTCCACCGGTTTGAACCAGTCGTGTCAACGCTGCAGCGACGACAGGAAACCAACTCATTTACATCTGTTCTCATTTTTAATGACTTCACTTTCTGCAGCGTCGGATGAATCCTGTGTTCGGAGGATTCTGTTGTAACGAGCTGCTCGTGCCAGAGTTATGAAAATGT
>CM076737.1:15096651-15159151 GCA_038501795.1 Pseudopleuronectes americanus
TGATGCAGTTATTTAGCTCTGAGTTGCTGATTAGACCGTCGGCTGGATCAGTTCCATTCTTTACCTCGGCTGACTCCAGATCTGTTTCCCTCAGCAGCTGGAGACGCTCGGCCGGCTGTTTGTCTTGCTGAGAGAAAAAGAGCAGATAAATAATTTGTTCCAATCTTCTCTTTTATGTTCAAATAAAATTATTCTTTTTCCATGAGTCCCAGAATTTAGATTTTTGTTTGGATTTTGAATAATTATTTTCTTGCCGTCCGACCTCCTGGTGAGTTTAGTGGTTATCATCATCCAATCTGCAGGGATTCTTCTTTCTTTCTTTCTTTCTAACCACTTTTTCTTCTGCTGTAATTTGTTGGTGCACTAGAGGAGCTTGTGGAACGGATTCTTTGAATATGACATTTAATGTAACAGGAGTTATATTTACACTCTGTCCTTGAGCCTGGAGCAGGACGCTGATGGATCCTGTTCCCGACCTGTGCTGGGATTCACATACACAGCTTCCTGGGTTTGTCTCTTTAAAGTGACGGAGGAGGTTTCTGTGTCGACAGCTCCAGGTGGGACTGGGCCCTAGAAGCCTCTGCTAGGTTTTGTCCTATATATTCACACTATATAGTTCTGGAGACGTGGAAACGGGCCTGTCTGGTGAGGGAGGGGCCGGAAGGAGGAGCTCAACTCTTTGCTTGGCACCAAACTCCTGGTTTTCCATCCACAGTTAAGACATACAGTTTCTGTGCCAGCTTTTCAGGAGCCAATTCTTCATAAAGAGATAAGGGCCCTCGGGCCGGCTCGGGGGGGAGACGGGGGTCTCAGAGATAATGGAGCTGAAGCATCTGGAGCGAGTTGGGTCGCTGCTCCTTCGGGTCAGAAGGAGCCGGTTGAGGTGGCTCGGGGATCTGATCAGAAACCTGCTGGGCGCCTCCCATTGGAGGTTGTCCAGGCACGTCCCAGCTGGTGGGGGGGGCCCCCGGGAAAGACCCAGAACACGGGGAAGAGACTACAAATCTCATCTGACCCGAGAACGCCTCGGGGTTCCCCCAGGAGGAGCTGGCGAGCGGAGCCGGGCGGGGAGACGACAGGAGGAGCATGTTTAATCTGCCGCCCCCCCGACCCGACTCCAGATAAGAGGAGAAAAATGAGAGGAGCAGAGAAAAGGAGCAGAAGACGAGTGGAGATTCATCCACTCTTTCATCTTCTCCTTTCCATCCTCTCTCTCAGAGTCTCTCCAGCCACCCGTCAGCGTCTCCTGCTGAAAACACAGAATCTATTACTCCTGTCAGAGTCTAATGCATATGAGATGTGTGTGTCTGTGTGTGTCTGTGTGTGTTTGATGCTATTTCTGCTTGTTGCATCATCCCTCCACCACACAAGGTCTGGTGGACACTTTCAATCCTTGAAAGGACTCGTCGGGCCACATCTGCACATCCGTCCGTCAGTCGTCGCTGGAGATGACGTCTCACAGTGGCTTTGTCCAACGCACACACACACACACACACACACACACACATACACACACCACACACACACACACACACCAATATCTTCATTTCCCCTCAGTGTTGTCTCTCAGGCTGAAGGAAGAGGTTGAACTCTCTGGTTGAATCAGATTGAAAGCTGTGTTCAGGACCAGGTCTGTTTTAAAACACCAGTTTTCCAAACACGCTGCAGCTGAGAAGTTCCTGTGAGGTTCAGTCCGTCCTTCAGGAATCTTTTCCTTCAGTTAGAGAGACGTCAGCTTTGTGGGATCAAAGGAACATTTCAATCACAGCAGAGAGGAGATAAGACGAAAAGAAACCGAACACAAACCCACAGAAGAGCAGAGAGCTGCTTCCACCTTCTGTGAGGGGACTTTCAAGTGTGAGGGCAAAGGTCAAAGTCACTGGGGGGGTGGAGCTGCACTTGGAGAATGGAACGCCTCTTTGGTGATGATTCAAGACCCTGAACTGCAAACCTCCTGTTACACATGTCTGAATTCCTCATCGAGAGAATCTGACCATCAAGGTGTGAACGGTTCCTCACGTCACTTCTTTCTGTTGCTGCTGGTTTTGTCTGGTTTTGTGTGGTTTTTGTGTGGTTTTGTCTGTCGCTGTTATTTTTATGCTTTTTGTTGCGGTTCTGTCTGAATCGAGGAGAATGAGATGAAATGCGTTTCACCTCCTGCTGGAGCGTCAGTGCCTCAGCGAGGAGTCTCCACGCCGAGGCTTCAAATCCATCATCTCTGCCTCGTCTACATCTCATCTGATTACAGCGAGTTCAAGAGCAACGAGTTCAAGAGCAGCTAGAGCAGCTAGAGCAGCTAGAGCAGCTAGAGCACTTCACTCACTTCACTCACTTCACTGCTCATCACAGGTGTATCACTGACAGGTCGTCTGTTTCCTCACGCGTCAGCAGCTCCGACAGCTTTTATTCAGAATGTAAATAGATCTGAATTAATATTAAAGGATCAACAGCTCAGGATCACTGCTTTGATATTGATCAGAATGAATCAGTGTGTAGTCTATCAGTGGCTCAGTGATGTCATCTCTACCTGGGGACATTTGCGTTTCTCCTCATTTTGATTTGTAATGTCTGAAACTCTGTGAATATGCGTCTGCACATTGTGACGAGTTTGAATCTAAATTTAGCTCCTACTACTTTTAACCACATGACGAAACCTCCTCTGTTCCTGTGTAATCTCCACGCTCACACTTTTCATCAAACAAAGCTCTGTGTGTGTCTCCCTGATAAAAATGAAGAGATATTAATATCTGTGCTTCATCAGATGTGAGAGACGTCAGCGACGCTCAGCTGCAACGACAACTGTCACTGTTAACAAGAGACAACAAGACGGAGTGAGAGGCTGCATATCCTGGAGGAGAGAGAGAGTGGGGGGTGTGAGAGAGAGAGAGAGAGAGAGAGAGAGAGACTGAACTGCAGCAGAATCACACAATGATAACACATCATTTGTCATGTGAACAACAGTCTGTCTGCTTATAGTCTCATCTTCCTCCTCTTCTGTTCTTTCTTCCTCTGCTCCTCCTCCTCTCTTCTTCATTATTGTGTGTGTGTGTTGTGACTGTGTGTGTCTGTGTGTGTCTGTCTGTGTGTATGTGCAGCTGACAGATTGGTGTCAGTTCTGCTCTGTTTGAGACATGGACTCCATCTTTCTCGTTCTGCTCTGAACTCGTCCTCTCTCTATGTAAATCTCTACAATATGAATAATCATCTTTACAGTCGCGCTCTATGTTTTTTTTGCGGGGTGTGTTTCGTGCCCGATAACGACAACGAAAAATTCCTCGAATTTCCTGCCAAGTCGTTGAGAAGAAGAATTAAAGATCTGTAACTTTGCAGCTTCGGAATATATCGACCTGATTTCAACTATTGGGACTAGGAAGTGAAAATGAGAGTGAGGATGATTGACAGTACCAAAATAAAACAGGAAGTCCAATAGAGCAAATACAACAACTCTTCAACCAGCAACTGTTCACCTCACTCATCCGCGGCGCCCCATGCATCCCAAGGAGAAAGGTCAACGCAAAGGTCAACCAGCTCGTCATCTTTTGACAAACTGAAATATAAAAGATGAATGAAGAGAGAGATGACCAGAGAACAGAGAACCTCCCACTCACACGCTCACTCCTCACTCGCTTCCCGCAGACGCTCCGTATTCCTGATCTCCTGACTGCTGCTAGTCGTCCTCCTCCTTCTCTCCTTCCTCCTCACTTCCTCCTCCTCATCCTCCTCCTCCTTCCCTCCCCTCTCCTCTCCTCCTCCTCCTCCTCCTTCCTCCTCCTCCTCCTCCTTCCTCCTCCTCCTCCTCCTCCTCCTCACTCCCTGCACAGCTCCACCCGGCTCCCGCTGCCCTGAAGGCCGCAGCAGAGGGACAAAGCCAACGCACCATCTGAGCCCGGAGCAGCCGGGGGGCGCTTCATTTACGCTCGAGAGCCTCTGCAGTTAACCCAGCACAACACCCTGCAGCGAGCGCACACACACACACACACACACACACACACACACACACACACACACACACACACACTCCTGTGTTTCCAGGAGAATCCGTTTGACCTCAGTCACAAACACCAGATGATCTCAACGTCTCTGAGTCAGTTCTGTGTGTTAAAGAGTGATGATTCCATTAACTCCATTTTGTTTACGTCCCATCAGCTGGTGATTTACTTCCTGATCTCATCCTGTGTTGATCTTTGAGATTAAAGATGATGTTCTGAAGTTTCTCCTGATTCTGAAGCTTCCTGTCGTCTGGTGTCAAGCATCACGTCGCCCAGCAGGAAATAACAGTTTCTGATTCCACCTGAGAAACATCGGCTCTGATTCCTCGTCTGTAAACAGATTTGGCGTCGACCTTCGAGCTGGAGACTGTGACGCGTCCGTGTCAATATTAACACGTCCTCTCTTCTCTTCTCCAAACAACAAACAGCTGAGGAAAAGTAATTAAAAGCAGTTGAAGCTGGAGACCAGGGCCTGTCTGAGGAAAGAAAACACTCTTCATCACTGTCAGGGGAGGAGGAGGAGGAGGAGGAACACCGGCTTCATCAATGCCAGAGGTGGAGTAGGAGAAAAAGGTGAAAAGAAAAAGTTTATTTCATAAAGAAAGTAATTAATGGGACTTTTTATTAGTAGAAGTTTTATCACTGCTGAGGGGAGGAGGAGATGGAGAACAACAGGTTTTATTATCACAGCGAGAGGAAGATGGGAGGATGAAGTGAGAGAGGGCGAGAAACAAAGAGGTGGTGGAAAGAAGACGATGTCAATTAATATTATATCGGCTCGTGTCAATTAATATTAGTGAATAAAACTCACAAAACTTTATTTATATGTTCAGGAAGAACAGAAATTGACCAAACAACAATATCACAACCGAAAAAAAAATCTTTAGAATTTATTTTAATTGATGTATTAAAATTGAATAAGAGTTTGTGTGTGTGTGTGTGCGTGTGTGTGTTTACCGCTGTTGTCGTATTTGTTTGCAGTTTTCTCCTTGTTTGTCTGAAGAGGACTGTTTGTCTTGTTTCCTCGTAATTGTGTGTGTGTTGTTCATCTTATCAAGAGCTCATGAATTATTGAGTTCCATTTAGAACTCGTATCACTGTCCCCATGGCAACGGGCCCCATGGGGCAGACACACACACACACATAAACACACACACTTACAAACTCACACAAATAGCGTTGTGTGTGTGTTTGTTTACATGTTGTTGTTGTCGTACTCAAGCTCCCAGTGGCCTCAGTCGAGACTGGACATTATGTTGGATACATGTTTAATTCATGTTTTCCTCTGTGCGTGTGTTTGTATGTGTGTGTGTGTGTGTGTGTGTGTGTGTGTGTGTTGAGCCTCTGCTGCTCAATGATCTGATGACGTTCCATGTTTACGACAAACAGTTCTATTTGAGGATCGACAGAGCAGCGCCCCCTAGCTGCAGAAGTCTTAAAGTTTATTTGAACGTGTTGTATAACCTCAAGTGTTTATAAAAATGTGATTAATGTTATGATTGTAAGGAAACTTTCACACCTTGTTTGTTTCAGACCTTCAGATGTTTTCAGTTTAGTCAGAGGATGAATCGAATAATTCAAACGTATCCTCCGGTGACCGTGAATCTCTGCATCGTATCAACCAGACCCTCGATGTGTGACCTCATGAAACTCAAACCTGATTCTCCCAGTGTGACCTGAACAACTGATAAATAATGAGCAGCAACTACGTCCTCATTAAGACTGGTGTAGCACCGGTCCTCACAACGAAGCAGTACAAACACACACACACACACACACTAACGTGAAGGTGGTTTTATTTTTCCTCTTTAACGAGATTCACCGAGTCGCAGAGATAATCACAGATACGATAACTTCTCTCCTTTGTTTCTGTTTCTGTGTGAACTTCAAAAGGAAAAACACCAGAGAACAAACCCAACGAGACTTCAGAGAAACTCGTCACATTTAATAAACCACTTCTGTCCGATCTGAGCCTCTTAATAAAAAAACAATCCAACGAGACATTTAAAATCTGATCAAATCAAGAGCCCAGATGATGAGAGGAGGGAGACGCCACAGGAAGCAGCTGCAGGAAGTAAAGTTCAGCAGGAAAGTGTTGAGATGGCAGTAAAGCTTTTCTCCTGGTTTCAGCAGATCTGCAGAGCATCGTCCTCCTGACAGCAGCCGGCTCCTCGAGACACGTTCAAGGGTCAAAGGAAACGAAACTGACACCGCATCACTTTCCCAGCTGCACTGACACTCGCACCAGAACACTGTGCCCTGAGGAGGGCGCCGTGGAGTGATGGCTGCAGAGTCGTTACAACCTGAAGGCTCACTGCTGCAACAACAGCTATGCTAACATGTTAAGGTCTAGAAGATTATCCTCTGGGAACCATGAAGGGTCCAAAGTTTATTATAAGATATTTAAAAACATGGTCAGGGGATTCCCAAGGTCATTAAGATGTAACCTCTTGTGACCATGAATGTCGACAGGAGCTGGAGTTAAACAGTATAAACTACACCGTTTAAATCTAGAGCTCTTTACAACGTTGTGAACTAAATCCGAACATTAAACCCTGACAGCTGTTGTGTTAGAACTGTTTCACTTTGACTTGTTGTACGTGATAAACTCGACAATCATTATTATTCACAACATCGAGCCTCAAACCTCAAACTCTGACAGAATCTCACTCTCCCTCTCGTCAGGTGATCCCACTTCCTGTGTGGTGATGTTACCATGAACAGGGAGGAGGAACCCCCGCTGAGCGTTGTGAGCAGATGATGAAAGAGACGCGTCCTGCTGGGACTCAGTCGGACACACTTCAGCTCTTCAAGAGGCACACAACTCAAATTATTAACACAAAGAAATTCTGTCCTGAAACACTTCTGAGGCTTTCGAGTAAAAATCGTGTAAAATCCCACATGGCGTTCATCACCAGACGGGGACAGACCCTTCCACAGCAGCTAGAGAAGCAGCGCCACCTGCTGTTTATCTCAGGAAATCAACTCCTCCAGTTTATGTTGCAGGTGTGAATATAATTAATAATTCAATAGATATCATTAATCATTCTTAAGGGCACAAACTGAATGTAGCCAAAGGTTCCGTTCACTTCTTGATCAGAAATGAGCCTCGAGCATGTTAGCAGGCTACGTTAGCATTTAGCTCAAAGCGAAGTCCAGCTAATACTGTTGTTAGTTATTGTTGTTCAGATAAATATCAGCAGAAAGTTTGACGAAGCATTTTTGTTTTTAATGTTGTTACGAAAAAATCCAAATCAATAACAATCGGTTGCAGCTTCGTAGTTTATAGCTTCTTATCTCTGAGGCCTGATTCAGCTGCTTTGTAAACACACGCAAAGACGGGCAGGAGTGGGGGTGCTTGTTAATTAATGATCTTTGGCTGACCTTTAATATCACACACACACACACACACACACACACACACACATACACACACACACACACACATGAACTTGACCCTGTTTGGTCAAATTAAACTCATAAATTGTTTGCTCCACTAACGTCCTATTGACTGGGTTTAGTTTATTCCAGCAGGAGGATGTTCAATCCTTCAGCTGCAGATAAACAACCTGTGTGATGATGGAGGTATAGAGAGCGAGAGAGAGAGAGAGAGAGAGAGAGAGAGAGAGAGAGAGAGAGAGAGAAGAGAGAGAGAGAGAGAGAGCGAGAGAGAGAGAGCGAGAGAGAGAGAGAGAGAGAGATAAAAGAGGAGAAAACGTTTTGTGAATATTCATCCTTCATTGTGATGACAATAAATCTCACGTCCATAAATCACTGTCACATACACACTCACACACACACACACACACCCACACACACATACACACACACACACACTGCAGTCTAATTTAAAGTGTGTTATCGGAGCAGCAGACGAGCTGTTGATCCACTGACCTTTGGCTTCCAGAATAAACTCCCTCTCTTTAAATTTACACACAAACACACACAAACACAAACAAAAACACACACACACACAAACACAAAGACACACACTTTGCTGACTTGCCATAATGAAGCTAACTCTCTCTCCACATTCTCCTCTCTTTACATTCTCCTTGGCTCGGCTCCATTTCCATTAAAATGTCTTTTCTTTCTCCGCCTCATCCGTTCTTCTTCCGGCTCCTCTTTTCATTAACTGCCTTCTCATTTCATTCACTCTGCATCTCTTCCTCTCCTCCTCTTCTTCTCTTCCTCTACTCCTCTTCTTCTCTTCCTCTCCTCCCCTTCTTCTCTTCCTCTCCTCCCCTTCTTCTCTTCCTCTCCTCCTCTTCCTCTCCTCCCCTTCTTCTCTTCCCCTCCTCCTCCTCCTCTTCTCTTCCCCTCCTCCCCTTCTTCTCTACCTCGTCTACCTTCGTCGGTCCCACTTCACCTCCTTCCTTTCTCCTCCTCCGCTCGTTTCCTTTCCTCCTCACCAGCTCTTATCTGGTGAATAAACAATGAACTGCTTCAGAGAGGAAATATTTGAGAGTACTTTGTGTGTGTTTATGAATAAGTGGGAACCAGGAGCATGAAGTGTACTCGATGTGTTCTTTCTTCATCCACATTTTTATACCCAGAACAAATTCATCTTCACAGCTCGACTCCGGATCCAGGAGGACGTGATGGAGACACAGCAGCTTCTGTTGTGAATCATGAAGTGTTTGGTTCACGCTGAAGAATTTTTATTGAGATATTCGAGAATAAAGTCATGAGATTACAAGAAGAAGAAGAAACTGTAATATTCCCCAAATAGTGTAGCAATAATAGAAAGTTATGGATGATATGAATCTTAAAAATAAGGGAACAAAGTCAGAATTGAGAAGATATTTATAATAGAATGAGAATTTGTACTTGAATGACAAGTAATGATTATACTAATAAATATACAAATTAAAATCATAAGTTACAAGTTTCTCTTGGGTGACGAATACGTTTTTGTGAAATACCACATTATCAGACTTTACTTTGATAAAGTTACAACTATATTGCAGCAATAATAATCTCAAATATTATTATTATGTCCCCAACAGTCTATTGTAGAAATTAAATAAAGTAGCAACGGGATTTTTAACTTGAACTTTTGGATTTAAAATAGTGAAATAAATAAGGATTCATTCTAAATAAGCTGAATTAGCACTTCCTGTTTGTACATAACGAGCACTGAGTAAAACCAAGACTTAAATATTAGTGATTTGTTTTATTTTATTTTGTCTCGTACTCGTCACAGTTTTCAAACGAAGCTGTTTCTGTAAAAAGTATAATTTGTTTCTCGTGGTTTTTAGAAACCGTGGATTCGCCTCAGGCTCAGTTCAGCTGTGAGTTTTCCTTCTGGTTGAAAATGGAAGAAAACGTGACTTTGTTTGTTGGAAGTATTTTCTCACTTGACTTGTGTTGAACAGAAATGACAAAGGAACATGAAATATTCATCTCTGCCTCGTCCCTCTCTCTCTCTCTCTCTCTCTCTCTCTCCACCTCCTCAGCGTATTGACTCGGCTGTTTCCTGAACGCCCGATTCAGACGTCTGAGGGGGAGACACATGAAAAACGTTATTTAAAAGGAAGATAAATACGATAATGTTTCCTCTGCGATACACGATGAGCGATAGTCCCTTTGAATGGAGCAGCTCGGACCTGGCTCGTGGTGTTTTAACGATCCGGCTCCCTATGGATCCCTGCAGAGCCCGAACCGAACCGACAGCCGAGTCCCATTGATCACGAGAGCTACGAGCCAGCAGCTGAACTAGCATATTCATCTGAGCTGGCGTTTAGCTGGAGAGAGACAGATGGAGGGAGGAGGGAGGAGGGCGGCAGCAGGATATCAGTTTAGCATCGCACTGATATTTCATTAAAAACCAGAAATTACACGTAAAGAGTCTAAAGCTGAATTATACTGTGAGAAATACCACAACACTACATCCATCAGTGCTGCTGCTACAACAACACAACTCTTCCATTTCTCTCATTCAGTGGTTCATGGATAACTTGTAGAAAACAATGTAGAGTTTCATAACAGCTCCAATTGAAGCTAGGAAGCTATTATACAAAACATAGTCAATGTTATGCAGATGAGCCAGACTTTTAATTTTAGTTTGGACGTTTTGATGAAAGTTTTTTGGATCTCAGTGTTTCATCATATCACAATGACCCAGACATTCAGGGTGCAGGTCTCAACGTGACCTCCAGGGGGCGCTGTAAGTGTTTCGGTCGACTCCAGTTCGTTCTGCATTTCAGCTGTTCTCAGTTTTCAGGTGATTCAACACACAAAACTATTGACACTGTTAAGAATGTTGCTGTCTGAATATGTATAATAATATTTAGCACTGATGCATTTTTAAAAAAGTACAGATTTGGACGTCGGTTTCCACGGCAACCAGTTAGTCGTGAGTTTCTCACTTTGACCCCCGCTCTTCACAAACAGCCAGGAACAGATGGAACGCCGAGGGTTTTGTTCTGTGAGTTCATGAATCAGCGCTGATAACATCTGATTGGATGGTTTTCATTCTGACGGATCAGTGACAGATGGAGTTAGTTTCTCTTTGTCTCGCTCCGACATTAATCACAGTTTTTGTTTTCACGAGGCTTCGAGGTGCTTCTGCTTTCACACAGGCTAATTAATAACACACACACAGACACCCACAAACACACACACACAAACACACACACACTGTGGTAATTCTTTCTGTTCTGAAAGCGGCAGGTTTCCTTTACCTTTTATAAGTTTGTTCACATCGCACGTTTCA
This sequence comes from Pseudopleuronectes americanus, assembly GCA_038501795.1. Classification (NCBI taxonomy): domain Eukaryota; kingdom Metazoa; phylum Chordata; class Actinopteri; order Pleuronectiformes; family Pleuronectidae; genus Pseudopleuronectes; species Pseudopleuronectes americanus. The sequence goes on from CM076737.1 coordinate 15,107,359, forward strand.
AAGAGCCGTTACAAAGATCTACACAAATAAAAATACAACAAATATAAACTAGAACGTCTGAAATCAATAATGATTCATTAAATAATCATTTAAAAGTGATGACAAAAGTAAAGGCCAAAGGAAACCTTCTTTACTCTCCCGCAGTCGAGCCACGTCTTCCCTCCTGCAGTCCTTTGATATTTCACTAATTAAAGTGTCAAATTAAAACCTCATTAATTATAACTTCCAGCTCATTGTTATTAATGTTTGTTTGTTGGCTCCGTTCTGCAGGAACCACTGTGGCAGCGGAACCTTTTAAAAAGGACACGAGCACAATCTGTGGAGGGTTCGTGGCATTTATCACAGCTGATGGTGCGCAGCTGTGCGAACACTGTGCAAACACACATGCAATAAATACTCATTGTGTTGTGTGTCGGACGCGGTCGCACACAGATGCAGATTGTTTCCTTCTGCTGCGTTTGATGAACGAGGCTCCGGCGTCTCGAGAGTTACTTGAAAACACAAAGACATGAATCACGTTTAGAATCTGAAACAGTTTCATTGACGACAAGGCCGAGGTCACATGTGAACCTGCTGCACACTGAAAGAGCTCTGGAGGTCGTTGTGGCCACATGGGGGCAGTATAACAATATGTATAATTATAGAGATCCATACACTGACTCTGAATAAAGACGGACGATATGACAGCTCCCAAAGTGTCTCGCTAGTCCCCATTGGCTGGCTGCAGTACAGGTCATAAACCCCGCCTCCTCCATGTTAGCGGATGGGAACAATTCAAAGTAGACGTTAAATTAATATTTGTTAAAGATGTTTCTGATCAGTTTGGTTTTTATTAGTTATTTGATGATATAAAATAAAAACTTATCAGTGTTGACGGAGAGAATACAGATTAGTAGCTTTGAATGTAGTTTCTCATATAGAAAAATAAACAAACTACTTATTCCTCAGATTATTAAAGAAAATGATCACAACCTGTTTGATGTGTTTGACAAAGTCTGCTGTTGTACGGTTAAAAATGAAAAAATAAAAATCCACAGAGAGAAACGGAGAGAAACTGATTCAATTGTACCTGACCTCTTGTTTCCGAGGGTTGCCATGGTAACAAGGACTCCTGGTCATGAAAACTGCAGGCTAAACATAGAGCGCTAACACACACACATACACACACACACACACACACACACACACACACACACAAGTCTCTCACTCAAGCTCCTGTGAACAAAAGCTTTATATATGGAAGGGGGGGTAAATAAATAGCTGTCTTAATGTGCGATAACAACAGGTACACACAAAATAACAAAACACACACACACACACTCCAGATCCAGTGTGTGTGTGTGTGTGTGTGTGTGTGTGTGTGTGTGTGTGTGAAACCTGATTTGATTGTATCCACCACCGAACAGGACAAAACTTGTCCTAACGCTCTTATTTTGGTAATTCGGCAATCGTCTGGCAGTAACGATGAATTTGTCCCTTATCAAAATAAAAGCTGTGCGCCTCAGTTCTGGGGTCACGACCTCTAACGCTGCATTCCAAGACAGATTTTGGCGAAGATCCATTTTTTCAAGGCAGCAAAACAACGAGACGTGAGCGTCCGGCTTTAAATCAACCCATCAGCTAACGATACCACATATTGTCATGTCCAACTTCAACCTTGTTGCTAGGCGACGGCAATAAGGGCGGAGCAAACTGGTGAAAAACTCTGAGACCAAACTGTCTCGTTTCAGCTCGTGGTTTCACCCCGCCCCCGACAGTAAACAAAGCCTGTGATTGGTTGATTGACAGCTCAGTCATTCATCTCTGTAATTGTTGTTATTTCACTGCTGCCATTTAAAAAGAATTACCTCGTCTTCCATGTGTTTTGGCATCGGAAAGAAAACCTCGCCGTGAGGTATTAACTGAGTCAGGCCTCATTACACACACACACACACACACACACACACACACACACACACACACACTTCCCCTCCTCTCCTTCCTTTCACCTCAGGTTCCCTCCTCCTTTCATTTCTTCTGTTCCTCAACCGTGAAATCTGCTCATCTTTCATTTTCACATTTCAGGAGCTGCAGTTCAACTCAGACACACACTCACAGTTTGAAACGCTGATTGTTCCCACTTCTCTACACAATCTATGTAAATGTAAATATCAAAATCAAACGCAAACAATGTGAAACAGTGAGAGCGACATGACAACTGGAGACGACCCACTGAGCCTCCGCAGCCACGTCTCCGGGCTGCGTCTCGTCCACGAGTCAGAAACCGAGACACTAAGGATTCGTTCCACCGGCGACAATCAAACACAACTGCAGACAAACACAATCAAACACAACTGAACAAGTGAAAGTGAGACAAGTGAGGCCATTACAATGAGTCCACACATCCGTCTGTTCCAGTTACACACTCATCCATCCGGTCGCACAGGTCGCACACATGGTGGCAGCAGGCCCTGCAGCGCCTCCTTTGGGAGGAGGGGGGTCCTGAGGCACTCCCAGGCCAAATGGGACGTTTAATCCCCGCTGTGCATTGTGGGTCTGCCGCAGGGGCTTTGTCCCCATGTGTGAAATACCTCCACAGGGAAAGATTCAAACCACAGAGCTCAAAGTTGTGATGGTTTGAAAACTGATCCATCGTCTCCTCCGCCATGTTTGTCCATTTGTTGGTTTGTTTGTTTGCAGCATTGAACGAGGACTTTGTATTTATTTGTTTATTTCCCATTTTATTTGTGACACACAAAAGTGTTAAAACAAACTCACTGGGATGTTTCTCTCTCTCCAGCGTCAACGGTTCGACCGCCAGTGGCTGTGCAGTCGGAAGGAGCGCGCCCATTTATAATGTATTACACACACACACACAGACACACACACACAGACACACACACACGAAATGCATTAAGAAGGCCATTAAGAACATATTAGAGATGTCGTATTCTAACAATTTGTGAGAGAAGTCATAAAGGAATGTGGGTCAACACAACACAAAGACAAACACACACACAGACTGATGTTATGTATGTCAGAGGGGAAATGTAGAATGATTAAAAGGTCTGTGTGTGTGTGTGTGTGTGTGTGTGTGTGTGTGTGTGTGTGTGTGTGTGTGTGTGTGTTTGTGTGTGTTTGTATGTGTGTGTGTGTCTCGACTTGACGTGATTGGTTCGTTTTTAATTTGTCAAACTCAGCTCATTCCGTCTCTGATTATGTTTTCTCATGTTTTCTTGTATTGTATAAACATCATCTATTACGTCATGTGAAGGAGAATTTTTGTATAATCACAGAGACCGAGTTTGTTGTTACTGAAAAACTGAACTTTTCATTTTCCTTCTGCTCTTTGTGCAGATCTGTGAGGTTTGATCATTTGGATATGTATTCATCTCTGAGCAGCACCAGGTGTGTTCCCTGGTGTGTACTGCCATCTGCTGGCCTATGTTGTCATTACAGTAAGTGTACTCCTGATCTTTATTATCATATTAATGGTTGAATATTTGATTTCGTTATTCTGGTTGTAATAATGAATAACAAACCTACACAACAGAAGCGCTCCTGTTCACAGATATTTTTCACTCTTCATTCTGTTTAATCAATTCAAATAAAAAAGATGACCATTAATGTTTTCATTGAATTTTTTATTGGGGAGTTATGATCTGATATCTCATATAAAAAAAGGCTCTTCAAAAATCCACACTGAACATGTAAAACTAGAATCCTTTTGGCAGCACAGTAATAAACATTATGTTACTAACATGGAAAATGTTGGTGATCAAACTTCAAAACATAATTCCAATTGAAAAGCTGCAAAGACAAAGTCAATCCACAGATTAATGTTCAAACTATTATCGTACGAAATGAGTTATTGACCAACGACACGAGATTTTGACCGTAGAGACTTTTAGAGAAAATTAACAATGGGAGATTTCAAAATGGTGGAAGCTCTCCGATTTGCCATTTTTCACCAATCACCTTTATTTAACGTTAATTTCTTAGTCATACGTCTGCGATACGAGATTCACACGTGAATTGGAGCTAATTTCCTACTGCAGTCGCCATGGTAACCAGCTGTCGACATCTTGGGGCTTTTTTCAAGCCTGAACATTATAACAATCATTTGTTCATATAAAACATTGTTGAGCCTAGAAACTGCTTCTCTGTTACGTGAGGCGACTAAAACACCATCAAATAACACAAAAGATATATAAACTGTATAATTCACACAAAAATAAATGTTTTTTTAAATTTCTATGATAAAAAGAAGGAAAAGCACTTTTTCTCCCCATGATCTTCCTTTGAGAAACCATGTCTTTTCCTACAATCTTGAAAGAGGCAGAAGCGCCGTAAAAAAGTGAAAGAAGTCACACAATGATCACTGAGTCCCCCAGGTACACTGCAGAGGTTAAAGGGCAGGGGTCAAAGGTCGTCAGTAGCTCTTCATGGCGTATGACGCCCCGTCCGAACCCTCGCCACGTCTGACCTGATAGATCATCAGGAGCGTCACCAGCAGGCCGAGCAGCTGGAACACAGGAAGTCAGATTCAGAACAGACACCAGATCAAATGTGAAGAGTCAGATCCACGAGTTTAGAGGCTGAAGAAGTTGTTGAGTTGTCTGATCTCAGTTCAGATGAATGGAGCTAAAAGAAAAACAACTCTGTTCTGAACAGTGTTTCCTTTTTAAATGTAAAATGTTTTGTCCTGGAGAAAAGGAAAGATCCAGAGAAATAAACTGACCCACTGTATTTTAACTTTAACGTTAACATGTACGAGAATGAAAATAAACAAACTAAAGCTGATGATCTATCCACAGCCGTGTATTGTGTTCGGCCGGTTCTCGGCTGCGCCCTCTTCAGGTTTGAGGAAGGAAGTGAGCAACAGAAACCCCCCCCCCACCCCCCCCTCCTCCTTCCTCCAGAGGTGGAAACATAACCTCCTTCCAGAATCTGAACTTACTGCGGTGACAGCGAAGAAGAAGAAGAAGCCCATGACGATGTTGCAGCCCAGGTTAATGAAGTACAAGAAGAAGTCGCTGCAGGTCTGAAGATAAAGAGAGGAACAAGGCGTCAACATCTGGAAACATCACTGACTAGAAGAAGAGCCGACTGATCGAAACATACCTGTGCATAGATCTGGTCTGGGCCTGTGGTTCCCTGCAAGGAAACAAACAAACAAGACTCAGTCAGAGACAAAACACACAGAACTTCTGTTCAGTTCAAATGTTAAAGACTTTCACAGAACTGACCGGAGGTCTGGCTTTGCAGCTAGAAGATCCAGGGAATCCAGACCCGGAGCACTGACAGGTGGAGGGGATGGCACTGCCCCAGTCACTGGTACTCACCATTCCACAGCACTGAAGCTGAAACCACAGACCAGTTAGAAACAGGAACCAGTTACAGCAGGATCAGATATTAATACAGTGACTGAGATAATAACATTAATGACCTCAGATCAAAACTTAGTTTCTATGTGATTGCGAACAAAGCTGCTGGTACAGTTCGTTATGTGAAATGTTTTTCTGACTTGAATTTAATCTGTGTAAAGAACCATTTACCATAATGTAGAGTTCAATATATATGTTTGCATCTTATTGTGAAATGCTTATACTTATTATATTTATATCATATTCTATACTACTGTGTATTTAAACATTCTTAAAAGTAAATGACACTTTCCTATATTCACATGTTTCACTTGTCGATCTCATTTTCACTCATATCTTATCTCATCTCATCTTATCTTATCTCATCTCATCTCATGAAGACACAGAGAACGTACAGATGTCTGCAATTGGCTGAAAGCTTCTTTAGCTTCCTCGTTTTCCATGAAGGGCTTGATCAGGTCAGAGGAGGCGTCTTTAAATGATTCTCTGAGCTGCAAAGAGCGAGAGAACAACGTTAACTTTACAAACAACGTAAACAACAGCTTATTCGTACATTCAGAGGAGATGTTAAGAGACAACTTCAGCATAATGACAAAGAATCGTTGGAATAAATCCAGAAGAGAAAGATGCTACAGGAAATGGACGATGAGAAGTTTAACTGATAAACACAAAGAATCAGAGACACAATGAGATGGAGGGAGAGTTGACCTGGTTCCTCAGGACAACGATAACGATGCCAAAGATCAACATGATGATCATCCCAGCCACCATGAAACCTGCAAACTGAATAAAGCAAGCATTAGGACTTCCTGTTGGTGTGATGTTATTATCAAAACCAGCCGAACCGATTGATTCTGGTCGGTTCTGTGTCATGTCGTACGTACTACTTTCAGGGCCACAGAATTCTCGGTGCAGGCCGCGACGATTCCCAGGGTCGAGATGCCGAGGACGCCGATGGCGAACACCCAGAGCCACGCCAGATTCGGGGCCCCGAACGCCGACATCTGCTCCACCACCACCGGGCAAACACAAACACACTCTGGATTACTTCACAGTCACAATCAACTTTTTCATGCATTTTCAACGTTTCAACAAAAATCATGGATCTCGATGCAACAATCTGAGATGTTTCCAGGACGGGAGTTTGTGGGATTTGTTGCAGATTGTGAATGTGATTAAAAGCAAAGAGCTGGAACACTAGAGAAAGATGAGGAGGAGTTACGGATGTGATAACATTGTGAGACTCTTCCTGTTTGTCTGAGCAAACGTCCCTGAGCAACATGTGTTTTCTGTTCTGTGCAGAACTCAGAGGCTCGTGTGCGTCTGTGCGTCTGCTCACTCGGGTCCTTCACCTCGACTTCTTCCTGGTTGTGGTCGTTCCACACGACCGCAACCAGCCTCCACCTCCTCAAACACAAACCAGCTGCTTTGGTAATAAACTCAGAGGATATTACAACTCTGAGTCTGAGTCTGTGGTTGCGTAAGAGTGGGCGCCCCTCCATTCTTCTACGCTGAGTCACTGTTACAGTAAATCTGCTGCTCGCTGCCAGAAACACATCCGGTTACATCGATCTGTGGAAACTCATTTTGCCCTTGTGTCATGTCTGTGGTGGAACTATGAGAGATTACAAGATGATTTTGGTCACTCAAATGTTAGATTTTTGACACAACATGAAAGATAAGGTTACCTGGAGGCTGTAGGCCGTGACCTTTACGGTCCCGTACATCAGAACACATCCGATGATCTGAGGAGACAACACAGGGTTAATAACAGCTCAGGGTACGGAGGCTGAAAGGTGCCACCTTCATAAACACAGGCTGGAAAAAGCTCCAATATATATATATATATATATATATATATATAACTTTATTTCACATTTATTCCAGATGTTTTTTGTTTCTGTACAACTGATGCACCTGATCTGATGTGTTCTAATCTTTAACTAAATATAAACTACCTGAAGTGTTCAACGTAAAATTATAAAAACTGTATCTTTTTTTTGACACAAACTAAAATATAATTAATATTTAACACATTTTTTTCCTCTCCTGGTAGAGTTTCTGCTGTTCCTATGTTCAGCCACTAGAGGGAGACAGAGATCTAGAAACAGAACCGTTGAGACGTTATCACCTGAAGTGTTTATGTTCAAATATATGATTTAAAGTTTATTTTTACAATTTGTAGGTAACATTATCTACTAATTGTAAATTTTCAGAATCAAACAAACAATCTATTTGAATCCAAAACATCTGTACAAAATAATAAATAAAAGTCAGTGGCAGGAAACTCGAACAGGAGTACATTCCTTTACTCAGAGTAAATCTAACTTTCAAAGTAAAATTATGACAAAGAGAAAGTTTTAGTGAATCTGCTCCTCTCGTTGCTGCAGCAGCTTCTTCACTCTCTCTCCCCTGAAGGTTCTGATCCATCCTGAGACTCGAGCTGAACAGAAGGTTCGTGCTCGAGGGCGGATCTGAAATCTGAGACGAATTCTTTCTTTCTAACTGAAACCAAATGTTTTCTGATGAAGAAATGACCGCGTTGACGAGCTTATAGAGAAACGTGATGCTTCACACACAGTTTGTCTCTTTGCATTTCATTCAATAGAAGCATTTCATATTTGACATTTGTGCTTATTTAAAGGAATTAAAACCTTTTTTGATTCAATATAAAACTTTTTAAAAAAACGGTTTTTCCTCCTAAGTTTCGTTAATCTTTATTTCCAGTGCTTCAAGTGCAATGAACTGTTTTCATTCTTTAATTCGAACTGTTTCATCGAAGTTCGTTTCTAAACATGTAAATTAAACTGAGACCAAAGCAATAAATAAATAAATATAATTAGGTGATTACTTTTTTGTCTTTTTCCTCCACGTTTTTCTTCACTTCTTATTCTCACTTCACTTAATATTTCATTTCAAATACATAAATGTGAATAAACTCCAAAGAGCTCAAATTAATTCAAATCATAATAAAAAAAAATACTTAAAAAACAGAAATGAAAAGTTTTTCTACTCACACCAAACAACACATTGAAGAAGATGAAGAGACATTTGAGGCAGCCGTTAATTTTCCCCATCGTTGCTTTTTGGTAGATTTCCCTCTCAGGAGCTGAAGAAGTGTGTGTGAGTGTGTGTGAGTGTGAGTGAGTGTGTGTGATGATGGGCAGCTGTGTGTGCCCAGATAAACAACCAGGGAGAATGTGTGTGTGCAGGAAGAACACAGAGCTGCGTCACACAGATCTGATCTGAACCTGAGACCTGGAGGTTGAACACATTCACATGAAATGAGTCTGAACCAACTTTATGTTTAAAAACACATGATTGGGGAAACTTGATGGTTTTCCTTATAAAATCATTAAAACAGACAAAGATCCGAACAAGGAGAAATAAAAAAGAGTTTCATCATAAACACATCAGCTGTCTTGACATGAAATATTATTTGATTGAACAAGAACTGATAATATATTCATATAACTATTATTAGTAACGTGTACTAGCAATATAATAAATGTGATATGATACACTATATGAAGATAATATCATAAAGACTTTATTAGGAAACAAAGCTCATCAGGTGGAAGTAAAATACCAAAGGAGAAATTAATGAAGTGTAAAAACAGATAAATGTTTTTTAAAGACTAAAACGACGAAGAGAGGAACGAGGGAAACGTGAAGGTGATAAATCCCAAACCGGTGGAAGCTGTTTCCTCTCGTTTCCTAGAAAACAAAGTCAGATCCTGTCTGATAGCTGCAGATCTATGTTGTAGATCCGAGCAGCACCAGGAACATTGAGGTCAAGAAAAAAAAGTGAAAGATAAACAATGAAGTTCTCATGAAGACCATGGAGTGGGGGGGGGAGGGGTCGCAGTTAAAATGGGTTGTGGGTCTGTTTCTCACAGCGTGGGGACAGGATTCTGAGCAGGAAGGAACGAAAGATGAAACTGCTCAAACGTCCCATCACAAAAACAAGATCAGAAAACCTGCGTCTGAATTTAAAATAAATAAATTCAACTGAAGCTGAATCCAAACGTTTCTGTTTTCAAACTGAAACGATCTGCGTCCACACAAAGACGTGAAGCTCGTCTCCAGGAGCCCGACGAATCAGAGAAGGCCGCGTCGTCACCGAGTGGAACCAATCAGCAAGCGGCTGTGGGCGTCGCCGTCTGTAAACATCTCCGGAGTTTTCACGCTAACCGAAGCCGCAGTGTTTCCAAACTTCTGCGTTTATTATTCTCCGTTATTCTTTGAGAAATATCAATAAACATAATGTTGTGATAAACTCCTGAAAGCCCCGCCCCTTTTTGGCTGTATCAGACGTGTTTTGTCGTCAGTGTCGTTAGCGAAGATGAAACCGAGCCTCGTTGGATTGGAAACATGTCGGTGATTCAAACAGGATCACGTGGAGTCAGGAATGTGCAGATCTGAGCAGCGAGTGTTTACGAGTCGAGCAGTTAAAGTGTTTACGAGATCAAAAGCTAACATTCAAGACGAGGACGGAGCAAACCCACATGAACACGAGAGGGAAGTAGGACATTAAAAGTTCTCACGCAATGAACACGTGTTTATATGAGTAATCGGCAGGAAACCAAAGAAGCAGTTTTGGGAAACAACATAATTTATGTTTCTTCTGCTTCTGTGTCTGATTTCACTGGTTTCTTCAGTCGTCTGTGAACTTCCTTCTTCCTCCTCATCCCTTTGTTGGGCTCCTGGTCTGTTTCTGAGGTTTCCTCTTCCTCTCAGCTTCTCTCCTCTGTCTCCACCCGGCTCTTTACAGTCTGTTGGTTTCACAGTTTTAAAGAGGAAGTGAAGAGCAGGTTGTTTAGGGTAGTAGAATGATTTCACCACGATCAGAAGCAGGTTCCTTCTGACTCCCGTGATCCAGACACGCCTCACTCCTGAAATAAAGGTTTTCACTCTGTATACATGAAGTATCTGTATAAATGAAGTATCTGTGAACATGAAGTATCTGTATACATGAAGTATCTGTGAACATGAAGTATCTGTATAAATGAAGTATCTGTATACATGAAGTATCTGTGAACATGAAGTATCTGTATACACAAAGTATCTGTATACATGAAGTATCTGTATACATGAAGTATCTGTATAAATGAAGTATCTGTGAACATGAAGTATCTGTATACACAAAGTATCTGTATACATGAAGTATCTGTATAAATGAAGTATCTGTATAAATGAAGTATCTGTGAACATGAAGTATCTGTATACATGAAGTATCTGTATACATGAAGTATCTGTATAAATGAAAAATCTGTATACATGAAGTATATGTGAACATGAAGTATCTCTATACATGGAGTATCTGTATACATGAAGTATATGTGAACATGAAGTATCTCTATACATGGAGTATCTGTGAACATGAAGTGTCTGTGAACATTTAGTATCTGTGAACATGAAGTATCTGTATACATGAAAAATCTGTATACATGAAGTATATGTATGCATGAAGTATCCGTATACACAAAGTATCTGGATACATGAAGTATCTGTATACACGAAGTATCTGTATACATGAAGTATCTGTATACACGAAGTATCTGTATAAATGAAGTATCTGTGAACATGAAGTATCTGTATACACGAAGTATCTGTATAAATGAAGTATCTGTGAACATGAAGTATCTGTATACATGGAGTACTGTGTACTCATTATATCAGGAAACAGGACAGTGGGCAGGTCGGCACCATCACAGTTAATGTACATGTACATTTTCATTTAATTGAAATACTTACTGATATTTATTGTTTGTAATTTGTCAAAAGAAGAATGATCACAACAGCAGAGACGGTTCGAGCGTAAAGTATCACGTTGATAGTTTGAATATACAAATCTGAATATGTCACAACTTATAACAGGAGTTTCCAAAAATCGTTATAAAGTAAAAGCATAAAGCTACATTAAAACACAGATTTATCTTATTTGCTCAGAACTGATTTCTGTTGGTTTTCAGCTGCTCAGCCGATCGGAGGAGGTTTGAGTTTCCATCGTCTGAGACCAAACAGGAAACCACGGTGAGTGAAAGTAGAACAGGAAAGAACATGTCGGGGGTCTGGGTTCATTTTTCAGAATTTAACATTTTCATTGAAATCACATGTAATCTGTGGGCAGAAGAAAAATCTGAGACCCGCCGCGCTGCTTCGTTAAGAGTTAAAAATCATAAATAAGGTTTAAATATTAAGTCAGAGTTGTAAACTATGTCTTGACTATAAAACCTCCTTTACTGAGGTCAACACAAAATCATGAGAAAACGTGTGAAGTGATTAAGATTAGAAATGAAACGGACCCATGACATCACAAAAGTCATTGTGTTGTCCAGCCTTAAGTGCGGAGTCGTTTGTTGTCGTCAGTCTGTGGTTGTTAGTTGTGTGTTTGTGTGTCTGTGTTGTATCATCCGTGACCCGCAGATGACCAAGCGCTACAATCTCATTAGCTGTGATTGGTTTTCTGCTCCTCTGTTTTCCATCACACTTTAATGTTCACGATTAGTCGTCAACAGGAAACAGAAGAAAAGATAAAGATGAATAAATGAGGCCCCCCCCCCTCCATGATGAAATTAAAATATTAACATCTGAAAAATCACGTTGAGACTTTCACCCACGTTTCCATTGTTTTCTTAACATTTCTTTTAAGGGACTGAATCATTTCAGTCAGACTTCATTTTCAGGCTTTAGTGATGTAACACAACAAACAAACCACATTAACAGGAAGTGAGGATACTTTACATCTGAGATGAGGAAAAAAACAAAACATTCAAATCAAACCTAAAAACTCCCTCAGTAGAGTTCAGAGATATCAGTTCTTCAGATATTAATATAATATAATGTTGATGTAAAACACACAAGAGATGTGAGCAGACGGGACAAACTGCAAAGTTAAAAGTAAATAAATGTTTGTCAAGGACGGTTTTTGTAATTTTAGGTTGTGCGTCTCACGCTGATGTTTATTTCTGACAGATGGGTTTTAATTTGTTAATTTATAATATAAAAGCATCATGATTGACGTAATATAACAAAAATATGAGAGGATCATTGATTCTAAACATTCTGGAAGATAAAGTAGCTTAAAATGATTTTTTTTTAAAGCTGGTAAAGTAAAAAGCTGCGGGGGAGAAAACAATCTTTTAGTTTTCAGCTCATGAAGACGTTACGTTTCATTTCCAACGTTTCTCACTTTCATTTTCACAGAATGAAAACCAGACTCGGCTTCTTCACCGGGACAGAAACTGGGTCAAATCTTCATCCTGTGACTCAGAAACCAGGTGAAGCAAGATTTCATTCCCAAGACTGAGTCAAAAACAGTTGGATGATGAATTCAGAACAAGTCTGAACATCTTGTTTCTGAAATGTGGTCTGTGGTGTGTGTGTGTGTGGGGTTGTGAGTGTGTGTGTGTGTGTGTGTGTGTGTGTGGTTGTGTGTGTCGCAGTTCTAATTACATGTATTTTATTTTATGTATGTAAACATGTAAACATTCTGTTCTAGTCTTAATAAACTGTAATTAAACTGAAACATATTTATTTGCACATCTGTGTTTTATTCAAATGCTTCTTCACGGTCCAGAGACCAAACGAGGACAAAGTGAAAGTTCAAGAGAAAAAAGAAACTTTCACACGTTGGATAGAGAATCAGCTGCACCTGCAGCCAACGGCCGAGCAACAGGAACTGACATGTCTCCTAGAACACAGTACTACGAGAAACAAGTACTACTACAACAACAATGACACAATACTACCAGAAGAAAGACGTAATACTATGAGAATGAAGATGTCATACTACGAGAAGGAAGTTTTAATACTACGATAAGAAAGTTGTAATACTATGAGAAGAAAGATGTAATACTAAGATTATGAAGTTTTAATACTACGAGAAGAAAGTTGTAATACTATGAGAAGAAAGATGTAATACTAAGAGAATGAAGTTTTAATACTACGATAAGAAAGTTGTAATACTATGAGAAGAAAAATGTAATACTAAGAGAATGAAGTTTTAATACTACGATAAGAAAGTTGTAATACTATGAGAAGAAAGATGTAATACTAAGAGAAGAAAGTTTTAATACTACGAGAAGAAAGTTGTAATACTATGAGAAGAAAAATGTAATAATACGAGAAGAAAGTTGTAAGTCTAATTACATGTATTTTATTTTATGTATGTAAACATGTAAACATTCTGTTCTAGTCTTAATAAACTGTAATTAAACTGAAACATATTTATTTACACATCTGTGTTTTATTCAAATGCTTCTTCACGGTCCAGAGACCAAACGAGGACAAAGTGAAAGTTCAAGAGAAAAAAGAATTGTCACACCTTCGATAGAGAATCAGCTGCACCTGCAGCCAACGGCCGAGCAACAGGAAGTGACATGTCTCCTAGAACACAGTACTACGAGAAAGAAGTACTACTAAAACAAGAAAGATACAATACTACCAGAAGAAAGACGTAATACTATGAGAATGAAGATGTCATACTAAGATTATGAAGTTTTAATACTACGAGAAGAAAGTTGTAATACTATGAGAAGAAAGATGTAATACTAAGAGAATGAAGTTTTAATACTACGAAAAGAAAGTTGTAATACTATGAGAAGAAAGATGTAATACTATGAGAATGAAGTTTTAATACTACGAGAAGAAAGATGTAATACTACAAGAAGAAAGCTGTAATACTATAAGAAGAAAGATGTATTACTACGTGAACAAAGTTGTAATATTACTGTATTTGTTAGAGGGTGAATATCATAGATCAGTCTGTGTTAATATAAGTCTCATTAGTAATTAAATACTTTGTCACATCAGCTCCTCAGGATCATTGATATATATAATCTGTATAAAACTCTCTACACTGGGGATTTGTTCTGAAACGTGTTGATCGACACATTCTGTGTTTCTCCTTTACCGGAGCTCCTGAACACATCGTGAGTCTCTGTTGTAAATGAGAATGAAGTGAATTTTTTATTTATTTCAGTGATTGAATCTCTCTGGTTTATTTAAAACAACCTGGATGGGGCCTGAGATACGACTTCTTGTTCCTCAAATCCGTTACGGAAAGTTTGGAAACACAAACTCCCGGACAGACCAAACTTCAGGGAGTTGCTTCCTGTCAGTGAGGAAATCTGCCTGTTGAAACCCACCAGATTACACAATGTTTAATATATAGTATGTATCTATATATTACACACATGTTGCATATTATACATATATTACATTATATAAAATTAAATTCATGTATATGTCTTTACCTTCTCGTCGTGTTTCTGGTCGTTTTAAAGACACAGGTCCTGAAATTATTAATATTTCAGAGCTAAAAGAAGCTTTTATCATATTTTATCTTGTGAATCTCTGGAGAAGCTCATCATGAAACAAGAGGAACAAACTATTCAACTGTTTATTAACTGTGTTAATGAATGAATATCCTCCAGATGTGTTGTTCACTGTTTCATTGGTGCAGAGGAAGAAAAGAAGCTTCAGGATTCACACTCAGCATCGCTCACCGGAGTTTGCTTCTTTTAGTTTTTTAATGTCAAAACAAATACTTTTGATTTTCAAACTACATTGTTGATAATAGATAATAAGTGAGAAACCCACAGTGCCATCACAGTTACATTGTGTTGTTGTCTACAGCAGTTCAGTGACTCCCACACGGGGTTTTAAAGTGCTCGCTGAGCGGGAAGTGGTGAAACATTCAGTCCTCAAGGTTTTGGTTTAATCTCTGAAGCTTTTAGTGCGTGAAGCTGTGCAGACAGAGATACTGCCTCCCTGTGGCTGCAGGAGAAAACTACAACTCAGGACCACACACACACACACACACACACACACACACACACGCACACACACTAACATCTATAGAGTATTGTTCTCAGCCAGCAGACGTAACATTTCATTCCCTGAAGTCCTGATTTGAACTCTAACAGCACAGATCTGGTCTCAGCTGCTGTCGGAGTCTTTTCTCCACAAACCACACGAGGATCAGGACAAACATCAGAGAGGAGAATCGTCTCCATGACGACTCCGGAGCGGAAGTGAAATCCAGCGTCTGACTAATCATCTCTGACGAAATGACTTCGACCTCCCTGCTTCCCTGAAGAGGCCCCGGTCTGTTCCTGTCTGACTGATACAAAGATGATAAAGCCTGTGTGTGTTTGTGTGTGTGTGTGTGTGTGTGTGTGGGGTGTTCTGTGAGCTCTGTGTTGTCAGCAGGAATCTCTGGAGGGGTCAGAGGTCAGGTGAGGGAGGGCTTGGGTTGGTATTTTACTCGGTTGTAGTCATCGACAGTGGTTTCTACCGGAGGCGTCTTCCAGTACTCCTCCAGCCCCAGAGCCAGACACAGGGCGATGGCCGCCATCTGCAGGACAACAAGAAAGTTCACAACCGGGATTAAAGCTCATGAAAGAAATCACGGTAAAGTTTCTATACTTTGACATTTTCATCACATATTTGACGCCTTACAATAAAGCTTCAAAGTGTGTTTTATTATTCTGTATTTACCGCGATGGTGGCGAACGCTGAGATGATTCCGATCCTGAGTTTCAGGGGGAAGCTCAGGTAGCTCTTCAGGACGGGGCCGCAGGGCTGCCACACACAGAGGTCACAGGTCAAAGGTCACAAAGGAAGCACTGAAACTGCGTTTGAATAGGAACAAACAAGAGAACTAAAGCGACGGCAGAATCACCTCAGAGTGAACCCATAACTCATCGGAGGACTCTGGGGTCAGAGGGTAAAGGTCACGCTTCACACTCACACAGCGCCCCCTGGAGCTCAGGTTACCAGGCCGAGAGCTGAGGAGGAGAGAAGAGGAACAACACGTCAGGACCAGAGCTTCACACATGAAGAGTTCCTCATGTTCCTCAGTCTGACCTCAGCTGCAGGTCGGGGGGGGGAGGGGTCGGCGAGCAGAGGCAGGAAACAGGAAGTTGATCGCCCCAGTCTTCAAAACTCCTCAAACCACAACACGAGTCCTGAGACACAAACATCAGGACGAGTTTGAATTCAGCGTTTCAGCCACGATCTCTGGTTGTTATTGATTCACAGAGAGAGAGAGAGGACTCAACTGAAGCCTGGAGCTTGTTCAGCTCAGTCTGGATGAAACGTTCTGCTCGGTGAAGAGGAGTCACGTTCAGGAACACCTCGTCCACCGCGCCGCCCATCTGCCGCACACACACAGAGACAGCCATGTTGTTTACAGCAGCCCAGACTGGACAAACTAAACCTTTTGAGTTTCAGTGGAGGACGAGCTGAAGAAGAGTTTCTCACCTGAGCCTGAACGTGAACCAGCGGAGAGGCGACGACCATCAGAGCCACGAACTCCACGAAGATCAGAGCAGAGAACTGTGGGAGGATCTCACAGGTCAGTGTGTGTCTGTGTGTGTCTGTGTGTGTCTCTGTTTGTGTGTGTGTGTGTCTCACCAGCAGCAGCAGGGGTTTCGTGTCTAAAGACGCAGCACAGACGCCCAGAACCGACAAAAGCACAGTGATGGGACCAAACACCTGGAGGACGTGTAAACCATCACTACTGGACAACTGGTTGAACAACTGGGAGAGAGAGAGGGAGGGAGAGAGAGAGAGAGAGAGAGATGAGAGAGAGAGAGATGAGAGAGAGAGAGAGAGAGAGAGAGAGAGAGGTCAGATGAGGATTCAATGAATTTAAATGTGGTTTCATGACTTTTGGAGGAATGCATTTCTTTAAAGAGACTATAATAATGTTGGATTAATGTTTAAAGTTTGTGTTTCATTCTCTTTTCATCGTTCACGCGTTCATTTAAAAATCAACCAAAAGGATTCAGTTACCACAGCAACCGGTATGTTGCCGTCGATGGAGGAGAACCCGACTCCGATCATCACGACTCCAGACGCCTGCAGACACAACCGAGGGAAACACAACTGTGACGGTGAATTCAAGACGTTTCTCCTCCAGACGACAAGAAGGAGAAGTGAAAGTCTGAGGATTCAGTCGAGTTAATCTGAAACATGCACAGTAATTAAGTGTAATCAGCTGATGTCGTGTAAACAATAAAAACCCAGCAGCCAAACAGGAAGCAGGGAAACAGGAGCCAGTAAAACACAAATACACACAATGGAAAGTTTTCAGTGAGAAACACAAACATGGTCTCGACACTTTTACTATGAAACTCGTGAGGATCATTTATCATCAGGTTGAATGTTAGAGATGATGAAATCATGTATTTACCATTTAATGTTTCATCAACAAACATAACATTTAATAAATATTAATTCATTATAAACTTTGTTCTTATTTTTTTAGTTTCTTATCTATTTCTTTAAAAGAATTTAAAATCAGTGCACTATGCAATGATTTTTTATTTACCTTTAAGATATTAAATTTCAGATACTATGTTCAATAAATATGCCACGAAGAGCAGAGTCTCGTCAGCGTAACATGAAACAAACAGTTTCTCCTGAAGACGACAACATTCAAATAAACATTGAAATGTGACTAGAAACTACAGCTGATCAAATTCAGAGTAGAAAACATAAACATACAGAAAGATGCATTTTAAATAAATCAAAAGTCGGGTGAGAAGTGAAGTAAAACTTTAAACTTCACGTGTCTCGGACATAAAGAGACTGCATCACATTGAAGATGAAACCAGGGGATACCAGAACAAATTATTTATTATAACAATTTAATAGATTCATTTTTATCGCCTTCAAATGTAATTGATTCTACACCAGATGAGCGAGGTTTAAATTTAACGTCTAAAATAATGAAACCTGAACAAAGTCTGACGACGATAACGTGAAGTTTTTAAAAGCTTCAGAAGAAACAAGTTCATTCTTTAAAGAGATAAATTCAATAACTTGGAAGATAAGTTATTTAGAATTAGTTGTGTTAATGAACATAAGTTAAAGTTAGTGACATCACAATGAAACAAAAACATGCTTCTCTACCAGCTGAGATGTGACGTGTGAAGAATCTCAGACACAAACATGCTGCTTTTTAAAAAGTGCTACATAAATAAAGTTTGTTATTATTATCAATATGATGAGGATGTTAGCAGCGAGCGGCTAGCAGATAGCATTTAAAGGTTAGCTTACCATTAGCAACACAGTCACACAGATGGCGAGTCCTCGTAAGTAACTTCTGCATCGAGCCATGACTGAGAGCCTGAGAGAGGAGAGCTGGACTAGAAACAGAGCAGGGCTTAGTGTGTGTGTCTGTATGTGTGTGAGGGTGTGTATGTGTGAGGGTGTGTATGTGTGTGTGAGTGTGTGTGTGTTTGAGTGTGTGATGGATGTTTAAACCTCAAGAGTGTTTGGCTGCTGAACGAAGAACATGACCAAGTTTGGAAGAGTGGAAGATGAGGAGAGAGGAGAGAAGGAGACGAGAAGGAGAGAAGAAGAGGAGGAGGAGGAGAGAAGAAGAGGTGGAGGAGGAGGAGCAAGGGGAAAGGAGATGAGGTTATTCCAGGTAACATTAGATCAAATTAACAGAAGAGAGAAATTGAAAAAGAAAGATGAAGAGATGTACGAAAAACAGGAAGTGAAGAGAGAAAGACTGATGGAAAAGAAAGAACGAGTGAGAACGAAAGAAATATAAAACAATATGTATTTATTTACATGAAAAACAAGTTGAACTGTCCGTGTTGCTTGGCAACCAGCAGACTCAACAGCCCTAATGGCTTCTTAACAACTTCCTGTGTCGTTTCCTCATCTCCTCACAAACCGACTGATTCCTTCAGAGGAGACGTTCTACGAAGAACACGAAGAAGACGAAGAACACGAAGAAGACGAAGAACACGAAGAAGACGAAGAAGATGAAGAAGACGAAGAAGACGAAGAAGACGAAGAAGATGAAGAAGATGAAGAACTTGAGGCTGAACTGAGACGTTCTGGACAGAATGTTTTCATCACGTCGTGAGATGTTGAGCTGAAACTTGATAACAAACTTCTCGTCTGCCGTCATCGTTATCTCCTGCAATGCATCATGGGTGGTTTACTGTTTATTATGGGATGTCTGGCATCAACACCTTCTTTATAGTGTGGCAGAATAAAACAGTTTAACAACAGATTCAGTTTCTCTTAAACTCAGTGAAGAGTAAAACTCAGATGGAATTCAGTCAAGTGGTTAAACAGAGCCGTGTTTAGTTTGGACTAAAAATAACTGAAGAGGACAGAGTGTGTGTGTGTGTGTGTGTGTGTGTGTGTGTGTGTGCTTCTACGATCAGCTGTGTCAACCCACACACACACACACAGACACACACACGCACAGTGACGATAAAACTCGAGCTGCACAAACATGTGACGGACGAAGTGGAACATTCTCATCCGTCATTGTTGGTCCAGAGTGTGTCATCAACATTTCAGCCTCCAGGGGGTGCTGTCAGTGGGAATTCACAGCACCAGTAGAACCCAGTTGAAACCATCTACTTGGGATCAGTTTTCTGGTGATATAAAAATGGGCTGTGACTCATGATTGACAGCTGAGACTCATGATTGACAGCTGAGACTCATGATTGACAGCTGAGAGTTATGATTGACAGCTGAGACTCATGATTGGTCCCGCCCACCTCAACACGAAGCCGGGTTTGTATCTTAGATATTTCAGCTTAATTTTCAGAATTAGTCACAAAGTAAAACATTTTGAGTTTAGATGATTTGTTACTAAACTTTACACTTTGCTCGACTTCATGATAAAACTAAACTAACTGGAGCCTGTGAAGTTATAAAGATCAGAACAGACACAACTTCCCTTCGTCATTTATTGTCTTTAAACATCTGGAACAGTGACAAACATCAGTATCGGCAGCAGGAACACGACGGGTTCATTATGACAAGATCACAAACTAATAGGATCCTCTGTTTCATCACAACAAGCTGGTCTGGGGTCAGTGTGACGTCCTCACAGGTCCTCAGGAAACACTCAAGGATAAATTCATGTATTTTTATGATTCAAAATGCAAATTAAAAAAGACCAAATAGATCAAGTTTGGCTTCACAACATTTAACCACCGCTCAATCACTTTTATAACAAAAACATTGACAAGATGTAATATTCTGTAACCAGATAACAAATGTGAAATTCAAGGTTTGTTGTTTTATGATGGTAATAGATTTAAAAGGGATTATTTGATATGATTAGAAATTATTTTACAGCAGCAGAACCCGACTTTTACATAGCAGAACAAATGTAACTTTCTTTATTTATAATACATATAAATGTACCTATTATCATACACCATAGGGTCACAATGCACAAATCAAAGTCTTTAAGATACACACGAGTGCCATTTTGTACAATTCTATAACTAGAAAAAAAACGATATATATATCCAAAAATATAAGTGATTGCAATATGTGAAAAATTATTACGACATGTAAGCCAATCATAATACACACACCATTAGAAGTTCATTTTAATGGACACAATGCATGTAGAAAAAAATGGAATAACTGATTTTTATATGGCATTAAATGCAACACCTTGTTTTAATTTATTTATGGCAGTAATGGGCTTCCATACTTAATAAGCCTAAAGCAACATGAAGATTTTAGTTTTTGACTTGTAACATTTCATAGGGATTTGTTCTTCGAGGCCTCGTGAGTGAAACGCTGATTGTTTGTGTTTGAGTTTTAACTTTGAAAAGAGAAAAGTTCTGTAAAATCACGAGGCAGCTTCGTACGTTCAGAACACGACGAGTTTCCAGATCGTCTGATTCACTGGATCAATAATTCATTTCCTGTTTCTTCTCCAGGAACCGTTCCAAAAATGTATTTCATAATCATGATAAATAAATCTAAACTGTGAATTGTCCACAGAGATAATGACATATTAGGGTTACAAGTGTTCCTTCACAATAAAACCGCAGGTGAAATTACAGAAGCACTGAGGTTAGGTAGATGTTGCACGGGTCATGTGGGCACAGCTGATTGGCCGTTGCGAGGCAGCGAGGGCGGGGCCTCAGGCGTTGGTGGAGGTGGCGCCGCTGTTCTTCCGGCCGATCTGACAGTAGAGAATCATGGCGAAGACCATGCCGAAAATCTGCAGAGACCAGAACTCATGAGACATTCTACATCCTCTCTTCACACATCCTCATGTTATTAACATAAATCTGTAGAAACAGATTAAAAATCGACGTTGACTTTGGGTTCGTAAAGTGAAGCAAATGTGTCTTCTGTGTAGCGACCAGCAGGGGGCGACTCCACTGGTTGTTTCTGTAGAAGTCTGAGAAAATGACTCGACTATCACTTTATAACTTCTTCAGTTCAGCTGGTGTTATTCTAGATTAATAATAATAATAATAATAATAATAATAATAATAGATCTACCTGACACACATTACATTCTTGTGTTAATTATTCCTGAATGTTTCAAAGGTAAAATAAACTATAAAGAATAAACAGTGTGATGTGAGTTACAATATATGCAGAGGTATTTCTGTTGTAGTTCCCTTGTTTGCCCAGTAGGTGGTAAGTGGAGATTTCAGGTGTAGTGTGTCCGATCAATGAACCTTTGTTTGTTTGTGTGTTTGTTTGTTTGTTTGTTTGGATAGAAGTGTGTGTAAATGAATGCAGGTCATATTGATGATAGACCGGATGATTGTAAACAAACACTGCTGATTGTTGTACACACGTTTGAAATACAATACAGACCTGCTACACAGAGACACATCAGTTGTGTGTGTGTGTGTGTGTGTTTGTATGTGTGTGTGTGCGTGTGGGCACTGACCATCAGGACGGCGACGGCGAAAGCGATTCCCAGGGCGATCTTCATGTGCTGCTCCAAAAGACTGACGATTTTATCACCACAAGTCTGCAGGTGAGACAACATCAACATCATCATCATCATCATCATCATCATCATCATCATCATCATCATCATCAGTATCATCTTCATCTTCATCATCATCTTCATGGAGCTGCTCTGTCTTTGAATCAAAGGCAGAGAAGCGTCTCCATGGAGACGACCTACGAGCTGTGACGTGGTCTCACCTCCTGGAAGATGGCGCCCGACGTGCACTCTGTATCTGTTTTGTTGCAGCGACACGAGTCTGGAATCTTGGTCCAGTCGGACGGTCCGTTCACGATGCCACAACACTTCAGCTGGAAGAGAAACACACAACATCTGTCTCGTGTGACGTTTCATCAGTGGACGTGACCTCGTCTGCAGAGCAGGTGACCTCACACGGGGCCACAACCCTCAGCTTGACCCACAGTGTGCAGCTGTTGCCCTCTGGTGGATCCATATGGTAACTACAGCCTGACTGGTTCACGAGTAGGCTTCATGTTTTATGAATGTTTAACTTGATTGATTTATCGTCTTTAGTTTTTAATTTTTTGTTCGTGAAACTTGTGGTAAAATTAAAAAAGATTTGAAATAAGTCATTCATGAAATTATTATTGTTAAAGAAAATCAGCCGATATGAACTTCATTTAAGGATGTGCATTTATTTTTATATTTCATATAACATTTGTTTATTTGTGTTTTCTTTTTATTTATGATAAAGTTAGTTAAACTGTAAATTATGAAACTATAATGTTTCTTTGTCATGAAGATTTAGTAACATCTCAGTGTGTTACCTCACGCTGCATCGTCTCCACATCATCTCTCACTTCCTGTGGTTGGTTCGAGAGCGGAGTTAACTTCATCAGCTCCTCCTTCACCAGATCCTTCACCTTTACACACAAACACACAGACACACAAACACACAGACAGACACACACCTTGATTATCTCAACAAAGTGAAGAAATGAGCGACGTCTTCAGGACAGATTCACTTCCTGTTTTACCTTTGACTCGCCCACAGCTCCCAGGATTCCTGCTGCCACCAGGAGGATGAAGATGAGGAGGAGGGAGATGAAGAACTGAGACAGAGAGAGGGAGGAGTCAGTGTTGAAATGAAAGAGCAAGAACATTGGATAGAAATGCATTGAAACACACATTGACATTATTTTGAAATAGTTCAACCTTAAATAAAAGTGTTTTTACCCCAAAAAAAGAATCTGATAAATAAAGTGTGAGAGAAAACGTGAGAACATGAGAGAACCTTTTCACATGTGAAGATGAGAACATGTGAAGATGAGAGAACATGTGAAGATGAGAACATAAGAACATGTTCACATGAGAACATAAGAACATGAGAACATGAGAACATGAGAACCTGTGGAGACCCTCACCAGCAGCAGCATGCAGCGGTTCTCCTTGATGGCTCCACAGCAGCCCAGGAACCCGAGCAACATGATGATGACTCCGATGGCGATCATCAGGTCGACGCCAGGGATCGCCGTGTTAGTGATCTGCACATGAGAGCAGTGGGGTAGTTGCTCAGATGCCACTCAAACTTTGTACGTGGTAATTAATCAATTATCAAATTTAGAGTCTCACCTTGTTTCCATCCTTACTGACTTTCAGGTAG
Organism: Pseudopleuronectes americanus; assembly: GCA_038501795.1. Classification (NCBI taxonomy): domain Eukaryota; kingdom Metazoa; phylum Chordata; class Actinopteri; order Pleuronectiformes; family Pleuronectidae; genus Pseudopleuronectes; species Pseudopleuronectes americanus. The sequence goes on from CM076737.1 coordinate 15,131,117, forward strand.
ATGGACACGCCCAGAATGATGCAACCACTCAGCTGGAGGGGGGGGGGAGAGAGAGAGGTACGGAGAGGAGGGGGTGAGAGAGAGGGAGGGAGAGATTAATTTTGTGCAACACATGAAACTCGACACCGACCACAGAGAGAGAGAGAAACACAGTGACACAGATTCAGGAGGTCGTGAGCCACCTGCAGCGAGAACATGAACACACACGTCCATGTGTCGAATCAACACAAGTCCTTTGTCAAGTTTCCAGTGTGTTAAATCAAGACTAGAGGAAATGTTGACACCACAGAAGATGTGTGTTTGTTGTGCGTCTCAGAGTTTGAAGTGTAGTGGACATGAAAACACACACATGAGTGAGTTTGTTTTTCCCTCACGACCTTTTACATCTTACTTCGACTGGACATCTTCATTATACATGAATTTATTATAACAGGTTGAGCCACTTGTTAATTTACAGATTAAGATTTGAAAATAAAATGTTGTAATACTGTTTTATATTAATATTTCTAAAGAATAAGCTAAAAAAAGTACAGAACAGATCAGTGGGTTTCAAACCTTTTGACATGTGAAAATTATATAAAATACAAAATGTGAGAAAAGCGATTTTACAGAATGATTCAGTAGAAAAATACTTGATAACAAAAATAAAATGATCTTCAGTTACACGTCTCTTAAATTTGAGTTTGAAACGTTTCCTGGAAAAATGAAACACAGAAGGAAACGTTTAAATACAAAGGAGGAAAGGAAACTAACGTGACAAACGACCTTTGTGCTCACAAGGGAAGTGAAGTGAAGCCACCACACCCCGAGTGTACGCACACACACACGCACACACACACAGAGACACACACACACACCTTGACCAGTGAGCCCAGTTTTCTTTGTGCACATTTAAAGTCGTAATGAAACATTAACTTCAGACAGAAGCACCTCCTGCGTCACGTTGAGAATCCTCCCGGGGATTTCAGCCACTAACTGAAGTTCAGATTGTTTGAACGACAAACAGAGACGTTGTGCGTCTGCAGGTGGAAACATCACCTGAGGAAACCGACCCATACACAGAGAGTTCTACTGAACTGCTCCAGAGCAGAACCAACACCCAACTCAAGGTGAGGATCCAACTCTGAGTCGAGAGGAGAGCGTTCAGGTGACTTTGTAACATCTACTTTGATTTAGTTTGGTCCCATCTGCTAACGTGGAGGAGGTCTATGAATCTACACTGCAGCCGGGCCCCAGGGCGGGTCAGGAGTTGTGGGTCTTTGTCAGGAGGTGTGTGCGTTTGTTATCTCAGAGTTAAACCTGGTTAAACCTGCCGAGCCACATAGTGAAGACAGAGGTCAGCAGGTCTGAACTCGCTGCTGCTCGACTGCATACGACACTGACCCCAGATCAGGAAGAACCGGAAACACAAGCAACACAATCAGAAGATCAACATTACACAAGATCACCATCAGAAATTTAAAACATGTTCTTCATCCGGTTTCCAGTTAATCCAGATGAGATTTGATCTGGATTTCAGCTGCAATTAATTAACACATTTCACATTTCAGTTGATATAGACCATTTAAACTGGTAAATATAATATATAATATAATATAATAATCCATCATGATTACAGTTAATCTGGATTCCACTTCCTTTCTCTTTAATTTACCAGTGTTGTTATTGTCCAATCTGAATCAGCTGATTCGAGTGAAGCTGCTCAAAACAGAATGTAAAGTTTACACCGGTTCACACGAGGATATGAAGTGAAGATTTCTCACATTGAGGATCAACAGAGAGAAAATCAGCTGATAATAAAACTGATCATTGTTCATTGTGTTGTTTCATTCCTGCGCAGTGACTCAGTTACACACTGGTTGTGAGTCAGTAGCTCTTGTGGTTGATTTGTTTCAAAAGCAGACGAGACGTCGACATTTCACAATTCACCACACACACAAAACAACAGGGGTGTGACGACTGACAGATCGACCAATGAGAACACTCCCTGCTCACGGGCTCTGTTTGTTTGTAACTGTAAAGTCCAAATCTTTTTATGTTCTTTTAGAAAATTATCACTGGACGTTTCTTAATGTCTCGTGGTCACACAGGAGGCCAGAAACGGTCAACCAATCACAACAGAGGGGACCAGCTGACCAATGAGAGCAGAACAGGCTTCATGGGGTAATGAGACACAAACACGTGTCTAAAAGCTGCAGTGGAGCCACAAGTTGGAAAAACAACAGGAAAATATGTTTTACAGTAAACAGCGACCCGGCCCCGCCCCCCCCGCCCTCCTCATCCGCTGTGAGTGGTTCAAATCAAGTTAACATCGATTTAATATTGTTTCTGGGAACACGTGGGACGGACTGAAATAACCTCAGCAGGACGGAGGATCAGACACCGGGACACAGAGCGAGAGTTGGACCAGAGAACCGAGCGGCTGAGTCCGATGAGAAGCTCCGGACTCTTCACAGTCCAGATGAAGTTCTGAAGACATCCTCCAGGTTCACGTGTGAAATCTGCTCAAGTAAAAGTGTCTCTGCTTCTACTCGTCCACCTTCTGTCACAACCACATTAATCTGCTCGTCTACAGAACATCTAGTATCACCAGGTTCCTGTTGAGTTATAAATTAACTAATCAGTCATGTGAAGCCGAGATGGATCACTCTTTCCCTCCAACTCTTTCAGGAAGTTCCACCCACTCTTTCCTCTGAGCAATAATTGATGGTCATGCTGGGCTAAACTAATCGTGACCTCACTCCAGCTCCACTGCCCTTTCAGATTTGAACTCAGGAGCGACACCAGGCAGCAGAGGAGAGACGTGAGGCCGGGCGTCGAGCCACGCCCTGAAACCCAACCTGTTGTTTGTGGAGGGAGCGGCCGAGAGATAAAGATCAACACAACCGGTTCTACGCTGCTGATACCACAGAACAGAGAGTAACAGTGAAAAGAGGCAGAGGTCACAGCTGAGACTCACGTTACACTCAAAACACAAATAAAAAAACTGTTAGCCTTAAGCATAAGAACAGGAAATAGGAGGAAATAAGTTTGTTAAAAATGTAACTTTTGCTATTTAAGGCCTCGAGACCAGTGGACACACCCATCACTGAATTCATGCTGCATCAGAACCAAATAGAACTCGACTATCTGAATGATCGATGAATGAAAAACAATCATAAATCTGCCACAGATTCACACTCAAAGCCACTGGAAGGAATATTAGTATAAACAGAGTCCAGGCGTGATCAGTTCTTAGGAAGGTTAGGGTTTCTCCAGTTCTTCACCTGTAAAGTGTTGAGAAGTCCAACAGCAGGAGAAAACTAAACGAGATGTGTTTTTCACAGACTCACCCAGAACAGGAGGTTGAAGAAGAAGAGCAGATATTTGATGCACTTGTTCACGGCCATGATGTTTCTCTCTCTTCACTGGTCTGTCTCCTCTGCAGCTTCTCGTTCAGGACAGAACACAGAGACACTCCCTCAGACGAGTAACCAGTCCAGCCTGATCCACTGGTTTCCGCCTCTCACTCCTGGGACTTCCCCTTTTCTGCTCCTTGCTGCCACCTGCCACCTGCCCCGTCCTACAACACATCAGACACCTCAAAGCAGAGACCAGTCCACGAGCCCTGAATCCCTGTTCTACCTGAGAGCAGCAGCTGGATGAGAGTGAGTCGGATGTGTGAGTGTGAACAAGAGAAAGTTTCCTCCTTCTCTCCCTGAGCGTCTGTGACTCTGCTGAGTGGGTTCCATCTCCTGTGAGAACAACTGACTGAGAGTCACAGACACAACCAGCTGCAGCTGAAGAGTGAAGCTGAACTGAGATCAGTTCAAAACAAACTGAAGTTATTAAAAACCAGAGTTTATCTACAATATTCAGCAGGAAACTGTTAAAATATTAAGAATTCTGAACAAAACTTTAATTGAGTAATAAAAAACTAATAAAAACACTGAGGACTTTAACTATAGGTCGTCAGTGAAATGCAACTCCTCATTACCATCTAGTGGCGGATGGTGAGAACTACAACAGTCACCTCCCTTCAGAATTGTCTCACAAACGTTCCATCATCATCTCCCAAAAGTGAAGCCACAGAGTCTTTAACGCCCCCTGGTGTCTGAAGTGATAAGAACATCAGTGTGATAACAACATAAGAGAAGTCGTGATGAAAATCAACTTATTCTGCTCAGTAAATAGAAACAAATATGTTCAAATTTAAAAAACGATTATGATTTTAACCATCATTACAAACCCATCAAATGACTCTTTATATAAAATGTCCTACTTTGTGTTTTGAATTTCAGGACAAGAGAATTCTGTTTTGAGTTTTTATTCAAAGTGAAACATAAATATACAGATGATCAGAAAATTCTTATTTACAATGAAACCTGATTTAATTTTTCTCTTTATCAAACAAATAAAGCTGAAACATCTGGAGTTTAAACATCTTCTCTTTTCTGAATTCTTCACTGATTCAGTGAAACATGAACAAAAAGTAGAGAAACTCAAAGTTTCTTAGAGAATCAACACAAACAAAAAATTAAATTAAATGTAGATGATGAGGCTGATGAGGAAAAACTGCTTCTGCTCCTTCAGCCACACCAGCTTCATCTTCACCTTACCACCGGGCCCGTCGTGGTGCATCAGGAAGTGCTCGCCGCTGTACACGGCGGACGGCGGCTTCTTCGCCATCCTGATGAAGACGGGCGTGCTGACACACCAGACCGGCGTCAGGAACCCGTTCAGCACCGTCAGCGTCATGACGCAGCAGTTCTACGAGACGCAGGAAGGAAATGACCGGAACCCGAAGGAAAGATGAGGTCACACTCGACTACACTTTCACTTTATCACTGCAGCGTATTGATCATCAGCGTACCTCCACGGCGCCCTCCAGCTCCTCGCTCCTCCACGGCAGCCTGATGCTTCCAGACAGCGGTTTGTGCTGCGGCAGGACGGAGCTGTCGATGAGCGTCATCTCCAGAAGGTCACGAACTGCTCCCAGAAAAATCCACAAGACCACAATCAGAACCTTCACGATGTTCATGTCATCGGTTTGAATTCAGGACACAAACATCCAGACGAGTGTGGAGCAGATCACCTGAGCGGCGGCAGTGGACGTGGCTGAAGGTCTCCGACAGGATCAGGGCTCCGGGGCTGTGCAGGACGAAGTGAACGCTGTAGCCCTGAGGGTTCAACGCAGGGTCCGAGGTCTCCACGGGGTCAGAGTACAGGCTGCAGGAAGGGACACACAAGAGCCTCATGACTTCCACTGGGGTTTCCATAACTGTGTTCAATCAGAAATAATATTAATGTTCTCAGCTTCTTCATCACCTTCCTGCACGATGAGCAATGATCTCAGCTGCTTGGTCATTTGAATATTTAAAGTGTCGGTTAAAGAGACATGAACCCACCAGGCCGGAGATCCCAGCAGACTCTTCTCCACCAGCTTGTGGAAGTGAAGACTGACCATGATGAAGGCCACAGAGTTCTTACCCTGTTATCACACACACACACACACACAGAGACACACAGACACACACACAAAGACAGATCACCTTCTTTAACATTTTCTACTAACTTCCCAGAGACTCATTCATAATTCTGGATGAAAACAATCAAATATTTACTGTTTTCAGACAAACAGCTTCATTGGGTTTGATTTGGCTTTTTTTGTGTTCTTCTTTAAGCAGATTGATTTAATCACTATCACGTCAACAAACATGAATTCTAGTAATTGTCAGAATTTATCCATAAACAGAAGAATCATTCAAGCATCATTTGTTTTTTTTCCATGGAGGACTCACCCTCCACGTCCCGATGAGGACGCCCGGCGACAGATGTATGAGCTTGATGAGTTTGTCTCTGCCGATGAAGCTGTGAGGCTCAGTCTTCAGGTCCAGCTTCAGAATCAGAGACCTCCAGCTGGGCCTGATGGAGGAGGAGAGGGAGGACGGGTGGGAGGAGGAGAGGAGGTGTGGAAGAGGTAGATGGAAATGTGTCCTCCTACCTGACTCTGGGGATCTTCTGCGTCTCCTTCCTGACGCCGTGCACCTGGAGGCTGCTGATGTGATGGTAGCTGGGGAACACGCCCTCGCTCCAGCGGACGACCAGCGACGACTGGAGGAAGTGCACCTGGTTCTCCCTCAGCGTGACCTCCCCCCCCCAGAGGTCGCACAGCGTCAGCTCCCAGGTCACGTTCAGGGTCCTGAAGAAACACAGCAGGGAGAAGAACCACATCGGAGCTTTAAACAAGAAGAACGAGTGGAAAGAAGCTTCAGAACCTTTCCATCCGTGGCCACTGGGTGGTGCTGGTGTGGAGGAATCAAACACCTTGTAGAGTAAACAGTGGTGAAACCAGACGACCTCCAGGTTCCTTGTCGTACCTGAGGACCAGCTCTGTCTGCCGGGGCAGCCCCGTGTGCGGCCTGATGTCCCTCAGCTCTCTCTTCCACTTATTCACCTCTCGTCCAGCCAGTGTCCTGAAGTACATCTTCTTCCAGTGTCCCGGCGGCCGCTCCACCACCTCCTCCACCCGACACGCCTTCATCCCTGCATCATGCGCCGACTTCGGCCTCCACGTCTGAGTCCCGAACTCTGAGGTGTAAATCTCCTTCCACAGGTCACTGCAGCGAGAGAAGAGAACCAGAGGTCACGGTCATCTGATCAGTTCGTTAGATCCACAGGACGTGAGGCACTGGGAGACCTACTCCTCGTTGGCGAGCCGGTGGAAGAGTCGGCAGACGTGACTGATGCAGAACAGAGAGGAGGCGTCCAGGAAGGAGAGGACCTTCAGCAGGACCTCCGGAGGCAGCCTGAGGAGGAAGTGACAACACTGTGGTTCAGCCAATCAGCAGCTCCTCCTGACACTACTGTCACAAAGGAGCCAATTAAAACTGACATCAAATTAAAAGTACCAGATGTTTTCAGTAAAATATCGATCAAGTTTATTAATACGATTATTTCCTGTAGATTCAATCCCTTTTCATTCTGTTTGAATCAATTAGCAGGTCTTTAGTTTGGTGCCTTTATAATGAATATGAGAGGATGTTGGTTCACTCATCATATTCCTTTGAGAGCACATGATCATATTCATAAGAGCAGAGGGTTTCACACAGGAAGTCTCTGAAGGGACCGGAAGTAGGGCCGAACGTGTGGAGACCGGAAGCTGGACTCACGTGTGCAGGTACACCTCTCTGGTCTCGAGACAGTTTCTCTCTTTTCTTTCTCTTCCGAAGCTGCGACACAAATAAAAAAGTTCATGACTGGAGGAGGAATGAAGGAGTGTGACGTCACACGTGCACATGGCAGCTGCTGACCTCCAGGGGGCGCTGCTCCACGCGGCCCTCGGCGGCCTCGTCCCGCCTCGGCTGCCCGCAGCTCCTCTCTCCGGGCCGGGCTTCCCTCGGCCGCGACCCGGCGGTGCTGCTCGTCCTCCTGGGGGAAGCTGTCTCTGCAGACCCGTCCACAGACTCCGGAAGAACTCCCCTCGACCCGCCGCCATCAGGTGAAGGATTTGACCTGCCAGACGGGACTTCCGGTCGGCTGCGTTTTTCACAATAAAAGCCCCCAGGTGAACCGCCAGATGGCAATGGCAGGTTTGTTTGTAACTCACATACTTATAAATATTATGAATTGTATTATAGATACACAAAATAAATAAAGATCGACTACACAGCTCCACTTCCTCATGTTGTTCAAAAGTGAAGGTAAAATAGCATCTGTATCCGGAAGCTAACTGGATATGCATGTTGCCATCTTCCTTGCTTAAGACAAGGAAGTTTGTTATTTATTTAAATATCCCTCCTTCCTTTACCTACATAGTAATATCTTTATGTTAACGTACTTAATGTGTAGTTAAGGGAGAAATACAGCTCCTCTACTGGTGAGGAGCTGTATTTTACACGCAGGGTTTTACATTATCAACAAACAGAGGCAGGAAGATGATCCATGTTTCTTGGTGACTTCAACAACTCCACAGACTCTGGGTCGTGGGAGGAAGATGCATCGGCCATCTTTGTTTCCATCTGTGTGTCAAACAGACCCGACTAACAGATCTGCAAACTCCCATTTGACCTTACCTTGAGACTCCCATTGGTTTTGGATGAGTGACATCACTGTCTCACCTGAGAAAGAGATGCTGTAATGTACGTTCACCCGACACCGTCTCGTCTGCTGTTGTGTGAGTCACGTTATGTGCTCCGCTCTGTAATTTAACTAAAAGGTGTGAAACCTGAGACCACACACGCCCTTGAGCAAACATCAGGCAGAGCCACTCTGCCTCGAGGCAGCTTCTGCGTGTCTCTGACGTAAACATGTTGTTGGTCTCCAGGCAGCTCGAGGATGATGATGTCCTCACTGAACGGGGATGAAGAGCGGCGCTCGGCTCTGAGACACCTCCAGCTTCACCTGGAGGTTCCTGAAGCCTGAAGAAGCTCAGAGCTGCCGACCTCCTCACGACCAGAACCGATGTTCCCCATGATTTAAACTTCCTCGGATGTTTGTGGTGAGTTTCACTTTTCAATTGATGACATGTTGTGGAGCATCACTGTTGTTGCTATGGTTACCTGGGGAGTAATACCAAAGTAAAACAGAGATTAAATACTTTTATTAGATGATAAAGAAACACAAACATTCAAGATTCACTTATTATATCTTAGGGAAATATTTAATATTTTTTATTTTAGAATAAAATCGAATTAGAGGAGAAGGTACATATTATTATTTTATTATACTGTTTGTGATGCCCTGTGTTGAAATAGACGTATTCAGTCAGTATTGATATAATTGCATTATTATATTTGTTTATATATTTAAAGAGGTTTTGCAAATGCAACAGAGAGAGAAGAGGAGGAACATGTTATTACTATTGTTATCTTTATAAAATGTTATATTACATAATAATAATTATTTGTATTATTGTTATTATAAGTGAATGAGAGACACGATGAGAGGATTAATATTATTATACTTATTCATATTATTAATATAGTGAGTGAGTGACAGGAAGGGAGGGTTAGGAGGGGGAGGAAGAGGAGGAGCTGCAGATGGAGGAAGAGGAGGTGTCCTGCTCGCTGGTGTCCAGAGGAGAGGAGCGGCCGCCATGTTAACCAAGAAGCCCGGAGCCTCGGTCCTCCCGACGGGTGAGCACACACTGTAGCCGGCCGGAGGGCGCCTGAGCCCGGACACTGCGGCGGACACACTCCGCTGATCGCGCTCCGATCATCTCCGGGTGGAAGTAGCGTCAGGGACCGGGAGGGAACCGGTGAGGAGCCGCGATGGCTACCGGGGAGACAGGAAGAGAACCAGTTTGATTCTGCTCATGAGATCCAGTGTAACCTTCCCGAGGGAGACAGGGAGGAGGTGCGGGGGAGACAGGGAGGAGGTGCGGGGGAGACAGGGAGGAGGTGCGGGAGGTGCGGGAGCACCGACAGGAAAACAGAGAATCGGTTAAAACGAGCTCGAGCGGCTGCAGGTTTATTTATAGCGAAGCAGCAGATTGAGACAGCTCAGTGTGTCCTGACACTCCACGTCTCCTCACAGACACTCCACTGCTCCGAGGACATGTCTCCTCCCTGTGTGTTGTTGTCATGTGAAGTGAGTCTGTGTGGGTCTGTGTGTGTCTGTGTGTGTCCTCGGGCTCTGGGTGAGTTGTGGCCTCCAGCTCCACAGACGCAACTGAAGCTTCATGTTCCTCCATCTGTGAAATTAACAACAACCAGATGCTTTCAGCCCGATGTCACCATAATAACACTACAGGCTAATGTGGTTCTAATGTTACATGTGTTATTACACGTGTTATTACATGTTTATACGTCATGAAGCTTAGTGTCTGTCCTATGTTACACGTGTTATTACATGTTTATACGTCATGAAGCTGTGTCTGTCCTATGGTACTCGTGTTATTACATGTGTTATTACGTGTTTATACGTCCTGTAGCTCCGTGTCCGTCCTATGCTACACGTGTTATTACATGTATCTTAGTGTCCGTCCTATGTTACATGTGTTATTACATGTTTATACGTCATGAAGCTGTGTCTGTCCTATGGTCCTCGTGTTATTACATGTTATTACATGTTTATACGTCCTGTAGCTCCGTGTCCGTCCTATGTTACATGTGTTATTACATGTTTATACGTCCTGTAGCTCTGTCTCCGTCCTATGTTACACGTGTTATTACATGTATCTTAGTGTCCGTCCTATGTTACACGTGTTATTACATGTTTATGCAGTAAGTAGCTTTCGAGTCCGTCCTATGTTACACGGGTTAGTACTTGTTTATAAGTCATGTAGCTTAGTGTCCGTCCTATAAAATGCTAACGTCTCTATTAACTCTGAATAGAGAGCCTATGATTAACGATTATCTACCGTCCATCTTTATTCACAGTTTATGATTCTGAAAGGGAAAGTGCAGCACTTATACATTGTGTGTTACCATTCCTGAAGTTAGGTCATTAGAACTCTGCTGCTAGGCAACAGCAATATGGAGGCTAATTGTGTAATGGTGAGTTCAGGTTCCAGTTGCATTCCTCTGAGAACCAGTTTGCTGGTGTTGACATTGGTGTTGTTGTTGTTGTTGTTTTAAAGGAACGATATCCGTGGTGTTGAGGTCAAGATCCTTGTTTGTTTTGTTGTGACACTGTGAAACAGCTTTTGTGGAGCAGTGATATTGTCCATCTTTATTTACAGTTGATATTAATCTTACTGTCGGTGTTTAGAAGCCACAGAGGCTAATTGATTAGCAAGCTAGCAGAGAAGAAAGATGACTAATATAGAAACATGATATGATGTTTAGCTTCTGTTACCGTTGCCATATTTGAGAATGTTAACACATATGGTAGAAACCGTGAATTCTGAGTTATGAGATTGTGACGACAATTTATATGTATTTTTTTACCATTTTGACTGAATACTTGGAGCGTCTGCACAGGTTTCTTTTTCCAATTTATGTGAAAGTTCAAAAATTAGACCAATATGTCCATCAGGGATCACTGACTTTATGACTGTGTAATTTTATCATTACAGAAACGTTATTGGTTTAATAACCAGTTCATTAGTGGCTTTGAGGAGCCGTGTGTGTTTCCTCCTGACGGCTCTGTGGCACCAGCTCGAGCTGCTTCAGGCTCGTTTCCACTTTGGTTCCATTATGTGTCCTAGTTTCAATCAATACTGAAAAACATCTCACAACCACTTTCATTATTGATGAATCTGCTGATCGTCCTCGTCCAGATTATCAATCACTGCTTAGGGACGTTTGTCACAACAGTCCAAACTCTGCTCAGAAAATAACCGGAATATATCCAAATATTTGCAGATTAAATCTCTGTTGATCAACTATGTGACTAATTCAGCTCCAGCATGTTCACATTCTCTCTCTACATTAATATCAACACCACAGATAACATCTAAGAACAAATGTTTGGATGTCTTAACTGCTTCCTAATTACTTTTTCTTCACATTTTAGCTGCATTCTTAAATTATCATTAGTATTAGATGTAACTGTGCAGCTCTGGATCCATTAAGGGCCAGTGATTGATCTACAGTGGCCTGTGAGGGACCGATATGCACAGTCAGCAGATTGATATCAAAAAGGAGGCGTCCTGTCTTTCTACTTCCTCCTCATCCAGGTCACTTTCTGAACGTCTTGCTGCTGCTAACCACCCCGCGCTCACATTGCTGCATTTTCCCACTCGTCCTGTCGAGCCGCATACCGCGGCTGCTCGCCGGCGCTCTGGCATTTCCAGCTCGGTGTCGGTTTCACATTCAGAGCGGCGTTAGCGTGCATCTGTCAGGCTCGCAGCGAGGAATACTCGACATGCTCTCCAGCGTACTGTCGATACCTAACCCTAACCCAGCGTACTGTCGATCCCTGCTACATTATCAGAGCCTCCTGTAGAGGACGGGGCCCCGTGGAGCCGGTGAAGGGCCTCGGGGCCACTGGAAAACATTCAGAACTAGAGCCGGGCGTTTCTGGCATTCTAACATTAAAGCAGTTGGTCAATAATCACATGTTTCTTTAAGGTTGTGTCCAGTTTGTTAACTTAGTGCCTGCAGTTTGTTGCAGGAATTTGTCCTTGATAGCGCCCTGCTAGCGTGACGGAGCGTGTTCCAGGCCCTGTCGTTAGCATGTTCTTTGCCGTGTGGTCGTCTTACAGCACGCTGGCCTCTGAGTCGTCCTGATTAGCAGGATTACAGCGAGTGTTCAGATTAAAGCAGAAAGCAGCAGCACGAACCATCTGTCTGCTTCGAGCTGCGCGGCTGTGACACCCAGAGCCGGACGCCGCCCCGAGGGTCACATCACGTCCTGAGAGAGGTTAAACATTGTTTTCATTATCGATTAGTCAGCAGAGGATTTTCTCCAATTATTGATTAGCTGATGATTGATGGCGTTGGAGGCAGAAGTCACGCAGAGAGAGAGAGGTAGAGAGAGGTAGGCTGTGTATTTGGGATTATCAGGCTATATTAAAACCTTCATCCTCCTTAGACTGAACCAACCTGCGAGACCCAAACAGTCTCCAGACTCCTGAAGGGACTCGACCTGGGTCCCTCTGGTCCGAGGCTGTGTTCATGTGAACCACGATCCTGAATCCAATGTCAGGTTTTAAAACTGCTGACGTCTCAGGCAGCTTTTGATTTCAGGTGATTTAAGCTTCACTCACACTTCTACGTCTTATTTTTAAAATCACAACACTGTTCGTCCGAGCTCAAGATAAAACTAGTCAAGCTGTATAAGTGTGGATGAAGCTTTAGAGCTGCGCTACTCAATCAACTGCTGTTTTTCTTATTGGTTAATTGTTTGATTCGTGGGTTTGGTCACTCGTGTTTCATATCGACAAACAGAAACACAGATATGAGAAAGACTCATATCTGCTTATTTTCACTGACACTCTTATCTTTTTGAATAGAACGACAATTAGAACAAAAAGATGACAGGTTATGAGAGTTGATGATGACTGGAGAACAGAACCGATCACATGTGCACATGTACAGAAAAGGAACTGATGTGTGTGTGAGAGGGGCGTGGTGCCTTTTGTTTCCAGGCTCAGGCAGTTTAATGTGGGTTTTGTGACAGTTTGTCATAATTACTTTAAGGCTTAAGTCTTATTAGAATGTTTTCTGCTATTGAGTTAAAGGGCGGGTTGTTTGTCTGCTCCTCTTTTGCCTCATTGTGTGTTTACAGGAAAAGCTCAGGAGACGTCTCTGTCTCAGATTTCAGTCTTGAGAAAATGTGTGTTAGTGTCTGATATTTAAATTTGAACAGAAAATGTTGTGTGGACATTTTGTGTAGTTAGTGTTTAGCCTGCAGAGCAGCAAGAGGCAGGATATGATGTATAAATTATATTCAAAGTCTTCGTCTTCTACGTGTCTGGCTCCTCTTCTTCATCCTGAGATGTTTGTGTTCTTCCAGTTTCACGTCCGTCACGTGTTAGAAACCTCATCATCACGTCCTCTCTCTCTCTGGGAAGCTTCCACACGTTGTCCTGCTGGTTCCTCACATGGACTCACTCTAACATGTTACACACATGTTACCAGGAGGCTGCTTAATTTATGTCTAAAATGTCTCAAATCTTTCTCTCTTTGTGTCTTCTCAGGCAAAGTGGGCGAGCCGGTCTACTCTCCTGGTCACAGCGGCTCTCAGACCACGTCGCCCGCCGCCCTGCCGCCGCTTCGGAACAACAACCATCTTAACCCGACGGTACACACAGCTGCAGTTATGGTGTTAGCATGCTGTTAGCATGTGGAGCAGTCAGCTGTAGCCACACGGCTAATAATAGCCCTCTGCTCGGGAACGCTTTAAACAGCTGATTGGTTTATAGGCTGGTGTGAAGGGGACACATGGACACACACACACACACACACACTAACACACTGGACTAATGGTATAAAGGGACTCACACAGCATTTATCAATGATATCATTACTATTAGAATTAGAAAGCATTAGCATGTTACAGCAGAGGCCTTTGTGACATAATAAAAGTTCACATACATACAGTGTGTGTGTGTGTGTATATGTGTGTGTGTGTTGTCAGGTATAGGTGGAGTCAACAGAACCAAACACTTTGTTCTCATATGTCACTGTAACTACAACACACACACACACACACACACACACACATGCATGTCTGTGTTTTTGTTGCTTTTCCATGTTGCTGTAGTTCCTTATTACCGATGGCGATGTGGCTCAGTAAAAAAAATCAGCTGTTTACCACACCACAATAAAGTGTAATAGTGTGTGTCTGTGTGCGTGAAAACTGAGCTGAAACCAAATGCACCACTGTTATCTGAAAGGACCCAGGTGTGCTGGTCACCAGAGCAACAAGGAATGACTCACTGAGCGAGAGACACAAAGGGAGAGAGACAGAGAGAGAGAGAGAGAGAGAATGAGAGGGAGGGAGGGAGGCAGGGAGGCAGGGAGGGAGGCAGGGAGGGAGGGAGAGAGAGAAAGGCTCATTTATGAGAACTAGATTATCAAACTAATCGAGTAAATTCAAAGGAACATATGACACGTGTTTGGTTGTTCAGAACAGAGACAGTTTCTCAAAGTTTCCTTTGTTGCGTTTAAGAACATCCGAACATTTTGAGACGAGCTAAACATTTTACTGAACCTGTTGCTGCTGCAGCAACGTTAAAGTCTGAAGGAAGATCAGAGGCCGTTGAGTTTAAGATCAGATGTAATGAAATCAGAAGTTGCCGCTCTACCTTTCATGTTGTGCAGGTATTTTGAGGCCTCGGCTGATCTGATGTTTCTCCTGGTTTCCCCTCAGGGAGGATCTAAAGCCGCCATGTCGGACGCTGTGCAGCTATCGTCCCAGTCGCAGGTCCACATCACCCAGCTGTACGAGGACAACAAGCGTCCGGTCCTGACCTCCCAGCCCAACGGCCTGGCTCCACTCAGCTCCACCCGGCCGGGCCTGCCGCTGCCTGACCGGCAGACATCGTCCACAGACCCCAGCCACCACTGCCGCCAGGGCAGTGCCACCTCCAACAAGTCCACAGACAGCAAGCCAAAGCCCCACCCCCATGTCCCCGGAGCAGGCCATGAAGCAGTTCATGTCTAAATTGTCCTCGTTCGAACACCACGAGGTCTTCAGCTTCCCTGAGGGTGAGCTTCCCTCCTAACATGCTTATCATGGTTGGTTAATGCTGACAACAGCAAAACAATAACAGCGGAAATATAATTAATAAATCAATATTCATTGAATTGATATCCGATTAAGAGACAAATTCAGGACTTCCTTTTGTTTTTTGCATCTTTGGAACTATCATCACTAAAACACTATTACTGTTATGCTCTCTTTCCATCCAGTGTATTTTGTTGGTCCGAATGCTAAGAAGAGGTCAGGGGTCATGGGCGGAGCCAACAACAGCGGCTTCGACGATGATCAGGGATCCTACATCCACATCCCACATGACCACGTCACCTACCGCTACGAAGTCCTCAAGGTCATCGGCAAGGGCAGCTTTGGACAGGTAGGATTTCTGCTCATACTATTACAACTGCTGTCTAAAGCTAGAGAATAGACGTCTGCTGGAGAGATGTGTCAGCTGTTTGTCGAAGAACGCTTTCTACTTTGCGTTAGAGAAAGTATAATCGATTTAGGATAAATGAGAGTGTCTTGTTTCTGCTCCCCTGAAGGTGGTGAAGGCATTCGACCACAAGTCGCAGACCCACGTGGCTCTGAAGATGGTCCGCAACGAGAAGCGCTTCCACCGGCAGGCGGCAGAGGAGATCCGCATCCTGGAGCACCTGAGGAAGCAGGACAAGGACTCGAGCATGAACGTCATCCACATGCTGGAAAACTTCACCTTCCGAAACCACATTTGCATGACCTTCGAGCTGCTCAGCATGAACCTCTACGAGCTCATCAAGAAGAACAAGTTCCAGGGCTTCAGCCTCCCGCTGGTCAGGAAGTTCGCCCACTCCATCCTGCAGTGTCTGGACTCACTGCACAAGAACCGCATCATCCACTGCGACCTCAAGCCTGAGAACATTTTACTCAAGCAACAGGGACGCAGCGGCATCAAGGTGCGAAAGCAAAACACTTGTGTTTGCTGGGTTAGCTATTGAAGGCATAATATATAATCAATAACCTCTTTCTATCTCTGTATCTCTAGGTCATCGATTTTGGTTCCAGCTGCTATGAACATCAAAGAGTTTACACCTACATCCAGTCCAGGTTTTACCGAGCTCCAGAAGTCATTCTAGGTAAGAAGAGAGAAAACCAAAGGATGTGGAAATTATTAATCGGCAGATATATTAAAATCTTGATGCCCTCTCCTGCAGGCTCCAGGTATGGGATGCCTATCGACATGTGGTCCCTGGGCTGCATTCTGGCTGAGCTGCTGACCGGGTACCCGCTGTTACCGGGTGAGGATGAAGCCGACCAGCTGGCCTGCATCATCGAACTCCTGGGTATGCCCAGCCAGAAGCTCCTTGACGCCTCCAAACGAGCCAAGAACTTTGTCTCGTCCAAAGGGTACCCACGATACTGCACCGTCACCACGCTGGCCGATGGATCCACTGTGCTGAACGGGGGACGGTCACGGCGGGGGAAGGTACGCAGCCCGCCGGGCAGCAAAGACTGGAGCCTGGCGCTGAAAGGCTGTGACGACCCGCTGTTCCTGGACTTCCTCAAACAGTGTCTGGAGTGGGACCCGGCGCTCAGGATGACGCCCAGCCATGCTCTGCGCCACCCTTGGCTGAGGAGGCGACTTCCCAAGCCACCAGCAGGAACCACCACCACGGGGGAGAAGACCTCATCATCTAAACGGGCCACCGCCACCTCCGACAGCGCCATCACCTCCATCTCCAAGCTCGCCACCACCTCCTCAACCACCACATCCTCCTCCTCCAAAACCAGGACTAACTTGGCAGCAATCACCGATGCCAATGGAAACATTCAGCCTAGGACGGTCCTGCCCAAACTGGTCAGCTGAGAGTGAATGCACCCCGCTCGCTGTGGTGGAGAGTCAGAGCTGTGCTCCCCCGAGCAGCCGTGAGCAACCAGCTGGACCTGAATGAAACTGGTTTGTCCAGTTTTAAGAGTTTTTTTGGAACTGGTTTTCACAGCGTTGTTGGGGTGCGTTCCGGACAAATGCAGCCGTGGAGGCTTTGCACTGGGTTGTTAAAATGTGCAGAATGGCTTCGCTGGGACGTGAACTAAGCTGAAGGAAACTTGATCGATGAACTGGGGCGCATTGTCGGTCTTGACAATTTGTTTTACGTTGTGAGCAGCAACAAGTGTTTGAAATGATCGTGAGGCTGCTACGACAATCAAGACACACCACATCGCTCTGTAGCTGCGAACACACAAACACACACAGACACACATGGTGCTGACGGGGGGGAACAAGGCTTTTTTGTTTTTAGTACATATTCTATTTAGCTCAGTTTACAGTTAATAAACGGATTAGACACCAAAAAGAACTGTTATTGATTTTAGTCTTACAAGGTTATATCTGTTAGACAATAACAGCCTCATAGAAAACATCTATGTAGTTAACTGACAAAATAATTCAGATATTTCCTTATGACACTAAAGCGAGGGCAGTGATTAGCTTTTCTAGGATTCATATCTCAAGAAATAATGTCACATTTCAGTTTGGGGAACATGAGTAAAAAAAAATTATCAAAGTAAAAAAATATTCTAAGGAACCCGACTGAACCATCATCTACCTGTTAGCTGGCTAACCTTCCTAGCTAGCTGTTTTACAGTGTTGCTAGCTTCGTGCCTCTCAGCTGGCTAACTGCTAACTGGCTCTGGTCAGTTGGTAGACAGCTACTTGTTTGTGTTTAGCTGTTACATTGCCACCTATTTACACCTAACTGGCTAGCAGTCAGCCTAGCTTTAGCTGGCTCACTATTAGCCTTTTTTGGCAGACAGGTGGCTAGCCTTAGCCTCTTTTAGCCATAGCCTGTTAGCGCTCCACTGCCCAGCCTTACGAAGCACAGATCGAATGACTTAACATTTTTAACGCCTCAGATTTATATGATTTTTAAGTGTTTGTAAGTTTTGTGAGGGTTAGCGGAGAAAGTGAAGAGGTGAAGAGCGAGAAAAAGAGAAGAAGAAGGTGTGTGATTATTAATGACACAAAATGGCTGCTAGAGGAGGAGAAAGAAGAAAGTGGACTGAAGGTGGTTTTTATGGACAAATTTTAACAAAGGGCTCTGATACGTGTTAGAAACCAAAGTCTTGTTTATCGTCGTGAGGCGTTTATTCAATATCTTTTATATTTCATCAGCCACCATTGAAAGACCAGATAAAAAAGCTGGATAGAAAAAATTCCAACTCATGAATTTGAATAGTATGTTAAGGACTCGACAGTCTGTTAGTTACAGAATCCTGAATTATTCCAGATATGAGGGCGATGCTGCTCAAAGGGAAAGAGACCTTCAGCCACACGGGAGTCACATGAGACCAAAGTCTCTCCCTTAATGTCCCAGCACAGAGCGGGATGTGTTCCCACGACGGTTAGGTTTTGAGGGTCGAGAGAGCGGAGAGGCCGTTTGTCTGAAATCATAAATATGTTTTATGAAGCGTGTTCTTGTAACTGGAGCTTGGCAGCAGCGAGACCCTCACTTCGGCCCTGTGCAGAGAAACGTGAGTCTCCCGTCATATTTTAGGACTAAAGACTGTAACCGTAAGTCTGAAGCTGTCCACGGTGTACATAGAGATTCAGCTGGTTCAGCATGGTCGTGTGAACAATGCAACAGGGAACCAAGACTTTCATTTCTAAACTGATCAAGTGCTTCAATAAGAGTGAAGATGAAAATATTTTAACCAAGGAATTCTTAGAAGTAGAATCCGTTTGTCGACTTAAGAACATGATTTGCTGGATTATGTAAAGCTCCAGTTTTAATTCAGGGTTTTAATTCAGAGTAATAAACCAAAATGTCTGAGAGTATTAATGACTTTCAGCAGTATTTAGTAATAATAACAATATAAAAGGGTCCAGTCACACCAGCAAAGTTTCTCTGAGGTGCTCAGGAGCAGATAGTCCTGTTTTCTACGTCCACACTACGATGTTCTAGTTTTAAAACGTATCACTGTTGCTATGGTTACACCTGCCGTCCAAAGTACTTTTATTTTGAAAACTCCAGTGTTGTTTCAGTCCGGGAAATGTTTAAAAACACACATTCTCTTCCTGATTGGTTCTTATCAGTCACATGACTGGACTACCAGCGGTGAATACAAAGCGTTGCTAACACTTCCTGTCAGTAACAGTTCCACCTCGTCATCCCTACCAACCGCAGAGAAGACAATCTACTTCCTGTTTACACCACGTGACCATTGTACATGTATGGTCATGGGACGTGCGTTTTCTTGTCTGTTAGTGTAGAGTATTCCGAGAGTAAGTGGATCTAAAATGCTTGTATGGATGGAGGTCATTTTTAGTTTTAGAAGTATTAGTATGGTTGTACACTACGCAGTCAAAATACTTGATTCCAGAGTGAATATTCGAAATAACCGTGATTATAAGACTGAAAAACTCCCAAAGGTTCCACTGAACACAAACTGGATAATTCTCCTTAAACTCTCAACTTCAGCAACATTCACAGCTCCAAACAACCAATCACGTGACTGGACCCAGTTTTTTTTATGATGTGCTTCAAGTTATAAAAAACAGAAATACAGCATAAGATATAAACAGAATCTGAAATCATGAACTTCATGATCCAAATCATAAAAATGACCAGTTCCCATAATGTGTAGACCCTGATCAAACTGGTCATTTATTGATCAGTATTAGTTAATGGATCAATCAGTGATATCATGACGGGAGGGGCGGAGAGGGGGGGATGAACGATGCTTCTTATTTATTTACTCCACTTTAATTGATATTTATTACTCTAATCTACATATTTACTATGATGTGCAGTTCATACCGTATACTTGAATGTGTGTGTGCGTCAGATGTATGTAGCAGTGTGTGTGTGTGTGTGATGTCGATGTTAGGACAGGTTTTCTAAAAAGCTTGTTCCCTCACAAACACATTTATCGATATAAAAACACAAATGTATCTTAACGCACTCTGAGAAGTGGATCACGCCAGGACAAGGATGATGAAGAGGAGGAGGAGGAAGAGGAGGGCTGGTCATGTGACGACGTCAGCCTGACAAATGTGTTGTGATGTAGCACACAAGAAGAGGACGATGACAATGATGTGACGCACACAAGGAAGTTCTGACGTAAAACACAGACTACCTGCTCCGCCCACCTCAGGGGAAACTCTGCCCCCAGTGGAGGGAGGAGGAGGACGCGTGGGCCGGTCCTCTTCGATGTTTGTTTTCTAAAGATTTGATTGATTGGTTTGTTGAGTATTTTTTTTAAGTTTTTTATGTTTTTTAGTGAGGAGGAGCGCTGGGAGTCGTAACTTTGTGCCTTCAGTATCTCATCGCCATGCTGCGCCCGCCTGGCACACACACAGACACACACACACACAAACACACACTTGAGGTGGCGATGTCATAGCAACAATCACTAGTTCTGGTGCACTGACGATTTTATCCTTATGGCTCAGGTTACTACAGACATTTCCACCGAGATAAATAACAGTTATTTCATATCAGGACTGAAGGTTGATTCCGCATCTCTGATTAATTACTCCTGCATCTCTTATCTTTATTATTTGATTCAATGTTTTTCAGTGTACATTAGAATTTCTCACAGAACATGCTTTGTTTAAATGTAAGTTTTCTTTTTTATTATTATTTAGAATCTTGAATTTGCTAATTTCAAAATTCCTGAATTTTATAATCTCAGAATAGTAGGAGTCAAAATTTCTATCAAATCATTTGACACAGTCACAATGTAGATTTTATTAAGTGATACATTTTTAGGTGTATTTTTATTTTTCCCAAGTAGAAATCCACCTTTCAGCAGAAATGGGCTAAGTTTTTGTGGGCGGAGCCAGTTCACAGGCCAACGCATTGACCACAAACTGTAGCTTTAAACTGCACTGACATCTACGTGTGTGTGTGTTTGTGTTGGGGTGAGTTGTGTTACATGGCTGCACAATGTACAGACACATATCAGCCATCTGTCGCCTCGGTAAAGACGGGCGACGCCTGCTGACGACAGGGCTAAGCTAACACTAGCCGATAGACCGCTAGCGTCCAGCCGCTAGCTGCTGCACTGACGTTTATTTTCTCTACAGTGAGCTAACACTAGCCTACAGCTAACTGGCTGCTAGTAGCAAATAGCACGTTTTCACCTGCTAGCTACAGTCACGTTGAGCTCCTCACAGTTGTGCTCATGCAAACTGTTAGCGTTAGCATTAATGTGGTTTTAAAGGGTTATTTTTCATGTTGGTACCTCAGATTACTCAGTTATCATTTTTAATATTATCATTATTAGTGTTGTCATTGTTGTGACTAACACCCAGGGCATTTGGTTGAATCTACCAAAGTGCATTCCTTTACAAAGCTAGCTAAAGCTAGCTGCAGACAGACAGACAAACGAGTAGATAGAAAGTCCAACAGACATCACGTGAACACGGAGGCCATCAGACGAGGAGCAGCTTCCGCCTCTGAGGGAGGAGCTCGCCACTGGACGTTACGTTTTTGTTTTTTACAAAAAAGATGATGAACTGACTGCGGTCGTCTGGTTGAACTGATGACCTCTTGGTAGCATGTGTGAAACTCGTTAGCCATTTAGCTTCTATTGGGAGATCTCTACAGCCAGAGGTTAGCCACTGTTAGCGTGAAGCTACACTAAATTTTTGTGATGTTTTACAGCTGCGTTTTATTGTGGATTTTATCTGTAAATAATGTTGAAAAATGTTTGAATAATACATTTTTGGGGTTGAATGCGCTGCTGTGCCACCGCGGCCAGTTTTACAATGTACTGTCTCTACTGTACAGAACACAGACGTCGACACTTTTCTAGTGAGCCTTTGTTAAATTTTATTGTGGTGAAAAATTATTATTATTATTAATAAAACAGTTTTATTGTTCATTTTAATGTGTTGTTCTTTCAGTGAGTCACAAAGTAAGTTGGTCAACAATTAAATTAACATGTTCAGATTTAAGTGTAATATCTTATATATGTTTTTTTCTCTGAATGTTTTTTTGTGTTAAGCTATCAAACAATGATACGTTTGGAGGCTCTTTTAGTTAAACTCTAACAAAACTAGTTGAAGCTGACAATTATACTGTTCAGCAAAGCTCAGGAAAATAAAGAAAGATGAAGTACCTCAAATTCCATTAAATATCTGCACACGAGGATGCTGTTGTTACCATGACAACATGGGGTGCCAAATAATACAGCGTTGTCAGGGAGAAGACTGTGACATCACAGCTCAAGGAAGAAGGAAACTGCACCCCCCACACACACACTTTGTCATCCATGCACCTTTTCTTTTTCACACTCTTTCTTCCTCTCCCGTCATTGACAAGATAATTGGTTCACCATGGAAACGATGAGCAGCCACCCGATTGGAGCAGCTGTGTTCCAATTTAGGCAGCAGGGAGATTAACAGGAAGTAGAGGGATACTGATTATAGAAGCTAGCATGATGCTAACAGATCACAGCAGCTCTGCAGGGTGCTCACCTGTGTTGTGACCTAATGACCCTGATGAAGTCATTTTAAAGTAATAGCTCCGTCCACCTCGTTCCCTCCCTGATTGGTTCTTATCAGTCACATGACCCGACTACCATCGGTGAATGTAAAGTTTAACTAACACTTCCTGTCAGTAACAGTTCCACCTCCAAGGCAGGTTGGTCTACTTCCTGTTTACACCCTTGTTACCTTTTAAAATCCCCATTTTAAGACTAAATCATATTAGCCTGGAGCGTGACTAGTCTCAGTTTTTGAAAATGTAAGTTGTAAACGCAGCAACAGTGTGGGAGGAGCCTGAGATGAGAGACAGGTGCTGAAGTGAGTTTGTTTAATAATCATCGTCCACTCGTCAATCAAAACCTGAAACCTCCCTCCCTTTCTGCTGAGTCGCTGCTGAGTCAGTGGACGTGACGTGTGACGGAGGTTCATCCGTGTGTGTGTGTGTGTGTGTGTGTGTGTGTGTGTGTGTGTGTATGTGGAGGTCATGATCTCTTGCTGAGCTCGGACTTACATTCTGATTTAAATAGACACACACAAACACACACACTGGTAACCTGATAGTGCGAATGGCTGCAAGGGATTATGGGTCCAAATTAATATCCACTTACTGTACGACTTCACTCACAACACAGGCTCGACACTCAGTCAGTAACATGACGTTTATTGATTCTCTAAATTATTCTCATTCCCACACAACAGATCCAAACTGTTTATTAACTGTTTACTGATGTGGTCGTTAGCAGCTCTGGACACTGTGCTTCCAACCCGACACTTTAACAATCCAACCAATTAACTACAGATTAATTAGAAAATAGACTTTTGTTAGATTCTGTTCTTTTAGTTGAAGAAAGCAGAAAAACTACGAATACTTTTCCTCTGCATTGTGAACTCTCAAATGAATACTTTTATTTTGTAAAGCACTTACTTGCCTATACTTCCCAGCATGCAGTGCACTAGTATGAAATATTTTCTGACGTGAAGAAGGTTGCATGGCGTTGTCAGTTCTAAAACATTCTAGAAGGTTCTAATCCGTTCAAACACTCATTGAAACCTGTAACCACAATAATCTATTTTTAATCTTATCAATAATCAACCAATAACCCAATTGGTTCTGAACCAACAGTAACTGAAACGTTCTGACCCGTCTGATACTGGTCTGAAGGGATTTGATCACATTCTGACTCAGTGTGAATATTCTGCAGCTGCAGCCGTCAGGTCTTCAGCTTTTTAACGTGAAGAAGTGAAAGAACATTCAAATAATAATAATAATAATCTGCATCATTTTAAATCTGGTTCAAGTGATTTAAACTCACTCTGACCCAGAGTTTCTACTCAGTGTCTTTCAGTCCCGATCGTTTCACCTTCTGCTTGAAAACCTAAATATAAAACCAGTCATGGAAACTGTCTCTCTACCTGCCTCTCTCTCTCTCTCTCTCTCTCTCTCTCTCTCTCTCTCTCTCTCTCTCTCTCTCTCTCTCTCTCTCTCTCTCTCTCTCTCTCTCTCTCTCTCTCTCTCTCTCCCTCTATCTGTATAATTGAATATAGACTCGACCAGCAGCTGATCTGCACCGAGGGTCTCTGAGTTCAGGACACATACAAAACTCTGTGTGTGTGTGTGTGTGTGTGTGTGTGTGTGTGTATTCAGATGGTGTCAGATTTGTCAGGCCAGAGGTCAGTTTATTTCCAGCGTCTCTCTTCATCATACAGTCGTCTGTCTCTCTCACACACATATACACACACACACACGCACACACACACACACACAGGGTAACTTTTATTCAGATTTTAACTCCAACATGATGATTAACTATTAGATGCAGGATCTTTTTCTCTACATGTCGATATAAACTTTCTGCTGCACGTTGACATGTTCAATTCCACATGTATGAATCTGAGTTTTGCTTCAGGGCAAGGGCGGAGCCGGGGATCAAACCATCAACCCTTCACTCTGAATTTTGAGTTTCTCTGGTTTAGTTGTTTTACTTCTGAATCTTCTTGTCACTTCACTGAAGTCAGAACACAGTGGTATACTCTGCAGCCTCCTTGTGGTCACACTGCATCGCTACACTCTTTAACACCTGGTGAATTGTATTGAACATTTCTATTATAAAGACAAATATCATAATCAAACTCTGCTCTACAACATGTTAAATGGAATACAAGTGTTGAATTCAATGTGGACAACATGTGAAGATTAAATACTAAATAACAATTAATGGATTCAGTGGCAAAGTTTGTCCACTAGATGTCAGCAGAGACATTCACTCACGCACACACACACACACACAAAAACACAAACACACGCACACACACATACACAGTTGAATTCACTGTATTTCTTTTTGACCCCATGGCCTTTACTCTAGCACCACCCTCAGGACAAAACTTAAAATTACATTTTTACGTTAAAATAAGTGAGCATGCACGAACAATGAAATCCTAAATAAGCTGTTTGATTGGGACTTTTTTTAAATTGTATTTTATTTACTCCTCCATCCTGTGGATTTGGTCACAGACACCAGATCCTCCACTCTGCAGCTCTGAAGGTAAAACATTACAGTTACCTTCTGTTCCTACAGCACCACCAAACGGTAGATTGTGGAACTGCAGCTTCACACACAGCTCAGGAAATTATTTATTAAAATAGCAGAACCATGTAAGAACAACTGGACTTATTGTTTAATTTTACCCTCCCAAAAAAAACGTAACAAAATTTAATAACAAATGTTGTTGTGATAAACTTCAGAATCAGAATTCTTTTATTTGCCATGTATATTTGCACATACAGGAAATTGCCTTTGTGTGGTTGGTGCACTGTACATAAAACAACAATATATAAAACAACAATATAGAACAACAATATATACACTTAAAAGTTAAAGTTCTAATAGTATATCATATATATAATGAGCATGAGCAGCTGAACTGTTACCATGACGACTTTGATCCATGTACGAGAATAAGTGTGAAAGGTCGTAATATATTGAAACACAACTCTGTGTGTGTATTTGCGTGTGTGTGTGTGTGTGTGTGTGTGTGTGTGTGTGTGTGTGTGTGTGTGTGTGAACCCACTCACAGCTTCCTTTGCAACAGGAAACAACATGTCGCTTCAAAGAAATGCCACAGTGAGTTTCTGTATGATATGTTAATGAGCTGTGTGTGTGTGTGTGTGTGTGTGTGTGTTCCTTATGCACACTCATTACTCACTGAAACCGATGAACACTCATAAAACACACACATTCTTTTTTATCACACAGCTGTTTCAAAACCACAACACTTTATTTCTGAGTCGTTTCTGAAGCCTCAGTTTGACGGTTTGTTCGGCGCCATCTTGGTTATTATAAACCAGAAGTGACCATATTTGGAGGAGTGTGAGGGGTGGTGGAGCCTGAGAGTTCAAGGACACTGCATGCCCACCTACACCTACCCTATTTGACTCTAATTGATTTCGACAGGCTAGTTTTCTCCTAAATCTGATGTCATGCTCTCACAGGAAATGACAATCGTAGCTCGTGACCCAGACTGGAATATTCACAGATATTATGTAAATAATGTGTGAAAATCAAGTTTCTGTTTCCCCATTTATCTGGTTTCAGTGGTGAGATAACGATCGGAGTCGTTTCCTTATCGACACAAGAAACAAACTCACGCTGCAGCGAAGCCGTTTGATTTGTTCTCATTTCTTTGTTGTGGTTTTCTGAACCATTTTAATAAAAACCTAATTGTGAAAAAAATCTCAGTCAGACAAACATCACATCCACAGACTGTGAATAACAAGATGGACGACGTGACGGCTCCCGAAGTTGAGACAGAGCGTCTTGATCACCCCCTGGTGGCTGGCTGTAGTATAGGTCATAACCCTGCCTCCTCCATGTTAGCAGCTGGACCAAACAAAAAAAACATCAAAGGAGAAGTAAAATAACAAATGATGATTTCATATTTAAAATGAGGCCCAGCGATGTAAGAGGTGGATGAGGTCAGACGTAAAGGAAACATCGGCAGGAGAGGAAACAAGGAGAAAGACCCCGAGAACAACCTCGGTCACTGCTGAGGAATTCAAACCTCTACACAACTAAAGACTATCAACACAAACTACCGCTTTGAAAAAAACAATTTAAAAGGTTTTAAACATATATAAATCTATTATAATAGTTGATAGATAATAAGAAAATAAAAAAAAATAAGCAAGTAAATTTAAGTAAAAACGAAATATAGAGATAAAAGTGCGAGATGAATAAAAAACAAAATAAAAAAAATTAATAAAAAATCAAAAATATTTACAATATCAAAAATAGATGAAACTAGATACACCCAAGCACTCTAGCATTAAAATGACCGCCATCACCAATAATACTGGCAATGCGGAACACGATGCCAGGGAGCGAAAAGGGAGGGAGGACATAGGGGGGGGGGGGGGGGGAAGATTAATAAATATATAAATACAAGGTGGGGGGAGAATATAATAATAATACAGAGGGCGAAAAAAATACAAAAAGATACTAAAATATAGTAATAAAAATCCAACCAACAACACCACCCCCACCCACCCCACCACCACACACCTCCACACCCACCCACCCCATCCGAGACACACATACAATCTCCCACAACACCACACCCCCACACCCACACACCCACCCCACCGCCACCACCCCTCACCACCCCACCCCCCCCCACAAACCCCACCACCCTACACTCTACCCCAAACACCAAACCGCCAAACCTACAAACACTCACACCCCCACCCACCCTCTACCCCCCCCCCCACCACCATCACCCCTCCACCCCCACCCTCCACACACCCACCCACACACCCCAACTACCACCCCCAACACCCCACCACCCGCCCCCACCCCCACCCCCCCACCATCCCTCAACCCCACCAACCACCCCACCCACCACCCACACCCACACCACCCCCCCCACCCCACCACCCCCTCACAACCCCCCAACCCCCCATACCCCAACGCCACCACTCAACCACAACCCACCACCCACCCCCACCACAAAACCACCCCCCCACCCCCCCCACCCCACCCCACCACCCCCCCACCCCCCACACCCCCCACCCCCCCCCCACCCCCACCCCCCCCCCACCCACCCCCCACACACACCCCACCCCACCCCCCCCACCCCCCACCCCCCCCACCCCCACCCCCCACACCCCCCCCACCCCCCCCCCACCCCCCCCCCACCCCCCCCCCACCCCCCCCACCCACCCCCCCCCCACACCCACACCCCCACCCCCCCCCCACCCCCCCACCCCCCCCCCACACACCCCCCCCCACCCCCCCCCCACCCCCCCCCCACCCCCCCCCCACCCCCCCACCCCCCCACCCACCCCACCCCCCACCCCCCCCCACACCCCCCACCCAACCCCCACCCCCCCCCACCCCCCCCCACCCCCCCCACACCCCCCCCCACCCCCCCACCCCCCCCCACCCCCCCCCACCCCCACCCCCCCCCCACCCCACCCCCCCCCCACCCCCCACCCC
>CM076737.1:15164151-15184255 GCA_038501795.1 Pseudopleuronectes americanus
CCCCCACCCCCCCCCACACCCACCCCCCACCCCCCCACACACACCACCCCCCCCACCCCCACCCCCCCACACCCACCCCCCCCACCCCCCCACCCCCCCCCCACACCCACACACCCCCACCCCCCCCCACACCCCCCACCCCCCCCCCACCCCCACCCCCCCCACCCCCCCCCACCCCCCCCACCCCCCCACACCCCCCCCCACCCCCACACCCCCCACCCCCCCACACCCCCCCCCACCCCCCCCCCACACCCCCCCACCCCCCCCACCCCCCCCCACCCACCCCCCCCCACCCCCCCCCACCACCCCCCCCCACCCCCCCACCCCCCCCCACCCCCACCCCCCCCCACCCCCCCCCCACCCCCCCCACCCCCCCCCACCACCCCCCCCCACCCCCCCCACCCCCCCCCCACCCCCACCCCCCCCCCACCCCCCCCCCACCCCCCACCCCCCCCCACCCCCCACCCCCCCCCCACCCCCCCCCCACCCCCACCCCCACCCCCCCCCCACCCCCCCACACCACCCCCCCCCCACCCCCCCCACCACCCCACACCCCCCCCCACCCACCCCCCACCCACCCCCCCACCCCCCACACCCCCCCCACCCCCCCCCCACACCCCCACACCCCCCCCCACCCCCCACCCCCCCCCCACCCCCCACCCCACACACACCCCCCCCCCACCCCACCCCCCCACCCACACCCCCACCCCCCCACCACCCCCCCCCCACCCCCACCCCCCACCCCCCCCCACCCCCCCACCCCCCCACCCCCCCCCCACCCCCCCCACCCCCCCCACCCCCACCCCCCCCCCACCACCCCCACCCCCCCCACACCCCCCCACCCCCCCCCACCCCACCCCCACCCCCCCCCCACCCCCACCCCCCCACCCCCCCCCACCCCCCCACCACCCCCCCCCACCCCACCCACCCCCCCACCACCCCACCCCCCCCCCACCCACCCCCCCCCCACCCCCCACCCCCCCCCCACCCCCCACCCCCCCACCCCCACACCCCCCCCCCACCCCCCCACACCCCCCCCCCACCCCCCCCCACCCCCCCACCCCCCCACCCCACACCCCCCACACCCCCCCCCACCCCACCACCCCCCCCCCACCCCCCCACCCCCCCCACCCCCACCCACCCCCCCCACCCCCCACCCCCCCCACCCCACACCCCACCCCCCCACCCCCACCCCACCCCCCCCCACCCCCCCCCACCCCCACACCCCACCACCCACCCCACCACCCCCCCCCCACCCCCCCACCCCCCCCCCACCCACCCCCCCCACCCCACCCCCCCCACCCCCCCCCACCCCCACCCCCCCACCCCCCACCCCCACACCCCACCCCCCCACCCCCCCCCCACCCCCCACACACACACCCCCACCCCCCCCCACCCACACCCCCCACCCCCCCCACCCCCCCCCCACCCACCCCCCCACCCCCCCCCCACCCCCCCCACCCCCACCCCCCCCACCCCCCCCCCACCCCACACCCCCCCACCCCACCCCCCCCCCACACCCACACCCCCCACCCCCCACCCACCCCCACCCACCCCCACCCCCCCCCCACCCCCCCCACCCCCCCACCCCCCACCCCCCACACCCCCCCACCCCCCCACCCCCCCCACCCCCCCCCCACCCCCCCCACCCCACCCCCACCACCCCCCCACCCACCCCCCACCCACCCACCCCCCCCCACCCCCACCCCCCCCCCACCCCCCACACCCCCCCACCCCCCACCCCCCCCCACACCCCCCCCCCACCCCCCCCCACCCCCCCCCACCCCCCCCACCCCCCCCACCCCCCACCCCCCCCCCACCCACCCCACCCCCCCCCACCCACCCCCCCCCCACCCCACCCCCACCCCACCCCCCCCACACCCCACCCCCCCCCACCCCCCCACCCCACCCCCCCCACCACACCCCCCCCCCACCCCCCCCCCACCCCCACCCCACCCCCCCACCCCCCACCCCCCCCACCCACCCACCCCACCCCCCCCCACCCCCACCCCCCCCCACCCCACCCCCCCACCCCCCCCCCACCCACCCACCCCCCACCCCCACCCCCACCCACCCCCCCCCACCACCCCCCCCCCACCCCCCCACCCCCCACCCCCCCCCCACCCACACCCCCACACCCCCCCCACCCCACCCCCCCCCCACCCCCCACCCCCACCCCCCCCCCACCCCACCCCCACCCCCCCCACCCCACCCCACCCCCCCCCCACCCCCCCACCCCCACCACCCCCACCCCCCCACACCCCCACCCCCCCCACCCCCCCACCCCCACCCCCCCCACCCCCCCCCACCCACCCCACACCACCCACCACCCCCCCACACCCCCCCCCACCCCACCCCCCCCACCCCCCACCCCCACCCCCCCCACACCCCCCCACCCCCCCCCCACCCCCCCCCCACCCCCCCCCCACCCCCACCCCCCACCACCCCCCCCCCACCCCACCCCCACCCCACCCCCCCACCCCCCCACCCCCCCCCACCCACCCCCCCCCCACCCCCCACCCCCCCCCCACACCCACCCCCACCCCCCCACCCACCCCACCCCCCCACACCCCCCCCCCACCCACCCCCCCCCCACCCACCCCCCCCACCCCCACCCCCACCCCCCCACCACCCCCCCCCCACCCACCCCCCACCCCCACCCCCCCACCCCACCCCCCCCCACCCCACACCCCCACCACCCCCCCACCCACCCCCCCACCCCCCCACCCACCCCCCCACCCCCCCCCACACCCCCACCCACCCCCCCACCCACCCCCCCCCACCCACACCCACCCCCCACCCCCCACCCCCCCCCCACCCACCCCACCCACCCCCCCACCCCCCCCCACCCCCCCACCCACCCCCCCACCCCCACCCCCCACCCCCCCCACCCCCCACCCACCCCCCCACCCCCCACCCCACCCCCCACCCCCCCACCCACCCCCCCCCCACACCCCACCCCCCCCACCACCCCCACCCACCCACCCCCCCCCACCCCCACCCCCCCCCCACCCCCCACCCCCCCACCCCACCCCCCCACCCCCCCCACACCCCCCCACCCCCCACCCCCCACCCCCCCCCCACCCCACCCACCCCCCCACCCCCACCCCACCCCCACCCCACCCCACCCCCCCACCCCCCCCCACCCCACACCCCCCCCCACCCCCCCCCCACCACCCCCCACCACCCCCCCCCACCCACCCCCACCCCACCCCCCCCACCCCACACCACACCCCCACCACCCCCCCCCCACCACCCCCCCCCCACCCCACCCCCCCACCCCCCCACCCCCCCCCCACCCCCACCCCCACACCCCACCCCACCACCCCCCCCCCACCCCCCCCCCACCACCCCACCCCCCACCCCACCCCCCACCCCCCCACACCCCCCACCCCACCCCCCCCCACCCACCCCACCCCCACCCCACCACACACCCACCCCCACCCCCACACCCACCCCCACCCCCCCCCCACCCACCCCCCCCACCCCCACCCCCCCACACCACCCCCCCCCACCCCCCACCCACCCACACCACCCACCCCCCCCCCACACCCCCCCCACCCCCACCACACCCCCCCCCCACACCCCCCACCCACCCCCCACACCCCCCCACACACCCCCACCACCCCCCACCACCCACCACCCCCCACCCCCCCACACACCCCACCCACCCACCCCACACCCCCCCACACCACCCCCACCCCCCACCCCCACCCACCCCACCCCCCACCCACCACCCCCACCCACCCCCCCCCCACACCACCCCCCACCCACCCCCACCCACCACCACCCACCACCCCCAACCCCCCCACCCACACACCCCCCACCCACCCCACCCCCCACCCCCCCACCCCCACACCCACCCCACCCCCACCACCCCCACACCCCCCCACCACCACCCCCACCCCCACCACCCCACCACCCACACCCCACCCACCACACCCCACCCCCCCCACCCCCACCCCCCCCCACCCACCCCCACCACACCACCACACCACCCCCACCACCCCCCACACCACCCCCACCCCACCACCCCACCCCCCACCCCCCCCACACCCCCACCCACCCACCCCCACCCCCCCCACCCCACACACCCCCCACCCCACCCCACACCACCCCACACCCACCACCACACCCCCACCCCCCACACCCCACCCACCCCCCCACACCCACCACCCCACCCACACCCACACCCCCCCCACCACCACCCCACCCACCACCCACCACCCCCCACCCCCCCACCACCCCCCACCCCCACACCCCACCCACCCCAACCCCCCCCCCACCCACCCACACCACCACCCCCCCAACCCCCAACCCCCCCACACCACCCCACCCCCACCCCCCCACCACCACCCACCCCACCCCCCACCCCACCCCCACCCCACCACCCCCCCCCACCCCCCCACCCCCCACCACCCCCCCACCCCACCACCACCCCACCACCCACCCCCCCCCACCCCCACACCACCCCCCACCCACACCACCCCACCCCCCCACCCACCACCCACCCCACCCCACACCCCCCACCACCACCCCCACCCACCCCCCCCCACCCCACCCCACCCCCCACCCACCCCCACCACCCCACCCCACCCCCCCACCCCCACCACCACCCCACACCCCCCACCCACACCACCCCACCCCCCCACCCCACCCCCCACCACCCACCCACCCCCACCCCCCCACCACCCCCCACCACCCACACCCCCACCCCACCCCCCCACCCACCACCCCACCCACCCCACCCCACCACCCCCCACCCCACCCCCCACCCCCACCCCCCCACCACCACCCACCCCCCCCCACCACCCCCCACCCCCCCCCCACACCCCCCCCCACCCCCACCCCCACCCCACACCCACCCACCCCCCCACCCCCCACCCCCACCCCACCCACCCCCACACCCACCCCCCCCACCACCCACCCACCACCCCCACCCACCCCCACACCCCCCCACCACCCCCCACCCACCCCACCACCCACCCCCCACACCACCACCCACCCACCACCCCCACCCCCACCCCCACCCCCCCCCCACCCACCACCCCACCCCCCCCCACCCCCACCCCCACCCCCACCCACCCCCACACCCCACCCCCACCACACCACCCCCCACCCCCACCCCACCACCACCCACCCCCCACCCCCCCCACCCACCACCACCCCCACCCCACCCCCCACACCCACCCCCCCACCACCCACCCCCACCCACCCCCCCACCCCCACACCCACCACCCCCACCCCACCCACCCACCCCCCACCACCCCCCCCACCACCCCCACCACACCACCCCCACCCCCCACCCCCCCCCCACACCCCACCCCCCACCACCCCCACCCACCCCCACACCCCCCACCCCACCACCCACCCCCCACACCCCACCCCACACCCACCCCCACACCCCCCACCCCCACCCCACCCACCCCCCACCACCCCCCCACCAACCCACCCCACCCCACCCACCCCCCCCCACCCCCACACCCCCCACCCACCCACACCCACCCACCACCCCACCCCCACCACCCCACCCCCACCCCCCCCCACACCCACCACCCCCCACCCCACCCCCCACACCCCCCCACCCCCCCACCCCCACCCCACCACCCCCCCACACCCCACCCCCCCACACCACCCCACCCCCCACCACCCCCCCCCCACCACCACCCCACCCCCCACCCCCCCACCCACCACCACCCCCACCCACACCCCCCACCCCCCCACCCCACCCCCACACCACACCACCCCACCACACCCCCCCCCACCCCACCCCACCCCCCACCCCCACCCCCCACCCCACACCCACCACCCCCCCCACCCCCACCCCCACCCACCCCACCACCCCACCCCCACCCCACCCCCCCCACCCCCCCACCCCCACCACCACCCCACCCCCCCCCACACCCACCACCACCCCCCACCCACCCCACCCCCAACCCCCACCCCACC
The DNA here is from genome assembly GCA_038501795.1 of Pseudopleuronectes americanus. Lineage (NCBI taxonomy): Eukaryota > Metazoa > Chordata > Actinopteri > Pleuronectiformes > Pleuronectidae > Pseudopleuronectes > Pseudopleuronectes americanus. The sequence continues at coordinate 15,170,101 of CM076737.1, forward strand.
ACCCCCACCACCCCACCCCCCACCCCCCACCACCCCCACACCCCACCCCCCACCCACCCCCCCACCCACCACACCCCCACCACCACCCCCCACACACACCCCCACCCCCCCACCCACCCCACCCCCACCCACCACACCACCCCCCACCCCCCCACCCACCCACCCCACCCCCACCACCACCCACCCCCCCACACCCCACCCCACAACCCCCACCCCCCCACCACCACCCCACCCCCCCCACCCACCCCCACCCCCACCACCCCCCACCCCCACCACCCCCACCCCCCCACCCACCCCCCCACCCCACCCCCACACCCCCCCACCCACCCCACCCACACCCCCCACACCCACCCCCCACCCCCCACCCACCACCACCCCCCACCACCCCCAACCCACCCCCACCCCCACCACCCCCCCACACACACCCCCACCCCCACCCCCCCACCCCCACCACCCCCACCCACCCCACCCCCACCACCACACCCCCCACCCCCACCCCCCACACCCACCCCCACCACCCACCCCACCCCCCACCACCCCCCACCCCACCCCCCACCCACCCACCCCACCCCCACCACCCCACCCACCCACCCCCACCCACCCACCCCCCCCCACCCCCACCACCACCACCCCCACACCCCACCCCCCCCACCCCCACACCCCACCCCCCCACCCCCACCACACCCCCACCACCCCCACCCCACCACCCCCCACCCCACCCCACCCACCACCCCCACCCCACCCCCACCACCACCCCCCACACCCACCCACCCACCCCACACCCCCACCCCCACCCCCACCCACCCCACCACCCCCCCCCACCCCCCACCCCCACCCACACCCCCCACCCCACCCCACACCCCCCACCCACCCCACCCCACCACCCCCACCACCCCCCCCACCCACCCCCCCCACCCCACCCACCCACCCCCCCCCCACCCCCCACCCCCCCACCCCACCCCCCCCCCACCACCCCCACCACCCCCACCCACCCCCACCCCCCCACCCCCCACCCACCCCCACCACCACCCCCCCCACCCACCCCCCCACCACCCACCCCCCCCCCACCCCACCCCCCCACCCCCCACACCCCCCACCCCCACCACCACCCCCACCACACCCCCACCCCCCCCCACCACCACACCCCCACCACCCCCCACCCCCACCCACACCCCACCCCCCCACCACCCCCCCCACCCACCCCCACCCCACCCACCCCACACCCACCCCCCACCACCCCCCCCCACCCCCACCACCCCCCACCCCCCCCACCACCCACCCCCACCACACCCCCACCCCACCCCACCCCCACCCCACCACCCCCACCCCCCACCCCCACCCCCCCACCCACCACCCACCCCACCACCACCCCCCCCCCACCCACCACCCACCCCACCCCACCCACCCCCACCCCCCACCCCCCCCACCACACCCCCCACCCACCCACCCCACCCCACCCCACCACCCCACCCCCACCCCCCACCCCCCCCCACCCCACACCACCCCCCACCCCACACCCCACCACCCCACCCCCACCCCACCCCACCCCCCACCACCCACCCCCACACCCCACCCCCCACCCACCACCCCACCACCCCCACACCCCCACCCCCCACACCCCACCACCCACCACCACCCCACCCCCCCCCCACCCCCCACCCACCACCCCACCCCACCACCCCCCACCCCACCCCACCCACCCCCCACCCACACCCACCCCACCCCCCCACCCACCCCCACCCCACCCCCACACCCCCCACCCCCCACCACCCACCCCCCCACCCCACACCCACCCCACCACCCACCCACCCCCCACCCCACCCCCACCCCCACCCCCACCCACCCCCCCACACCCCACCCCACACCCCCACCCACCCACCCCCCCCCCACCACACCACCCACCCCCACACCCCCACCCACCCCACCCCCACACCCCCCACCCCCCACCACCCCCCACACCCACCACCCCCCACCCCACCACCCCCCACACCCCCACCACCCACCCACCCACCCCCACCCCCACCCCCCCCACCACCCCCACCACCCCCACCCCCACCCCCACCCCACCCACACCCCCCCCACCACACACCCCACCCACCCCCCACCCCCCCCACCCCCCACCCACACACCCCCACCCACCCCCACCACACCCCACCCCCACACCCCACCCCCCCACCCCCCCACCCCCACCCACCCCCCCCACCCCACCCCCCACCACACCCACCCCCCCCACCCCACCACCCCCCCACCCCCACCCACCCCACCCACCCCCCCCACCCCCACCACCACCCCACCACCCCCCCACCCCACCCCACCACCCCCACCCACCCCCCACCCCACCCCCCCCCACCCCCCACACCCACCCCACCACCCACCCCCCACACCCCACCCCCCACCACCCCCCCCCACCCCACCACCCACCCACACCCCCCCCCACCCCACCACCACCCCCACCCACCACCCCCCCACCCCCACCCCACCCCCCACCACCCCCACCCCACCCCCCACACCCCACCCCCCACCCCCCCACCCCACCCCACCCCACACCCCCCACCACCCCACCCACCCCCCCACCCCCCACCCACCACACCCCCCCACCCACCCCCCACACCCCCACCCCCACCCCCCCCACCCCCCCACCCACCACCCCACCCCACACCCCCCCACCACACCCCCCCCACCCCCCCCACCACCCCCACCCCCACCCACCCCCCCCACCCCACCCCACCACCCACCCCCCACCCCACCACCCCCCACCCCCCCCACCCCACCACCCCCCCCCCACCCACCCCCCCACACCCCCCACCCACCCCCACCCACCCCCCCCCACCCCACCCACCCCCCCACCCCACACCCCACCCCACCCACCCACACCCCCACACCACCCACCCCCACCCCCACCCACCACCCACCCCCCCCACCCCCACCCACCCCCCACCCCACCACCCACACCCCACCCCCCACCCACCCCACCACACCCCCCCACCACCCACCCCACCCCCACCCCCACCACCCACCCACCCCCCACCCACCCCACACCCACCCCCACCCCACACCCCCACCCCCCCCCCACCACACCCCCACCCACCCCACCCCCACCCCCACCACCCCCCCCCACCACCCACCCCCCACCCACCCCCACCCCACCACCCCCACCCCCACCCCCCCCCCACCCACCACCCCCCACCCCACCCCCCACCACCCCCCCACCCACCCCACCACCCCCCCACCCCCCACCACCCCCACCCACCCCCCCACCCCCACCCCCCACCACCACCCCCACCCCACCCCCCACCCCCCCCCACCCACCCCACCCCCCCACCCACCCCCACCCCACCCCACCACCCCCCCACCCCCACCCCCACCCACCCCACCCACCCCCACCACCCCCACCCCCCACCCCCCCCCCACCCCCCCACCCACCCCACCCCCCACCCACCCCACCCACCACCCCACCACCCACCCCCCCCACCCCCACACCCCCACCCACCCACCCCCACCCCACACCCCCCCACACCCCCCACCCCCACCCCCCACCACCCCCCACCACACCACCCCCCCCACCCACCACACCCCACCCCCACCACCCCCCCCCACACCCCACCCCCCCCACCCCCACCCCCCCCCACCCACCACCCCACACCCCCACCCCCACCCCCCCCACCCCCACCCCCCCACCACCCCCACCCACCCCCCACCCCCACCCCCCACCACCACCCCCCCCACCCCCCCCACCACCCCACCACCCCCCCCCCACACCCCCCACACCCACCCCCCCACCACCCCCCCACCCCCACCCACCCACCCCCCACCCCACCCACCCCACCCCACCCCCCCCACCCCCACCCCCCACCCACCCCCACCCCCACCCCCCCCACCCCACCCCCCCACCACCCCCACCCCACCCCCCCACCCCACACCCCACCCCACCCACCACCCCACCCCCACCCACCCACCCCCCACCCCCACCCCCCCCCACCCCCCCACCCCACCCCCCCACCCCCCACCACCCACCCCACCCCACCCACCACCACCCCACCACACCCACCCCACCCCCCCCCACCCACCACCCCACCCCCCCACCACCACCCCACCCCACCCCCCACCACCCCCACCCCCCCCCACCCACCACCCCCCCACCCCCCCCCACCCCACCCACCCCCCCCCACACCCACCCCCCCCCCACCCCACCCCCACCACCCACCCCCCCCACCCACCCCACCCCCACCCACCCCCACCCCCACCCACCCCCACCACCCCCACCCCACCCCCACCCCCCCCACCACCCACCCACCCACCCCCACCCCCACCCCCCCCCACCCCACACCCCCCCACCCCCCACCACCCCCACCCACCCCACCCCACCCCCCCACCACCCACCCCACCCCACCCCCCCACCCACCACCCCCACCACCCACCCCCACCCCACCCCACCCCCCACCACCCCACCCCCCCACCCACCCACCCCCACCCCACCCACCCACCCCCACCCCACCCCCCCCACACCACCCCACCCCCCCACACCCCACACCCCACCCCCCCACACCCCACCCCCACCCCCCCCCACCCCACCCCCCCCCCACACCCACCCCCCACCCACCCCACCACCCCCCACCCCCACCCCACACCACCCCCACCCCCCCCACACCCCCACCACCACCCCCCCCACCCCCCACCACCCCCCACCCACCCCCACCACCCCCACCCCCACCCCACCCACCCCCCACCCCACCACCCACCCACCCCCCCACCACCCACCCCCCCCCCACCCCCCACCACCCCCCCACCCCACACCCCACCCACACCCCCCACCCCCCACCCCCACCCCCCCCCACCCACCACCCCCCCACCCCCCACCACCCACCCCACCACCCCCCACCCCACCCCCCACCCCCCCCCCACCCCCCACCCCCCCCCCACACCCCCCACCCCACCCACACCCCCCACCACCCCCACCCCACCCCACCCCCCCACCCCACCCCCACCACCACCCCACCCCACCCCCACCCCACCCCCCACCCACACCCCCCCCACCCCCCCCACCACCCCCACCCACCCCACCCCCACCCACACCCCACCCCCCCACCCACCCACCCCCCCCCCACCCCCCCACCACCCCCACCCACACCCCCACCCCCACCACCCACCCCCACCCACCACCCCCACCCACCCCACACCCCCCCCCACCCACCCACACCCCCCCCCACCCACACCCACCCACCCCCCCCACCCACCCCCCCCCCACCCCCACCCACCCCCCCACCCACCCCCCCCCACCCCCCACCACCCCCCCCACCCCCCCCACCCCCCCCCCACACCCCCCACCCCACCCCCCACCACCCCACACCCCCCCCCACCCACCCCCCACCACCCCCACCCCACCCCCACCCCCCACCCACACCCCCACCCCCACCACCCCCCCACCCCACCCCCCCACCCCCACCCACCCCCCCCACCCCACCCCCCCCACCCACCCACCACCCCCACCCCCCCCACCCCCCCACCCCCCCACCCCCACCCCCACCCACCCCCCCCCACCCCACCCCCCCACCCCCACACCACCACCCCCCACCCCCACACCCACCCCACCCCCCCCACCCACCCCCCACCACCCCACCCCCCCCCACACCCCCCCCACACCACCCCCCACCCACCCCCCCCACCCCACCCCCCCACCCCCACCCCCCCCACCACCCCCACCCCACCACCCCCCCACACCCCCCACCCCCACCCCACCCACCCCCCACCCCCCCCACCACCCCCACCCACCCCACCCCCACCACCCCCACCCACCCCCCACCCCCACCCCACCCACCCCCCCACCCACACCCCCCCCCACCCCCCCCACCCACCCCCCCACCCCACCCACCCCCACCACCCACCCCCCCACCCCACCCCCACCACCCACCCCCCCACCCCACCCCCCCCACCCCACCCCCACCCCACCACCCCCCACCCCCCCCACCCCCACCCCCCCACCCCCCACCCACCCCCACCCACCCCCCCACCCACCCCCCCACCCCCCCCACCCCCCACCCCCCCCCACCACCCCACCCCACCCCCCCCACCCACCCCCCCACCCCCCACCCCCACCCACACCCACCCCCCCCCACCCCACCCCACCCCCCACCCCCACCCCCCCCACCCACCCCCCCCCCACCCCCACCACCCCCCCCCACCCACCCCCACCCCCACCCCCCCACCACCCCCCCACCCCACCCCACCCACCACCCCCCCCACCCCACCACCCCACCCCACCCCCCACCCCCCCCCACCCACCCCCCACCCCCCCCACCCACCCCCCCACCCCCCACCCCCCCCACCCCCACCCCCCCCACCCACCCCCCACCCCACACCACCCCCCCACCCCCACCACCCACCCCCACCCACCCCCCCCACCCACCCACCCCACCCCCCACCCACCACCCACCACCACCCCACCCCCCCCCACCCCCCACCACCCCCACCCACCCACCCCCACCCCCCCCACCCCACCCCCACCCCCCCCCCACCACCCACCCCCCACCACCCCCCCCCACCCCACCCACCCCCACACCCACCCCCACCCCACCCCCCCACCACCACCCCCCCCCACCCACCCCCCACCCCACCCACACCACCCCCCACCCCCACCCCACCCCCCCCACCCCCACCCCACCACCCCACCCCCACCCACCACCCCCCACCCACCACCCCCACCCCCACCCACCCCACCCCCACCACCCACCCACCCCCACCACCCCACCCCCCCCACCCCACACCCACCCCCCCCACCCACCCCCACCCCCCCACCCCCACCCCCACCACCCCACCCACCCCCCCCCCACCACCCCCCACCACCCACCCACCACCCCCACCCACCCCCCCCACCCCCACCCCCACCCACCCCACCCCCCCCCCACCCCCCCCACACCCACCCCACCCCCCACCCACCACCCCCCCCACCCCCCCCCCACCACCACCCCCCCCACCCCACCCACCCCCCACCACCCCCACCCCACCCCCACCACCCCACCCACCCCCACCCACCCACCCCCACCCACCCCCCCCACCCCACCCCCCACCACCCCCACCACCCCCACCCCCACCCACCCACCCCCCCCCCACACCCCCCCCACCCCCACCCCCACCCCCCCCACCCCACCCCACACCCCCACCCCCCACACCCCCCACCACACCCCCCACCCCCACCCACCCCCCCCACCCACCACCCCCCCACCACCACCCCCACCCACCCCACCCCCACACCCCCCCCACCCCCACCCCCACCACCCCACCCCCCCCACCACCCACCCCACCCCCCACACCACCCCCCACCCCACCCACCCACCACCCCCCCCACCCCCACCACCCCCCACCCCACCCCCACCCACACCACCACCCACCCCACCACCCCACCCACCACCCCCCACCCCACCACCCCCCACCCACCACCCCCCCCCCACCCACACCCCCACCCCCCCCCCACCCCCCCCCACCCCACCCACCCCCCCACCCCACCCCCCCCACACCACCCCCCCCACCCACCCCACCCCACACCCCACCCCCCCACCCCACCCCACCCCCCCCACCCACCCACCCCACCCCCACCCCCCACACCCCCCCCACCCACCCCCCACCCACCCCCCCACCCCCCCCCCACCCCCACCCCCACCACCCCCCCCACCCCCACCCCACCCCCACCCACCCCCCCCACCCCCCCACCCCCACCCCCCCCACCCCACCCACCCCCACCCACCCCCCCCACCCCCACCCACCCCCCCCCCACCCCCACACCCCACCCCCCCACCACCCCCACCCACCCCCCACCCCACCCCCCCACCCCACCCCCCCCACCCACACCCCCACCACCCCCCACCCACCCCCCACCCCCCACCCCCCACCACCCCCCACACCCCCCACCCCCCCACCCACCCCCCCCCCACCCACCCCCACCACCCCACCCACCCCCCACCCCACCACCCCCACCACCCCCCACCCCCCACCCCCACCCCACCCCCCCCACCCCCACCCCCCCCCCACCACACCCCCACCCCCCACCCACCCCACCCACCACCCCACCCACCCACCACCCCACACCCACCCCACCCCCCCCCACCCACCCCACCCCCCCCACCCCCCACCACCCCACCACCCCCCCCACCCCCACCCCCCCCCCACCACCCCACCCCACCCCCCCACCCCCCACCACCCCCACCCCCCCACCACCCCCCCCCACCACCCCCACCCCCACCCCCCCCACCCCCCCCACCCACCCCACCCCCACCCCCACCCACCCCCACCCCCCCCCACCCACCACCCCCCCCACCCCCACCACCCCACCCCACCCCACCCCCACCCACCCCCCCCCACCCCCCACCACCCACCCCCACCCCACCCACACCCCCACACCCCCCACCCCACCCCACCACCCCCCACCCACCCCCCCCCACCCACCACCCCCCCCCACCCCCACCCACCCCCCCCCACCCCCACCCCCCCCCACACCCCCCCCCCACCCACCACCCCCCACCCCACCACCCCCCCCACCCACCCCCCACCACCCCCACACCCCCCCACCCACCACCCCCCCCCCACCCACCACCACCCCACACCCCCCACCCCACCCCCCCACCCCACCCCCCCCACCACCCCCCACCCACCCCCCCACCCCCCCACACCACCCCCCCACCCCACCCACCCCCACCCCCCACCCCCACCACCCCCACCCCCACCACCCCCACCACCCCCCCACCCCCCCACCCCCCCCCACCCCACCCCACCCCCCCACACCCCACACCCACCCCCACCCCCCACCCCCCACCCCACCCCCCCCACACCCCACCCCCACCACCCCCACCCCCACACCCCACCCCCCCCACCCCACCCCCCACCCCCCCCACCACCACCCCACCCCCCCACCCCCCCACCCCCACCCCACCCACCACCCCCCCCACCCCCACCACCCCACCCACCCCACCACCCCCCCCCACACCCCCACCACACCCCACCCCCCACCCCCCCACCCCCACACCACCCACCCCCCACCCCCCCACCCCCACACCCCCCACCCCCACACCCCCCCCCCACCCCCCCCACCCCCCACCCCACCCACCCCACCACACCACCCCACCCCCACCCCACCACCCACCCCCCACCCCCCCCCACCCCCCCACCCCCCCACCCCCCCCCCACCACCCCACCACCCCCACCCCCCCACCCACCCCCCCCCACCCCCCACACCCCACCACCCCCCACCCCCCCCCCCCCACCCCACCCCCCACCACCCCCACCCCACCCCCCCCCACCCCACCCCCACCCACCCCCACCCCCCCCACCCACACCACCCCACCCACACCCCCCCACCCACCCCCCCCACCCCACCCCCCCCACCCCACCCCCCACCACCCACCCCCCCCCACCACCCACCCCCCCACCCCCACCCACCCACCCCCCCCCCACCCCCCCCCACCCCCACCCCCACCCACCCCACCCCCCACCACCCCCACCCCCCCCACCCCCCACCACCCACCCCCACCCACCCCACCCCCCACCCCCACCCCACCCCCCCCACCCCCCCACCCCCCACCCCACCCACCCCCACCACCCCCCCACCCACCCCCCCCACCCCCACCCCCCCCACCCCCCACCCACCCCCCACCCACCCCCACCCCCACCACCCACCCCCCCCACCCCCCCCCACCCACCCCCACCCCACCACCCCCACCCCACCCCCCCCCCACACCCACCCCCACCCCCCACCCCACCCACCCACCCCACCCACCCCCACCCCCCCACCCCCACCCCCCACCCACCCCCCCCCACCCACCCCCCCCCACCACCCCCCCACCCCCCCCACCCACCCACCCCCACCCCCACCCCCCACCCACCCCCCCACCCCCCACCCCCACCCCCCACCACACCACCCCCCCACCCCACCCCCCCCCCACCACCCCCACCCCACCCCCACCCCACCCACCCACCACCCCACCCCCACCACCCCCCCCCCACCCACCACCCCCCACCCCCACCACCCCCCCCACCCACACCCACCCCCACCCCCCCACCCCCACCCCACACCCCCACCCCCACCCACCCCCACACCCCCCCCCCACCCCCACCACCCCCACCCCCCCCCACCACCCACCCCCCCCACCACCCCCACCCCACCCCCCCACCCCACCCCCACCACCCACCCCCACCCCCCCACCCCACCACCACCCCCACCACACCCCCCCACCCCCCCCCACCCACCCACCCCCCACCCCACCCCCCACCACCACCCCACCCACCACCCCCACCCACCACCCCCCACCCCCCCACCCACCCCCACCACCCACCCCCCACCCCACCACCCCCCCCACCCCCCACCACCCCACCCCCCCACCCCCCACCCACCCCCCCCCACCCCACACCCCACCACCCCCACCCCCCCCACCCCCCCCCCACCACCCACCCCCCCACCCCCCCCACCCCCCCCACCCCCACCCACCACCCCCCCCCCACCCCCACCCCACCACCCCCCCCCCACCCACCCCCCCCACACCCCCACCCCCCCCACCACCCCCCCACCCACCCCCCACCCCCCCACACCCCCCCCACCCCACCCCACCACCCCCCACCCCCCCCCCACCACCCACCCCACCCCCCCCACCCCCCACACCCACCCCACCCCCACACCACCCCACCCACCCCCCCCACCCCCACCCCCCCCCCAACACCCCCCCCCACCCACCCACACCCCCACCCCACCCCCCACCCCACCCCACACCCCCCCCACCCCCCCACCACCCCCCCCACCCCACCCACCCCCCCCCCACACCACCCCCCCACCCCCCACCACCCCCACCCCCCACCCCACCCCCACCCCCACCCCCCCCCCACCACACCCCCCACCCCCCACACCCCACCCCCCCCACCCCACCCCCCCACACCCCCCCCACCCCCACACCCACCCCACCCACCCCCCCCACCCCCCACCCCCCACCCCCCCCCCACACCCCCACCCCCACCCCCCCCCCACCCCCCACCCACCCCCACCCCCACCCCCCCCCCACACCACCCCCCCCACCCACCCCCCCCCCACCCCCCCACACCCCCCCCCACCCCCCCACACCCCCACCCCACCCACCCCCCACCCCCCCACCCCCACCCCACCCCCACCCCCCACCCACACCCCCCCCCACCCCACCCCCACCCCCCACCACCACCCACCACCCCCCCCCACCCCCCCACCCACCACCCCCACCCCACCACCACACCCCCCCCCCACACCCCACCCCCCCACCCAACCCCCCCCCACCCCCCCCACACCCACCCCCCCCACACCCCCCCAACCCCCCCCACCACCCCCCCCCCACCCCCCCACCCCCCCACCCCCACCCCCCCACCACCACCCACCCCCACCACCCCCCCCACCCCCCACCCCACCCCCCCCCCACCCCCACCCACCCACCCCACACACACCCCACCCACACACACACACCCCCCCCCACCACCCCCCCACCACCCCCACACCCCCACCCCCACCCCACACACCCACCACCCCCACCCCCCCACCCCCACACCCCCCACCCCCCACCCCCCCCACCCACACACCCACCCCCCCCCACCCCCCACCACCACCCCACCCACCAACCCCCCACCCCCCCCCCACCCCACCCCCACACCCCCCCACCACACCCCCCCCACCCCACCCCCACACACACCCACCCCCCCACACACCACCCCCCCCACACCACCCCCCCCACCACCCCCCCACCCCCCCCCCACCACCCCCACCCCCACCCCACCCCCCCCACCCCACCCCCCACCCCCCCCACCCCCCACCCCACACACCCCCCACACCCCCACCCCCCACCCACCCACCCCCCACCACCCCCCCCACCCCCACACCCACCCCCCCCACCCCCCCCACCCCCCCCACCCCACCCCACCACCCCCACCACCCCCCCCACCCCCACCCCCCCCACCACACCACACCACCCCCACCCCCCCACCCCACCCCCACACACACCACACCCCCACCCCACCCCCACCAACCCCACACCCACCCCACCCCCACCACCCACCCCACCCCACACCCCCCACCCACCAACCCCCCACCCCACACCCCACCACACCCGCCCCCCACCACCACACACCCACCACCCCACCCCCCCACACCCCCACCCCCCCCCACACCCCCACCCACCCCACCCACCCCCACACCCCACACACCCACCCCCACCCCCCCCACACCCCACCACCCCCACCACCACCCCCCCCCACCCCCCCCCCACCCCCCCACCCCCCCCACCACCCCCCCCCACCCCCCCCCACCACCCCCACCCCTCACACAAACCACACACCACCCCAACCTCACCCCACACCCCCACCCTACCACAACCCACCACCCACCACCACCCGCAACACACACACCCACCACCACCCACACCCAACACCACCACCAACCCAACTCCACACACACACCCCACCCACCACCACCCACACCCCACACCACCCCCACACTCACCACACCACACACACACCACACACCACACCCTCACCCACAACACACCACACACCACCACCCACACACCAACCCACCACACTCCCACACCACACCCCACCCCACACACACACACACCACACACCCTCCACCCCCCACCCCACACACTCTACGCTCACGCATCACGACCCACTCGCACCCACCTCCATCACTACCACAACTCGTCACCGCGCCCCACACGCTCACCACCCACACCTCTCGCTCACCCTCCACCCACAACTCACCGCCCCGCCCGCACTCCCGACCAAAAACCCCATCTCCGCACACACACACACACCACCGCTCACCAACCTCGCCCACCCTCTACCAAACACCACCGGACCACACTCGCACCTCCTCTTCACGCACCACCCAAACCCTCCCGCACTACAACACCCCCCCACAACCCCCCACCACCCCACACACCCCACCCACCCCAACCCCACACCACACCCCCCCCCCAACCCCCCCCCCCCACCACCCCCACCCCCCCAACCCACCCCCCACAACCCACCCCACCCACCCCCCACACCACCCCCCACCCCACCACCCACCACCCCAACCAACCCACACCACCCACAAACACCCCCCCCAACACACCCCCCCCACCCTCACACACCCCCACCCAACACCCAAACACCCCCCCACCCCACCCCAACCCCACCACCAAACACCAAACCACAACCCACCCCCCCCCTCACCAACACTCCCCCCCAACCCCACACCCCCACCAACCCCCCACCAACACAAACCCCCAATCCAACACTCCCCAACCACCACCCACACAACCACACCCCAAAACCCCCCACACCACCCCACCCCACCCAACTCCCACACCCACACCACACCCATCCCACCCACTAAACCCCACACCCAACACACCCCACGCCCACCCACCACACCAACAACCCCCCACCCCCCCCACCCCCACCCCAACCACCCCCACCCCCCCCACCCACACCAACCCACCTCCACCCACACCACCCCACCCCCAACCCCCACCCCACCCACACACCCACCACACCACCCCCACCCAACCCACACCCACAAACCCCAACCCCCATCCACCACCCAAACTCCACCCCACCACACCCCCCCACCCCAAAAACAACCACACCCACCCCACACCACCCACCCACCCAACCCCCCACACACCCCACAACACCCCCACACACCACACCCACACACCCAAACACCCCACCCCCACCACCCACACCACCCCACACACACACACCAAACACAAAAACACCCCCACACCCCCACCTACCCCCCCCCCACCCACCCCAACAAACCCACACCCCACTACACAACCACACCCCACCCCAACCCCACCCCCACGCACTACACCACCCCACCACCACACACCAACCCCCCAAACACCCACTCCCAACCCACACCACCCACCCCACCACCACAACACCCCCACACACCAACAACCAGCCACCAACACACCACCACCCAACCACCCCACCACCAACACCACCCCACCCACCACCCCCCACCCACCCCACCACAACACCACCCACACACAACAACCACCCCAACCCCCCCACAACAACCACCCCCCCCCACACTCCCCACCCCTCCTCCATCACCAACCTCTCCCTCACATCTCCCCACCTTTGTACCCGCCACGACCCAACAACA
>CM076737.1:15184455-15189455 GCA_038501795.1 Pseudopleuronectes americanus
TAGAAAAATATTTAAAAATCACTAAAAAAAAAAAAAAAAACCAGAAAGAAGCAATGCGTAAAGAAAATTGATAACGTACGAAAGCGAAAAGTACAAAAAGGCAAAAAAAATAAATCAAGCGAAATACGGAAACCCAAAGAAAAAAAAATTTAAAATAAAACCAACTATACAAATCAAACCATTCGACAAAAAAATAAAACGAACCGGTGTAAAGCGAAAAAAAACAAAAAATTAGTCAAGAGAAATAAAGACAAAACAAGAATTAAAAAAAATGGAAAAACAAAAAAGGTAATACAAACATAAAAACAGATACAAAGAACCCACAACCAAAACAGGACGAATCCAAACATCAAAAGGAGAATCAAACAGAAAGAACAACAACATACAAAGATAAAAACATAAAAGGCAAGCACACATGAAGAATAACCAAAAAATACGAAAAGTTACAGCAAGAACCTACATACAAACAAAACAAACCAATGAATCATGAAGAGAAATGAAAAAAAAGAAGATAACAGAAAACCATAAGGACAGTGAAAATAAGGACACAAAGTGGCAATAACAACGGAAAAATAAGTAAATATTACACAACAAAAAAAAAAAATGAAAACGACAAAAACACACATGAGAAAAACAACAAAGACAACAACAACAAAAACAAATACAAAACATAAAACACGCACAAAAAAATACAAACACAGCATATAGCCAACGACTAAGCAAATAAACTACACAAAAATAGAAAAGCCACAAAAAACAATTAAAAACACAAAAGAAACCCAAGAAAAGTAACATAAATATATACAAAATACAGACAACAAATAGTAAGACCCTAAGAATGCAGATTGTAAAAAACTAACAGAAAAAAAGAGATATATAAAAAATACCTGCAACATAGACAGGACAGATTTTAAACATATTACACAATACAAAACTAACACGCGCAGATCTTAAAATGACAAAATTGGAACACACCTACATACATCTAAAGCAAAGGAAAAATTACAGACACGCGACTACAAAGAAAAACCAAAAACGAAAACACTAATCAAAAATCAAAAAGATACTACTCAAAACACCACTTACATTGAACATAACAAGGTCCACAACAGAACTAAAAACCATAATACGAGCCAGAACCTAAAATAGATTCCACAATAAAAAATACCAAAAAATAAGGGTAGAGACTAATGAACTAATTTGCACAAGACCACAAAAAGAACAACATAACTAACCATATAAAGGAAAACAACATCACAACGAATACCATAGCATGTAAAACCACAAGTAAAGACATAACAAGACATAGAAAAGAACCAAGAGAAATGTGTATAATATAAGTCAATAGTAAAAAACGAGAGAAGTTAACAACTTATAACCGTAAAAACTAAATACCAAAGGGCAGCAAACAGCAAAAAGCAACAAAAAAAACAACAAAAGAAAACGACACAAAATAAGGAAAAGAGCAAAGCAATCGTAAAAGCAGCAGATATACAATCATAACCGACTAAGAACAAACAAAAACGCGCGAACAAATGAAGACAACACAAACGGCATCAGCAATAACAACCAATACAAATAGACAATAAATAAATTATTATTTACAACGACCAAAAGGCAGAGGTGAGCAGACCAAACTAACAATATACCACGACAGCAGGAAATAAAATACAAATGCATAACAAACAAAAAAATTACAACAAAAATAACCAGGCACGAATACCTATACCAACAACAGAGGAATGCAAGGCAAATAACTCTAAGCTTCGAGAGGCACACAAGAACAACAAAGACAATTCAATACATAAAACATACACACAACAAGATAGCAAAAGTAAAAGAACAGCATCAACAGAAAAAGAAAAAAGTGACAAAACAATGACAACACCAAAGACATCAACACATCAGAAAAAACAAAGAATTCAACGAACACAAATATTAACAGCCAAAAAAAAGCACTAGAACCAGAAACATATTAACAAACAACAAAAACACACACAAAAACAAAACAAAACAAAGCAATCAGATACACAAACCAATAGAGGATGAAAGCACACCACGAAGACAAAGTGACTAAATCACCATACAAAAACAGACGAAAACACCAACAAAACAACAAGAAAAAAAACATCACGCAATACGAACCACATCGACAAAAAAAATAACACGACATGACCCACTACCTAAAAACATAAGGAAAAACAAATCCACAAAAAAAAAGTCTAAACCAAGATGGAAAAAATAACAACTAAGCACAGCACACTACATCCTAAAAAACAGAACAACACACGAAAACAAATCCCGACAACCCAAAAAAGCACAAACACAAAAAAAGCATAACCCAACAAAACGCCGAACAAAAAAATATCATAATGGTAATAGTGCATCACATGAAAACGACGACAAACAAAGTATAACTACAAACCTAACAAGAAGAAACAGGATAGCCCATAAACAAAAACCGTAGACAACAAAATAAAAAAACAACAACAAACACAAGTAACACACACAAAAAAGAAAAGAAACCGAATTAAAAATCTAACTACCCAACAAAACCAAAACAAAAAAAAAACCAAGCTAAAACAGAAACAAGAAAAATTACAACACAAAAGACCAAAACAACGAAGAAAAACGAAAAGAGAAAACAGGAACTAGAAAGCAAAGGGTATCCAAATAAGAAGGAGTAAATAACGAACAGAAAAAGAGATAATGAAACGAGAAACACAGAACAAGAAACAATCCAAGGGCAACTAACATATACAAACACGCAACAATCAATCAACACAACCCAAAACGGCTTAACTGACTGGGGTTTTTTAATAAAAAATAAAGTTAAAGAAATCAGAAAATAAAAAAAAAATAACGAGGAAAAAACTATGATTTCTCGATCGAACAATACGTAAAAGATACACGACTCAGAAATAGTATACATGATCTGGTGAACGATATTTACAAGAACGTGAACTAACTAAAGAATGAGATTCCAAAGAGAAGGTTCAGGTACTAAGGCAAACAAATATGCCTAAATAATAACCTACATGCTGAAAGAAGTCATATAAACCATATCTCAAAAAAGACCACAGACAAAAGTCACAAATCAACAAAAGCATACTCTATTACTACAAATTATGAAAAATAATAATAATGTCTCCATAAACTAAAACAAGATCAAAACATCGAACCCATATTCCTAGAATAAAAAGAATAAAGAAAGTCAAAAACACATTCGACTAAATCTATATGCGGGACATAAAAAAACATACACAAAAGGATCAAACATAATCGCATAATAAAAAACGAATAGCCAAAAATAAACCAAATAGGCACAATCATTAAATCACAAAAACAAAACAAATAGAACCAAAAAGACAGAAAGTGATATGGCGAACCCCACAATGCAAAAGAAGAAGGAGCAAGACACTACAAGATAAAATCTACACAAATGCATTCAGCAAGTTTAGAAGTTCATCAAGCAGCACTTTAATTAAATAACAAACACACAAACAAGATCAATAATAGTAATGGAGAACATTGGAAAACAAAGCAAACAACAAACCACAGCGGAACAAATCCAATTACAATCAAAATTACAATTACACAAACAGGAATAGAGTAAAAAAAGAAATGTAGTGAGACAGTAATCAAACATGCCACTTTCTACAAGTGAGTATATTGATACAAAACAAAAAACCCAAGACGACCGATAGAAGAAAAAACGAAATCGACCTACAAAACAATCAGCCTAAAAAAAACAGAATTTAGGTAAGATTCTTACATTTAGAAAAAACAGAAATTATAAACAATGGACCGAACAGATAAGAGCCCATTAATAACTAAATCACAGCATACATATGAACAGAACTACAAAAAAACATATACAAAACGAGCAAATCAAAAAGGTAAAAGAAACGAAAATATTTACTAACAAAAAACAGGCAAAATAGCACATTAACAAACAAGTTATGAATTCAAAAAGAATGATGAATACAACAAAAAAACGAAACAAGATCCGTAACATCGGCAACAGAATATAATGAGAGAAACATCACAAATAAAAAGAAATGAAATAAAAAACATAAAAACAAGATCACAAAAATTAGACTATTTACTAAAAATATATCCAAACAAAACATAAAGAACTAACATGAGCAAACCGGGCAAGTGCAAATTAGATATCCATTATTAAAAAAATATCACAACGAAAGGATATAGTAAATAGACAAAACAAAGCAGGAAAAAACAGACATACAAAATTACCGGAACACAAAATTATACGAAATCATGCTTCAAAAATAATGTAACAGAACAAAAAGTAATCAAAACAAACAAACCAGACAGAACGAATCCCAAACAGAGAATCAAACACACAACTAGCACGAGAAATAGGAAAAAAAGCCAGGAAAATTGACCAATATTGAAGGAAAAATAAAAAACAAAAATAAGAAAATCATACGTTACATCAATCACAATGAAAAAAAAATCAAGAAAAGCAACAAAAAAATAAATACAAAACAAAACAATAGTAACTGCACATAACCAAGAAGCTTAGTCCTACGTACAAAGACTAAAGCACACAATAACAAAATTGAAAAAAAACCAAAGATATATGACTAGCAACTGAAAGTAACTCAAACAAAAATATAGAGTAACATAAAACACTAAACATATGGACCTAATCAATGCTAGGCCGGAAAGAGAAATATGAACATAAAACATACATTAGACAAATACAAAATGCAAAGGCAAATCACAAGCAATATTAATACAGACCAAAAGCACATACGTATGAATCGGAAAAAGATGAGCTTTAGTTATGCAATGACCAAGCTCTTACAGTCGATAGAATATAGAATTAACAAGCAATTAGTCAAAGTAAACACATACTATAGGTAATCAAAAGACGACTACACAAAACAAAAAGTTGATGACAAAAACAAAGAAAAAAACAAACATCCCACACCTTCCGCTCCCCCCTATGCCCAAAAAAACAGAACAGGTCA
>CM076737.1:15194455-15240397 GCA_038501795.1 Pseudopleuronectes americanus
TCCCATGTCCAATTCCCCGACCTTCCGCGCCCTATTCGGAATGCCCTCCTCCGCCTCCCGACATTCCCGCACACCCCACTGGGCCCTTCCCCCCCCCACTCCGCCCCTCCGCCCCCCACCGCCTCCCACCCCGGCCCCCCCCCCCCCCCCAATCGATCGCTATAAAAGGTCCCTTCCTCCACGCGCGTACGCCCCCCCCCGCCTCTCACTCCCCCCCCCCCCCTCCCCCCCCCTACAGAGGGCCACCGCCCCTGCACCCCCCGCTCCCCCCCTTCCTTGTGGACCTGTCGCCTACCCCCTCCGACCCTCCCATTACATGTAAGTCCCAAACCCCCTCCCTCCCCCGCCCCGCTTCGCATCCTACCCCCTGCCCGTCCACCCCTAGAAGTTGCCCTTCCCCCCCCCGCTGCGTCCTCCCCCCTCCCTGACCCCGCGGCCGCCCCTTCCATCCCCCTGATGTCCAAATCCTCAGCCACCGCAGCCCCCTGGGCGAATTCCTCCGCCTCCCAATCACATCCTTCCGCCCCCCACCCAATGGCCTCCCCGCCGCCGGCACTGCTCCCCCCCGACGCCCATCTACGCGCCCCCATGCCCGTGGTGTTTTCGACGCTCACACCCTCTGCCCTCACCGCGCCTCCCTGGCGCCGCCCCACCCCTTTCCACCGCACCAGGCCATACTACCTCACCCCCAGTTCCCGTTCCCCCTCAGGAACCGCCCCCCCTCCCTCGCGCCGTACCCACCCCCTCCGCGCTTTCCGCCTTGCTCCCAAGCCCCCACTCCGCCGCCGCGTATGCCCCGCGCCCTCCCCGCCCGCCCCCCTTCCCCCCCGGCACCCCGTGATACACCGCACCACCCGTCCCCCCCTTTCGACCCCGTCCCCACTCCTCCCTCATGCCCGCCCCCCTATCCTAACCCCTTCCTTTTCTCAGCGGTCCTCCCGCTACCCCGTCGCTCCGAAACTTCCGCCCCTTACAAGACACACCCACAGCTCCGCACTCGGGCCCTGGAGCTTGCCCCCTCTCCTCCCCGCCCTCACCCCAGATGGCCACCACCCCCACACGACCCCGTACCCCACCTCCGCCCGCTCCCCCCCCTCACTCCAGGCGCAAGGACCCGGTGTGTTAACCCCCACCCTCCCGCCGCCTCCCGCCCCAATCCTCGACAATCCCGCTTGCCGTGCGCGCCTTGCCATCGGCCCGCCTGACATCGCCACTTGCCCAGCCCCCTCCGCCCCCGTTACCCTCGCCCCCCCCCTCCTACGGTCCCCCGCCCCGGCGGACTTCCACGCCGCGTCCGCGCACCCCGCCCCCCCGGCGCTCTTCCCCTTCACCCTACGCCCAACCGCACCTCCGGCAGCCCCCCCCCGCCCCTCTGTACGCCCTCACCCATGGCCCCGCGCATCCCCCCCCTCCGAGCCTCCCCCCGCACATCCCCCCCCCCTCGTCTTCCCCCACCTACAAAATCAAAATAGTTCGACCGAAACTATTAAAAAACCTTTGGTGGACCCACCCAGCGCCGCCTGCCTTTCAGCCCTGCGCGCTGTAGAGGCCCCCCCATGTACTCCGCATATTCACGGAAATTAGACCCCACACCCCCCCTCCCCCCCCGACCCCCCACCCCCCGTTTCAGTGACCCCACCCCCCGCCCCCTCAAATATATTTCCTCCCCGCGCCACCCGCGCCTGTTACCTTCCTCGCCCCCGGACACCACCCCTCCCCTAATTAAGCCCCCCCTTCCCCTACCAAAAGTGTACCCAGACCGCCGTGAACGCGCCACACCACCCCGTATCGCCCTCCGGCTCTTTCCCCCCGGGTTTGCGATCAGTCCCTGCGCCCCCCTCCGGCCGGCACTTTAAGGGCCCGCCCTAAGTGGCCGCTGATACCCCCCTCATTGTGCCTACGCCGCCAACCGTCCGTCCTCCCCCGCATTTTTCCCTGCCCCACAAATGCGGCACCGCTCTTGGCCGTTAGTCCCCCCCCCCCACTCCTTGGCCCGCACCCCCCACCTCCCCTGGTGCATGTCCTCCTACGCACCACCTCCCCTCACTACCGTCACCCCATCCCGGCGGGGAGCCGCATCCCCCCCCCGTGCCCACCCCGGCCCGTGTGATTTCTACCCCCCCCGCCCCCCCCGCCCGCCCCTCGCCTCCCTTTTAACCTGAGCCCGCCTCTCACCCTTCCCCTCCGCCCTCCTCTATGTCCGATCCAGCCCCTCGGCCCCCTCCCTCGGAGCGGTCCGCACGGATCTGTTCACACCACCCCCCCCTACCCCGCACACCACGGGCTCTGCTCGAAGTCCCCTCCCCCGTATCCCTCCTCAAGCCCTACCCTTTCCACCCTCAATACCCTACTCCCCCCCGCATCCATCCTCTACCCCCCCCCCCCCACCTCCTCCTCGTTCTCCCATAGCACCGCCTACCACCCGGAGGGGTCACCCCCGCGCCTCCTCCCCCGCTCTCCCCCCTCCCCCACCACCCTGTAAAATTCCCTGCGTTGGCAGCCAAAGCCCCACCTGACCCCGTACCTCACCGACCCGCCCCTCGTTGCCTGCCCGCCCACCCCCTCCCCGAGGCCCCCCCTCCCCCCGCCTCCCCCCTCGCCGTGCCCTCCCCCCCTCCGCATTACAACGGTGACCCTCCACGTAACGTTTCGCTCTACCCCTTCCCCCCACCTCCGCCGGTCCCCCCCCACCACCGCCTCTCAGCCCCTCGTTCACCACCCCGCCCCCCAACCTCCGATGGAAGACACGCGAACGCCCTACTCCCCGCACCAGCCGACGTAGACCTCCCAGTCGCCCCCCTACCCGCGAACCCCATCAAAGCCCTTTCCCCCAGTCCCCACCCTTATACCTTGGCCGTTTCCCGCCCAGTCCACCGCTCACCTGCCATCCCTCCCCCCCCCTATCTTCCCCCCCTCGGTCTTTCCTCTCCTCCTAGCCCTGCCCCGCACACCCCGCCCTCACGCGCTGCCCTCGCCCATCCCTCATCCATTCCACCCACCCCTTGTCCCCCCCTTCCATCGCGCCCCTTCCAGCCCCGTTCCGCGTCCCCACAACCCTCCCAGGACACTCGTCCCACACACCACAAAGCCCATTCCTAGAGCTCCACGCCCCCGCTAGGCCATCCCCCACCGCCCCTCCGCAGGCCCCTTTATCCCCCCCAAGATGAGTGACCGCCGGCTGGTTCACCTGCCTTCCACCACACCCCCCACTCATTACCCCGCTCCCCACCCTACCCGCGCCTGCACATCCGAATTCCCCCCCGTCCCCCTTCGCCTCTCCGCTCTCTCCAACCCGCCCGTAGGCGTTCCCTGACCCTGGTGCCATACTCAACCTCCCCCCCGCCCCCCCCACGCCTTTCCCCCCCGCAGCCCTAACCTGCATAACCCCCGCCCGCCCCCCCCCTCCTCCCACCCCCCTCTTTCGCACCTCCCCTCCCCCCTCCCGTTCCCGCCTCCCCCCCCCGCCCCATCTCCTCCCGCTCCCGCCCCCCCCCCCGCGCCCCCCCAGCACCGCCCCCCCACCGACCACACTTCCGGCGCCAATCTCAACACATTGCCACCATCATTCTCTCCCTTCCTGCCCCCCCAGTACCGCCCGTGCGAAGTCCTTTTACCACCCCTGCCCCGCCTCCCCCCTACCCCTGCCGTCCATCTCCGCAACCCCTCCCCCCCCACTCCCCCCTCCCACACCTATCTCTCGGTTCGCGTCCCCCCTCGTCCCGTCTGTCCCCCTCTGCACCCCTCCTCCCGCCTCGCCACTTACTACTTGCCCCCCCGCCCCCCCCCCCCGTTCATCTACTGGGCATGGCCCCGGCCCCCCCCCACACCGCCCCCCCCCGCACTCTACAAACCATCTTGCACGGGCGCTCCTCTCCCCCTGCGCCGCCCCCCCGCCCCCCTCAATTCAGTACCTTCCCCTCCCCCTTCGCACCTCCACCCCTACGTGATTTCCACCCTACGTATCCCTCCCCCGCCTCCCTGATCGCCCCCCCGAGCCCTAAAACCCTCCACCCCCCTTCCCACGCCGTGCCCCCGCTCCCCCCTGCCTCGCTTCCCCCCCCTTGTTACCCCCGCAACCCCCCAACCACCCCCCCCCTCCCCCTCCCCTACTTCTTCCCCTTCCCTCCCTCCACCCTACCCCCCCCGCCTCCCATCCCCCCCTCACCCACCCACGCCGTGACCCTCGTCCCCTCCACCACCTCCCCCCAGGCCTCCTGCCCCCACCCCACCCCTGCCTTCTACCCCACCTTCTCCCTCCACTTTACTCCATCCCCCCCGCCCTCCACCCCCCCCACCACCCGGTAAGCCCCCTCCCCCCCCCCCCTTACACTCCGCCAGCCTGCCTCCCCGACATCCGCCTCCTATCCACCCCCCCCCTCCCCCCTGCCGATTCCCCCTCGTCACCCGCAGCCTTTCCCCCTCCCCCAGTCACACACCCACTTTTCCCCCCATCCCCCGACCCTCTCACCCCTCCCGCCTCCTTCGCCCTCTGCCTCACACTCTTCCCACCTCCGCGCACACGCCGCTTCGCACACACCTCTCGCTTCCCCGGCCCTACTCACTCTCCCCTCCCCGCTCGCTCCACCGCCTACAGCCACCCCGCACGCCTCCACACGCAACCACCAAATAGTTCTCCCCACCCACTCTCTCTCTGACGCCCATTCCTCGCAAACCCCTGTCCTTCACTGCACGCTCCCTCGCACCCCGTGTCCGGCCGCGCCCCTCTCGCCTTTCCTCTCGCCTTCAGCTTGCCATCCTGCGTCACGCGCACAACACCCCGCCACGCACGCTCCGCACTCGCTCTCTGGGCTTCCGGGGTTTCCACCCTCGCACTCCGCTTTTTACCTCAACACCGCGTCGCGCTCCGATCCACCTATCGCTTGCGCCCTCCTCGCACTCTCCGCCGCGCCCACGCATACACCCCCCACCCACGCTCCCGCTCCTCCACTCGCACCCTCGAACACACCCCGCGCGCCCACCACACTCGCTCCTACCCACTCTCAGCGTCTACCTACCTCCACGCCACCCACTCCCTCACCCTCGCTCCCATACCCCTCTACTATCGCTCCCTCCTGCTCCTGCTGCTCGACGCGCTCCCGCGCACAACCACCCGCGCCCTGCTTATCGCGCTCACGCACACGCCCCGCCTCCAGCTCCTCCCCCCCCGCCTCGCCACCTTCCATATACGTACCCCCCACCTAACCCTCCCCCCATCCCCGTCCAACTGCTCCAAACGCCTCACACCCCAACGCCGACCCCAACTCCCCCCTTCCTGACCCACCGCCTCACACCTCCTACCGAACACCCACCCCCCCAGCGCCACTCAGCCCTCCACTCTCAGCCCCACGCTCCCCACCTTCACCCTCACCCCCCCCAACTCCACCTTCCCCCCCCCGCACACCCTCCTCCACCCAAACCATGGCGCCCCCCCCACCGCCGCCCCCCCTCTCCCGAGCACCGACCCCCCCTCTCCCTCCTCCCCTCACCCTTTTCACCCACACCCCCTGTCCGCCAGCCCCAACCCGTAAACTTGGACCTACCGCCCACATTTTGGCACATCACCCCCCCCCACCGAGGTACTTGCCCCCCTCACCCGCCTACCCCTTCCCACACGCCCCTCACGCCGCCCGCCCACCCCCCCCCCTTGATTGATTGTTGGTAGTAGTCCTAACCCACTCCCCCCACACCCCACCACCGTTTATGTTTTCCTCTCACCGCCCCCCTCCGCCTTGTACCCCCCTCCATCTCTTAGTACCCGATATCCACCCTCACCTTCCCCCCCGCCCCCAGCCCCCCACCCCATCCCTCCCCACACCCACCCTCTAGCTCCCGCCCTCCTACTCCCCTCTCCCACCCGTCCGGCCCGGATCTCGCCCACGTCTTCCGTTCGCGTCCCCCCAGACAACCCATCCGCTTGCCCCCTCCCGCACCCCCCCCGCCCCGTTGCCGTCCCCGCTCCCTCCTGCCACCCCCCCCCGTGCCCCCCCCGCCGCTTGCTACACGCCCTTCTCTCCCCCCCTTCCGCCCTGCCCCCGCCCCCTGCCCCCGTGCCGACCCCCCCCACGCCCTGCACCGTGCCCCCGCCGGCCACCTCTGCCCCCCCTTGGTACCGCCCCCCCAACGCCCCCCCCACAGCCCCGCTCACGCAAGCTGTCCCCCCCAACCAACCCACACCCTGTCATTCAAAATCTATCCGAAATAAATATATAGACTTTAAATAGGAAAATAAATATAGAAAACTACAACATGTCAGTAGAATATAAAAGATAATCAGGGAATCGAGTCAAAGTCTCTGGACCCATTCACCTGTGTCACTGCTTTCAAGTATTAAAACACCAAACTACCTTAAATAATACATAAAACTCCAATATTTCCAAAAGGCTTAGACTGCTGGTTCACTGGGATACGATCCTTTAAATATTATCTTAATAAAACAGAACATTTATCATTAACACTCCAACAGTTTCATTTTTGCTTTTCTCTTTTGTTGTGGTGGATGTTGAGTTTCTCGGCGCCTCAGGCTGACGGGTGAGTTCTGAGCTTCCTGGCTTGTCTCCGCCGCCGCCTCCTCTGCATCCTGCTGCTGCTCGTCAGAGAGCTGGCCTCCTCGTAGAGCCACGGCAGCTCGCCCAGCGCTTTGCTCTGGATGGTGCGGTCATCCATCTGGTGGAGAGAGACACGGGTGTGAGTACAGATCACACAAGGGCAACACACAACCACAAGTCCTGTCTCACTTTCAGTTAAACTTCCGTTACCTACAGGACATCATCCAGAGGTTTTTCTCTTTCCAGTCAAATATCAGAGAGAAATTTCCTGCTGCGTTGTTCATGTGTGAAAGAAAAACCTCTGGAGAAACACCAGAGCGGATTCTGAGGACCTGCTCTGGAGGTCACATGTGAGGAAGCAGCTCGTGTCTCTACCTTGATGTTCTCGAGGTCGTGCAGCCCGTTCAGCAGTTTGCTCTGCTCCTTGTATTTATGCCTCTTCAGTTCCTGGATCCTGGTCAGAAGGAACTTCAGGTCCGTCCTGGCAGCGTCATCACAGGCCTCCAGCATCTGGCCGAGCAGCTTCTCATAGGTCTCCAGAACGCCGCCCATGAACGTCCTCTTGGTCTGCTGGGAAACGACGAGAGGAGCAGATGAGGAACACGGATTCTGGAGGATGGTTTTAAACTGCTGATGAAAAACGAACTGAGACTAAGCTTCAGATCCTGAATGATTTCCATGTCTATGAAATCAAATGAAAACAAACCCTGAACAGAAATGTGGAGCATATGGTGTCAAACCAGCCTCTGAGCCTTTGACACAGTTTCACTCAGTGGAAATAAACCCATTGTGGTTTCCCCCCCACAGGAGGTGAAATAAGCAGAGTGGGGCTGAAGGAAAATGTTGCTCTGTAAATGTCATATTTTAAACCTTCATGTGAGGTTTGAAGATTCATTGGATGAACCGAACAGAGGTCAAAGGTCGACACAGTCAAACTGAATAGAAGAGCCTGAAATGCTCCTGGAGGCGTCGCTCAACAGCAACAAACAAAGAATTTCTTCACCATAATAAATATTTTTCCTTAAATCAATTAAAAGAAATATCATCATTGTTCAATGTATCGACTCATCAGCGTCTGGAGTAAGGTTCGAGCTCAGATGAGTCACAGGAAGTTTCAGGACTGGAACAAATTCAGAAATGTTAAACTAAAAAATCTCAAAGGGAAAAACCCTGAGTGGGAGTGTGTGTGTCTGCGTCGGGGGGGGAGGGGCATGTCTATCTATAGTTATTCGGCCAATTTTGGTTCCATGCCATCATAGTGAGAACATTTTGACTGGTCCTAAGAAAAAGGCTTTTTGAGAGTTAAGACTTGGTTACAGGGTTAGAATCAGGTTGAGGTGAGGACAGAGCATCATGTCCATGTGTGTTGTGAGTCCTCACAACACACATGGACATGATGCCGGACTCGTGCCACAACTGGTCCAGGACCAGTTCACAAGCGTCCGTCCCACTGGTGCTGGAACGCAGCCGAGCAAAGTGGCTGAGAAGGTTCTCCTCCCGGATTCATGATCTGATCAATAAGTAAATATATCTGTCTGTGAAGAGCGACACACACACACACACACACACTACACACACACACACACACACACACACACACACACTACACACACACACTGTTTACCTCCGTGGTGCCGTCCAGTGGCTCCCTGGTGAACACGGGCCTCCCGTTGAATATCTCTCTTTTCGGAATCTCCTAAAGAAGGGAAAGAATTAATAATCTTATCACAGGTGAAATTAATAAACTTTATTTTTCCCGTCTGAAGATGAAAGCACAGAGAGATGGACTGAAGGTGCATTCAGGGACAGTCTGACTGTCTTCTGAACTAATGAGTCACAGTTTTTCATTCAGAAAATTGAAGCGTGTGAATGTTTCCACTGTTCTGCAGCCTGTTGGTGGTGATGCATTCAAGAACAGTCAGACACCTGAGACCTAAGAGTCACCTGTTGCTACTGACCTCTGTTATCAAATGCAAAAAAATATTCTTTCTTAGTTTACTGCCGACTTACATAAAACATTCCAACATTCATTTATTTGATTGACAAGCTGCATGTCTTTGCATTACAAAGCTGCTGGGAGCTTGTCAGTCAGAAGGTCCTTGAATGCATCAGGCAGAGAGGCCCTGCTGAAATTCACATTAAGTGATTTTAAAAGGTTTTAAAGGAATTTATCTTAAGTTTGGATGATGAGTTTAATATTTAGACAAAACCCAACAGATTTGACCTTTAAATGTAAAACAAGTGCAAAGTACCAGTGTGTGCATGTGTGTGTGGTGAGAAAGCAGCAAGAGGAGGAAACTAAAAGAACCACAGAGTTCAAACCAGTCAGCTGTACTCTGAGCCCCCAGTAATCTGAGTAATCCCAGTACTCTGGTATCCTGAGTCCTCTCAGTAATCTGAGTACTCACATAGCGCTGCAGCAGGTCCTGGATGGTTTTGTTCATCGTCACAGTGATGTGCGACCCGCTGACCTGACACACACAGACACACAGGGACAGACAGACCACTGCCCTCGCCGTGGAATCCATCATATCGCCGCTTGCAGTCGTCGGTGCAATTCCAAAGTCGGGCCGGGCCTGGTGGGGGGTGCTGGCGGTCGGATTGATGCCAAAGACGGAGACGGGCCGAGACTTTTCTGACTGATGCTGTGATGTTGTGAAGTTGCCTCAAAGTGCATAAGTGGTTCTGAATGCTTGAGTGAAAGCTTATATATAACTGTGAGCGAGGGCGAGGCAGAGACACATACACAGGGGTGGGGGAGAGCGAGACAACGTGCAGAGATGATCTAGGTGTGAAAAATGTGGTTGTGCAGTTTCCTTTAAATTACCAAACTTCATAGAAGAGGCTGAGGGGTCTCCCACTCGCTTGTCATGCCCTGAGCACCAGCCTGCTGCAGAACTTCACCTCACCTGCAGCTTTTATCAGAATCGAAAGTTTTACTGGTCAACGGGGGGGCGAGGGTGAGGGTCCTGATGCAGGCCTGTACCTGAACGCAGCACGCCATCCTGCAGGCGGTTTATTGGAAGTTTCCTGAAAGCGCCGCCGCCTGCGTCAGAAACCATCAGATCCAGAAGCTTTAATGGAAACTGCCGTGTCTGTGGTTTTATTATGAGCTGAAGATTCCTATGATTTAAATTAAAGCTGAAACAGATTATCTGAGTCCTGCTGCTTCAGACCTGAGCTCCTGATAATCTCCTGACTTCACGTCCGAGTGACTCCGGACCTTCTCCAAACTCCAGAGAAGTTCAGGTCTCTTTAGATCTTCTGGAGATTATCAGGAGTTCAGTGCTGGTCTGAAATCAGCTTCAGGGAAAAACACAGATGCAACAAAGCAACAGGTTTAAAGTTACATGAAAAGTTTGCATAGACTTTGTGTCGTATTGTGTGCAGCAATAAAACATGTGAAACCCTTCACAGTCACTGACAGAGTTACAGACAGATACCGACAGACCTGGGTTCACGTTTCAAGGTATACAAGTTGAAGCTTCGGCCAAACAAGAAAGATAACATTTTGTGTGATGCTGCTCACAAACAAACAAACACACAAACACACAAACAAACAAACAAACAAACAAACTGAACATTAAGTATTTAGATTTTTTGTCTCTGAATGAGGAAACGCTGACGAATCATTTTATGTAAATTCCGTCAGTGTGACTGGAGACTGATGAGCAAGACGAGGACAGGAAGTGAGGTCATGCAGCAGTGACCCCATGGGCGTGAGGTGTTTCTACGAGCTGCGTCTAATTTAATCCGAGAGAAACTGATGAAGTTAGAGTTTTTCTTGTCAACCGCACAAACAGACACACACACACATTTGGAAAAACCCAGCAGGAGGCACAGGTAGGTGAAACCAGTGGAGGTCTGAGTTTCACAGAAAAGGTTTTATTGTAAACGAGGAGAAGCTGCAGATGTTCGAGTGACACATGGATCAATAGACACGTTTCCATGGAGACCAATGTTCAGATATTAACCAGATTAATACAACGGTCTGAAAAAGAGACGTGAACAGCAAAGGTCAAACTATGAATAATCAATAATCAAATTCAGATGAGTGGATTCTGATACTAGTCACATGATGTGGACACGTTCCACTCAGTCACGCTCGACGTCAGATTCGTGTCGGAGGAAGAACGGAACCTTCAGTCGTTCATTTCGTCAGAACCTGTTCACGTCTTCGGAAAGTTTACTGATACGTAGGAAGCAGAGCAGTACCAGCAGACACCACCAGGGGGCCGTGCAGCCAGTAGTTCGAGTGAGACGACCAAGGAAGACTTTTTATCGATGACAAAGTTTATCAACGATGTTTACAACACGATCACTTTGACAGTTAATTGAAATGTTCTGAATAAATTAAGTTATTATTTTTATTATTATTATTATTATTATAGATTAAATTCAGTGAACTGAGCAGCTTGACTCAGACGCACATGTGATTTTTTTTAAACCAGGTTCCCAGGAAGGAAGGAAGATTGTTGACATTTAGGTGTTAGAGGTGTGATGCCTACAGTACACGGGTATTCCCTACACAAACACTTACACTTACACACTTACACACACACTTACGCACACAGACAGACACACAGGAAGAGGTTTTGCAGCTTTTGAGGTAAAATCTTGTTGAATTTTTACGTGAAATTCGACAAAAATTCTGCAGAAGTAAAAGACAGAAAACAGACAAACAAAACTTCCACTAAAACTGTTGTTGCTTTAAGTTTTAATTAGTAACAAAAAAACGTTTCTAACTAACTTGTACATCCCAAGTTTCTTCACCTGTAAAATCCCTCCAACTTCATTTGGTACGTTTGAAAGGTTCCATGTAAATAAATGTTGATCAATGTATTCATATATTTCTATACAAATTGTTCATCAACCTTCTGCCCCTCGCCTCTCGTGCTAACTCCACGAGTTAGCACGAGAGGCGTTTTAAACAAACAAACAAACAAACAAACAAACAAAAAACTGGACGAGAAGAAACAATATTTTATGAATCTTTTCTTTTTTCTTCTTTCCGTCCGCTCCGACTCACGGAGGAAACACAGAGAGAGTTTTCCAGTCGTCCTCGTTCACCTGTGATGATTCAGTTGTTCAGCTCCCTGGTGGCGTCGGGGGGGGAAACCCCTTCACCCTGCGGTGGTTTGAGATAAAGTTCAGTTTAAAGATGATTCCAATGAGCTTTTAATAGATTATATTACATCAGAGTATCTGACTTTATATTTCATTCAATACATTACATTAGATGAGACGTTCTCATATTAGATATTTGGTTCTAATAGATTTGATGAGTTACAATCATGTTATATCAGATTAAATTATATTATTAAAGGTTACATTTGATTTTCCCAGATTAGATTCGTTCATATTGGATAATCTGACTTTATATTAGATATATACATTTAGATTCTATCAGATTATGTTAATATATGAGTTTATGTTACATATATTATATTAAATTAGTTAATGTTAGATGAGTTTAGTTGTATTCAATATATTAGATAATTGTCAACTGTCGATTCTTCTGTTTGTGAGTCATAAAAATGAGGGACGATCAAACTTTGTGTTGATGCTGATTTTTTTTTATTCAAACAAACAAGATTCAGTCTTAAAATAACAACAGGAAAATAAATTAAGTCAATAAATGTATCATAAATTAGGAAAAATAAGTTATCATTAAATTAAACATAATTCCAATTGGATTGACAAATGACCTGAAGAAATGACCTTAAATTAAATAAATATGAGAAACATGGTAGACGTCGTCGTGGAAACCCGATAAACACATCACATTAGAATTAACTCAGTTACGACATTATGTTAATGAGATATATTTGGTTGTCATGGAGAACACATCCCAGCTCTTCTATTGGTCGGAACTAGCGGGCGACCAGAGACGCCGCCAGGAACACGAGCTCGAACTCAGCCAGAGCTTTCCTCTGGGCCATGGGGTCGTCCACCTGAGACACAAGCATCAGCATGAAGTCACAAGTCCCAACATGAAATATGATTATCAGTATTCATGAAATATTGTAAAAGAAGGAGGATCTTTCTTTAACTGTTATATATATTGTTTATATACGGTATATATTCGCTGGTGTTGAACGTGTGCGTCGACGTGTCAGTGATGATTAATTTGATCCAGACGTTTGTATCTGCTCATATCAGGATGATGATTTAATGTGGATGATTTAATCATAGAATCATCTGATCAGCTGTGTGAGCGACAGTTTCCTCTCCAGACGTTTCATCTGTCACTGAAACCACAACATCTGACAACAGATCAGTTTGGTTTCTGCAGAAAAAGGAAGTCGTCACTGCAGAGCGCGGAGGAAGTGGTCGACCAATCAGAGCAGACTAAGGTTGATCAGGAGGAGGCGTCTTAAAGAGACAGACAAGGGGGCGGATTCAGAGGCGGGGCCAGGGAGGGGCATTGTCTCCAGCTGAAATCTGATTGGCCCCTGTCCTGTCAGTGGTGTTTAAAATACTAACACTTATAAATATGACAAATTGATTTGAATTTTGATGTTCTAGGACTTTCTTAAGTAAACAATGAATGAGGAAAAGTCTTTGAATCAAAGGTTTGTGTCTTAGTTTGAAGTAGAAGAGATCAGGTCTTGGAAGATAAGACGGTTTTCAAGATTTTTCTAGATTTCTCAGAGAATAATTAATGGATCTCAATGAAAACAATCTGAGATGTTTATGAGTGTTTATGATTCGTTTCAGTTTGAGTTCATGTTGACTGTCGGTGGAGGTGTGAGATCCACACAGTGACCTCATGCTCCTTTCATCTTTCAGCTTCTACTTGATTCTTGTTGAGTTGATTAACTTCTGTGTTTGTATAAAACTTTAAAAAGTGACTTTTTACTGTTTGTTCTTGAAATGAATTTCTTTCTTCAGTCATTTCCAGTGAGACTGATAGAAGCGCCCGTTACCTTTATTTTGCTGAGCTGGCTGATCATGTCCTCGTTGTTGTCGTGGCGCTCTTGGCTCAGGTTGCTCCTCAGCAGCTCCATCTTATGCTGCTGCCTCCTCAGAACCTTCTCCACCAGGGGCCTGTTGGAGTCGGACAGCGGTTTCAGCAGCGCTGAGCTGGAGTTCGCTCCGTGGTGCTGCAGGATGTTGGAGAAGATGCGCATGTAGACGTCCACAGTGGCGTTCATCAGCTTAACGTCCTCTTTTCTCTGTGGAGGAGAGGAAGTGAGCGTCTGAGGATCAGTGTTCAGGGATCAGAGCCTCGTCAGGGCTTAGATCAGCATAACTAATTAAATTAATCTATTTAAAAGACCAGGGTTAATATGGAATATGTAATAAAAGTTTGATGATGACGTGAAGCAGCTTGTTGTCTCCACCACATCTGTGACTCATGATCAGGGATGAGGTCATGAGATAAGTTTTATTCAAGTTAAACAGAAAACGGCCAAAAAACGATCACAATCCTTTACGAGGAAAAACTGCGAAGTGGCAAACGATGTTTATTCATCGTACGTTGATTAAATTTAAGCAGAGAAAAACAAAACCACAAATAAAGTGAATAAAACCCAATTAACCTGACTTCAGCAGCGACTAGAAACTTCTCCGTTAGTAAAGGGTTATATATATTTATATGTCTGAGTCGGACCATACATCACAACACATAAAGGAACATGTGCTGATCACCACACATGACAGGGACAGTGACAGTGTGTGTACATGTGTGTTTGTGTGTTTGTGTGTGTTGTACCTGACACGATGTGTTGATGCTCCTGATCACAGCACTGAACAGAGGTTCACTGCCGACTTCCACCTCCTTCAGCTTCTGAAACACAACAAACACACCACATGAGAATCATATGAGAACAATCGACAATAAGAACATAAATATATGATACATGTTTCATAATATTCTTTGCTGTATTTTGAATTTTCCAGGAATGAGACAAACTAGTGGGGGTCAATGAAATAATCTGAATATCATTAAAAAAAATAAAAACATCAAATTAATTTTGTTTAATGATTGCCAATCTTGAAATTCTTCAGATTGTTGCGTTTGAAAACGACTCCAGTCACATTTTATCCACATATCAGGAAAGAGAATAACTAAAGTAATTCAAAGTTAAAGGCCAGGGAGGCCGTGATGAGCATAACTGTTATGATGACGTGTTTTCAGTGTTTGCTCATGAAAGTGTAACAAAGTGAACTTCAACCTGCTTCAAATAAGAAATTAATAAAGCGTGTGAAGATGTGATTAGTTATCATCAATCAGAGGTTGATGTGGCCCCTCCAGGCTCCCGTACAACAAATGTCCACTATCAGAATATAAAGGAAACCTACAGGAATATTAAATTATCATCTCACTTTGTAAATGCTGTGCACCATTTTCCCCTCAATAATAATTGATTAGATCAAAAGTCATTATCTGTAGTAAAAAAGTATATAAATAAAAACTAGATACACGAATAACTGCAGAAGATGTGATATTTCATAGGAGAAAACAAGGAAAGCGTCACATTGAAATATCACATGTACGTTAATAGGAAAATCAAAATCAAGCTTCTGTGAAACCTCCATAGAGACAGAGTCCTTGAATCAACCTTCATTTAACTAATTAAACTTCTTAATCACAAGTAAAGGTTCAGTGCAAAGGAAACTATGTGGGATCTATAATAGAGCCCTGCGGAACGCCACAGATAAACTCACCAGCAGGTTTTCCATGGATTTCTGAGACTGGACAGGATTTCCAAGTGCCATCACAGCTCCCAGTAAGACCAGTAGACACATGGAGGCAGAGCACGGAGACATGTCTGATGGTTCTGAGTGAAGAGGGTCGTCCAAGAGCCAGAGGGAGTTAAGACTGATGTGATGTCAAGTCGCTGATAGACTCTGTTGACCTGAGGGCTCATATATATATTGCTGTCTGTATCCCTGTCTGTGACACTGTGCGTCTCGTCTGTGATGTGTGTGTGTGTGGTTGTGCACGTCTGTGGTCTGTGGGCTTTCAGTAGAAGCACCAGAATCTGCAGCATCGACGACAGTTTTCCTCTAAAACTCACTGAGCTGATGCTCAACCTGCGTGCACAGGAGACTCCCTAATTAGGTTTCCATTCACTTCCATCCACCGAACACACACGCACACACAGACACACACACTGACCCACACGTACACACAGACACACACTCTGACACACACACACACACACACACGCACAGAGTGAGGAGACTCCCTGGTTAGCGTGGCTTCACTGTGACGAAGACCACTTCATCGAAATCTGAGTGTAGCAGTCCACACAAAGTTAACTTAACCGTGTGTGTGTAAGTGTGTGTGTGTAAGTGTGTGTGTGTGTGAGTGTGCGTGCATGCACATGCATAAAACCTCATGGATGTTCTATGAAACTATTTTGCATGTGTGCATTTCTGTTTGCAAGCTTGAGTGCATGAGAGTGTTTGCTTGTGAAGTAAAAGCATGAAATCAATTTACATTCACACATTTGTGACATAATCAATTGGTCAATTTACTGATAATTGAAAATCACTCATGTTAATTATCATTCAGATCCTCCGGCTGCAGCTTCTCAGTCGATTCTTGGTTTTTATTTCACAATGAAACAAGTAAAAGTTGATTCATTGAAGCAGAATCCGTTTGGATCGTAGATGAAACCTCTTTGAGTTCGTGAGGATGCTTCTACTTTTCTGTGCTTCTTGACGTCTGCAGGTTCACGCTGGGTTCTTACTGTCGTTTATTATATTTGATTTAGTTTCTTAATGTTTATTTATCCGTTACCCGAAATGCTTTGCTCAATAAGTTCACCTTTCCTCCGTTCACCAAGAGAACATGATGCCCATCAACAAGCAGCAGATGTGGTCGAGATCGCAAACTGAAGACGAATCTGACTCAGCGCCTGATGATTACCTGAACCGAGGTTTCGACCGAGCGTCTGATAAGATCTTCAGTCATATGTAGAGAGGCAGTACGGGGGGGGGCACAGACCCTGTGGAGTGGTAACCAGGTCATCAAGGCCTCTGCTCACTTTCCACTGTGGGCGCGTGACCCCAAAGCTTCACTCGTCCAACCAGTGGATCCTGGTGCAATTTCATTCTGTGTGTTAATCAACAGCCACAACAGATAAGACAAGTAATTTCTAATACTAAGTAAACATGCAGGTTTTTTAAGTACAACAGCATAAGGTTCTCTAAAGTGTAAACGTTGTGATTTATTGCTTGAAAAATTTATGTTTTTCCAAAAGTGTTTTAAATTATATGTTAATATAGTTATGGTGCTCGATAGGTTTCTGAGCCTTTGGAAGAAAAACACATCCCTAAGTATAGAATTAGGATTGTATTTTTTTTACTGTTAATTCTCAGATCCCATGAGAATTAAAGTAAATTAGTCATTGGTTGGTAAATTGATTAATTGAACCTTGGAACAGCAACAAGTCTCATCAGCACCATCAGTGTTAAATGTTCCACCATCACATGTCAAAGTGCACATACGTGTGAACACGTTGAGCTGATGCAACACAACGGTTTTCATCCCTGTGGGCGGAGACGTCAGGCGCAGGTGGAAATGTCAGCGGAGGTGGACACGTTACCGCTGAAAGTCGAGTCACTGCTGCTGGAAACTTCACCACAAGAAGCTGAGTCATCACTTCGTAAAGGCCGTCACCATGAGAGACATTCAGGGAATTCTCCGACAAACTTCCGGACATTCAGATTCAAGGAGACGCACAGTTCGAGTGAAACAAAAGATTCTACATTTTAATATCTGCCACTGTCGCTGAGTAACCACGGCAACAAGTGAAAGTAAACTAACAAAATGACAGAGGCTTGAATTCCTTTTCACCTGCAGATTGAAGAGAAAAGTAAAAATACCTTATTTCTGTATTTAAGTAGATATTTCATGTATCCCAAGCAGAGCAGGAAGCACCCGCTCCATGTTAGCAGATGGGACATGGACCAAACAAAAAGTCATAGTAGATAGTATCACTGCTGCAGAGGCTTCGTCTCCACATGAGTTCACCAGCAGGAGATGGCAGCACCGGTATCTGAGACATTTGAATAACTTGGCTTCATCTGGTGGAACAGAAATGAAGAAGTGAACATCGTCTGCATATCGTCGAACATCAGGTGATGAAACCAGAGAGAGAACGTGTTCAGTTTGACAAACGATTCTCATTTGATTTAGTTTAATTCTTTTGGCCTAAATGAGGTTTAATCACTTTATTATGCCCCTTCAGGAGGTTCCTCTCTTTGAAAGACCTTGTGCCAGTCTGACAAACACACACACACACACACACACACACACACACACACACACACAAACACACACACACACACACACACACACACATTCTGACTGTCAGCTTTCTAAGTAAATGTTAATTAACTGGAATTAACTGTTCATCTCGTATAAAACCAGTCTCCTTGGTGTGTTGTTTTCCTAGAAGTCAAAACCAGAGTGTGGTACAACCATCAACACACACAAAAACACACACACACACACACACACACACACACACACACACACACACACACACACACACACACACACTCACCCACTCACCCACTCACCACATCCTTTAGCTGGATGTCGAGGACTTGACTTTTCCAAATGCACCCCCCTCTGTCTGATGAACCCATCAGCCTCCGTCACCTCTGACTTCTGATCATCATTAATATTCCATCGTCTGCAAAGAGAAACTCATGAAAGTTCATGTTTGTTAAAAATGTTTGATAAAGTTAGAATATTTAAATTTTAATTAGTTTAAATTCTGTGTTTTTATAATACTCCTGAGGAAAATGTTCATGTTCCGAATATCCACGAGTTAACTTTGTTTGTTAGCAGCTTAAATAAATATTGCACCATAAATCACTGGATCATACCAGAAAGACTATAACAGGAAAAAACTCATGAATTATGTACTAATATTACTTATTCATACTTTAATATTTCTAACAATGATGGAAACTGTTTTATTTTTCTGTTTGAGACACAAACTTGACGAAAGCGAAGAAGTGAAAGCGAGAGTAGAAGAAATAGTGGTGTCAAGTGTTTGATATGTTATATGTATTTTATGAGTGTGCTTCATCAGAGCTGACTCAGACGAGGACGAGTCAGCTCGCCGTGTGGAGGCGGAGCTCTCACTCCGGGCTCGGCGGTCGAACCAGTGACTTTCGCTGGAGTTTCCAAAGCTCACGGAGACGACCATGACTCAGTTTGCTTCTGAGTGAACTGCTCCTTTAATTCTTCCACCAACTCAAACGTTAAAATCTGAATCTTACAAACTGTTTGAATTGAGGCGACTTAATGTTTATTTTTCTGTCTTTATCGTTTCCCTCCTTAAAATGTTTCTCTTCCCTTTCCAATAATCATCTGGTTTCATTTTGATTCCGTCTCATTCGCTTCTCACATTTAAATGTTTTAAACTCATCTTTCTTTCTTAATTCCTCCTCCTTCATTTTTTTCTTCCTTTTCTTTCTCTCTCCAAGTTCAATTCAGTTCAATTTAATTTTAAGTTCAGACCTTCCACGTGTTGTAGTACCAAAGCTTGACCAGCAGAGGGGGTCAACACTCAAAATAGTGTAATTAAAACATGTGAACAGTGATAACGATAAAAAATACAGTTTATTTCATTTAGAAATTCATATAAATATAAATACAATAATTCATGTAAAAACACCTTTCATGTTATGTTCAATTCAATACATTAAAGTAACTTTCAAACAACTTTTAACATTTAGGTCAATATTTTCACAAATATTTTTATAAATATTTTTATAAATATTTAAAACTTTAAAAACAAAAGTACAAAAGTATAAAATATTTATGATCTATGAAAAATGAAGAAGCACAATGATGAATATAAAAGATCCTGTGAGAAACTGTGGATGATGTTTCATCACCTTTTGTCTCTTATCACTTAAAATCACCACGTTATCTTTTTTAAAGTCACATAAATATAAAATAATTTTGTCCAACAACATAAATTAAATTGTCAAATAAAAAATTATTCAAGTACGAAAAAGTCCTGAAAAGTCCAGTTAAATACATTTTTAACTGAAAATAATAAGCTCAAATGACGATGACTGTGAAGATGATGAAGATGATGAAGATGATGAAGATGATGAGGCTCTACAGGATGTGGTGCTGTGTGAGCTCGTCGATCCATCGGAGGATGAAGGTGAATTCTCCGACAGCCTTCAGTGCGACTTCATGTCTTCTCTTCTGCAGGAAGTGACATCAGCACATTTCATTGAGATCAAAGATTTCATTATAATATAAATATTCTATAGCATATTGGAAACAGCCTGTTGCACAAGGAAGATTTTAATAATATTAAATTATATATAGAATAATATAGATGTCGTTAGCATCGGTAGCAGGTATTAGACAAAGCATCATTATCTGTATTTAAATAAGTGGTAACAGTTGCCATAGCAACAGCAGCACGAGCAGTAGCTGTAACAACAGGAACTTTAGAAAAAGTTTCATCGAAACAGCGACAACAACAATAAACACATCGTGAGAAACTTCAGTCTGAAATCAATCTGCAACAGAGTCAGTGCGATAAATAGATAGCTGCTGTAGTAACAGCAGCAGGAAGAGAGGGGGCAGTGTTAGCAGCAGAACAGATTTAACACTGTTGGTGGTTTTAGATGAGCAGTGATACAAGGAAATATATACTAAATCTACTATATACAGCATATAGATCAATTTTCTTACCTTTTTTATTTTTCTCTCAAGTTTCTTGATGACTTTGAACCATTTTGAAGGTTTAGACGAAGAAACCTGAAAACAACGTAAACAACAAGTCAAAAAACCCTCAAACAAGAAAAGTTAACAGTTTATGTGTTCTCACACAGTGTTGCATTGTGTGTTACAATGTGTGTTGTGTGTGTACAGTGTGTGTGTGTGTGTGTACTCACACAGTGTTGCAGTGTGTGTTGAAGTCGGTACAGCAGGTCATTGTAGTGAAGGGGGAGGAGCTTCTGAATGGCATCTCTATTGAAAACACTCCTCTGGTATATGTCAATCATTTCCCGCAACTCCAGCCAGCCAATCGCACTCTGAGGGAACACACACACGTTTAACATCGTGAATGCTAACAATGCTAGGAGCAGCTAGCAGGTGTAATGCTAACATTTGAAATGATCGATTGAAAAGAAGCTGATGTGAGATTTTGTTTCCACGAATCAAAACAGAGTTTAAAGTTAGTGTCCAGTAGAATCTACAAACATCCCCTAACACACTTCTGCTCTCAACAACTTCCTGGTTGAAATCAAACTTCACGCTCCACTGAACAAGTTGTGAACCGCTGGTTTGAGGAGGTCAGGTTTGTGTGCACAGAGCAGAGGGTTGTGTTGTGTTGTGTTGAAGTAATTAACTGGAGAAA
This sequence comes from Pseudopleuronectes americanus, assembly GCA_038501795.1. Lineage (NCBI taxonomy): Eukaryota > Metazoa > Chordata > Actinopteri > Pleuronectiformes > Pleuronectidae > Pseudopleuronectes > Pseudopleuronectes americanus. The sequence goes on from CM076737.1 coordinate 15,215,364, forward strand.
GCTGATGTTGTGGTTGAGGTTCACCGAGCGGACGCATCGCAGCTGAAAGATGAAACCTCAGCAAAATGTCTACTTCCACTTGTGACGTGTAAAACCAGACAAGTCCTCACAGGTGAGGTGTGAGTTCACTGAGACGCGTTCACTGACCTCGGGACATTTGGTGCAGAACTTGGGCAGAAGTCTGTGATGCCTCGAGAATCGTTCTTCTCTCTGGAGATGAAAACATGGAAACTCGTTTGTTTTATATTTATATCACAACAGAGTAAAATGTGTTCGCCTCGAAAGTCACTGGAATCTTCGGAGACAGTAAGTTGACTTCAATTCAAATATTCAAATATTCAAATGTAACAAGTATAAAAGTGTTTATGAGGTTTCTGGGCAGTAAAAGGGCTTTGTGTGTTTTCAGTCAGAAACTCTTTGATCTCATCTGAAACTCTTTGATCTGAAACTCTTTGATCTGATCTGAAACTCTTTGAAAATTCGTCCACAATTTTAGATTTGGTTTGAATTTTTCGATAAGTGATCGATGATGTGTGCACTTTATTTTGAAAGCCCCTGTTTAAGTGATCAATAGAGAAAACTCCTCAATACAATGAAAACATCCAATCAATCACATTCACTTTATGATGATTCACAGATTGATGGTTATGGAACTAAATATGATCAATAATCCATTTAGATATTTTTCAACCAATGATATGTGTAATTTATAATGAATCTGTCATCAGCTCATCACCAGATTTAGTAAACTATTGTATTAACTGCTACACAACAATTGATCAACTTTAGTTTATTGATTGATTATTGACATTTAATTCAAATTGATGCTGATTAGCAGACAATCAATTCATATATATATTGAATAAATACTCAAATCAATATATAAAAATCATTAAAATGTATTGGACTCATTTAATTTAATCTGAAATATTTTGATTAACAGCAAAAAACACTAAATGTTAATATTGAAAACTCGACTCACTGATCCATTGATTATAAAACGAATCAATAAGAGATGATTGATAATAGATATTATCAAACATGAATCAAAAGTAATCGGACACATTTATTGACAAAATAATCAATTATATTATTATTGAGCTTTGATTGATGATAAACTGACTAATCAATGATCATCGTTCTTGGCAGTTAACGGAGGTGATGATTGATTGACAGCGACTGACTTCAGATCTGAACAGGGCTCTCACCGGCAGGTTGGAGGTCAGCAGGGTGTGTCGGCTCCACAGGTCTCGGATCAGCTCGGCCGGGATCTCCTGTCGGCAGCTGAGCCCCCGCTGGGCCGTCGCCGTGGCAACCGGGAGGAGGCTGAGGAGAGCGAGAGCCGGCGCTCGGACGAGGAGGAGGAGGAGGAGACGCATCTTCAACTGCAGCAGGTCCAGTGTGTCTGCACACCTTTATACAGCCTCTCCTCCTCCTCCTCCTCCTCTCACCACTCCCTCTCTTCTTCTCTTTCTTCCCTCTCTGCAGTTTGAAAAACTTTCCTGATGTCACAGCCGGAGTCTCCCCACTGATGTCACCTCCCTCTCTCTCCTCTTCCTCCTTCTCAACCCCTCTCTTCTCTTTTTTCCCCCTGGTTCAGCTTTAGCCTTTGTTTTCTTAATTCCCATATCCTCTTTCCCCTCTTTTGTTCTATCACCTCCTCTTTCCCAACTTCTCTGACTAAATTCTCTCCTCCCTCCTTCCCCTTGTCTCTACTTCTCCTCTCTTCTCTCCCCCTCTTTCCCCACTTCTCTGTACATATTTCTTCCATCTCCTCCCTTCTCTTCTATTACTTTTCCTTCTTTTCTCCTCCTCTCTACACCTTCTATTTGCTTTCATCCTCCTCCTCTTCTCTCCTCTTCTTCCTTTGTCCACTTTATTCCCTTCATCGTTTTTCCTCCTCACTTCGCTTCCTTGTGGATATTTTTTAATTTCTCTCCTCCCTTGTTTCCTTCCTTGTCTCCTTCTCTTCTTCTCTCTTTTCTTATCTCCTCAGTCATCAGGCCCTGGCGGCGGCGGCGGTGGCGTCGAAGATGTCGATTGTGTGAAACCTGGTTTTTGTGTTTAGATTTTGTGGTCAGATAAAAGTAGGTTGTGACTGTGAAGACCTGTGACTCAGCGGGTTCGTTTCCCACCTCGGCAGGTTTCAGAAAGTGCTGAGTCGACGTCCGACCCAGATCCGAGACGCCGTCTGTCTGCTCGACAAGGAGGTCGACTTCTAACGGCTGATGCATGATGGGAAATAATGAAGCAAACATGTTGATGAAGCCAATTTGTGTTTCAATGAGTCTGATGGTCAACTGCTTATTAATTTAAAAAGTATAAAAATGGTTTAAATGGTTTAAGTGGTTCCTAGTTTTAAACAATAAGTTGTGAAAATATCATGAAGCACTGGATGCGTTTATTCACCATGTGTCAGTAACTGGGTCAAACTCGACACCAGATCATCAGGATTATCATTATTATTTTTAATTTAATTTTATTGGACTGAGACGTCGCTCACAGATTCTGATCTTCATCAGTTCAAGAGTCTTCACCTCCTCTTCAACTATTAGTCTTCAGAGTAAAAGCCTAACGAGTTTTTACTCTGAAGCTTGGGTCTGAAATGGTCGACTTGTAATGTTTGAAAAAACTGCATCGGTTCATGAATCATTCAAACTTATATAAATACATAAACGGTGATAGAACACATTGTTTGAAGTCAGATGAACTCAAAGTTTTCTAACTTCACTTTGAACACAAACAAAAAGAAGAGCCAGAATATTGAAGAAGACTTTTAAGACGACTGAAGACGAAGAATAATCCTGACGTGTCAACGCAGGACAAGAGAAACACAACATTAGCTTTACTATATAACATAACAATTAGAGAACACAACATTACAAACACACACGTGTACAAAGAACTAGTTTAACGGCTCTGATGGGATTTGAACCTGCAGCTTCATTACAGTCTGCAGTGATGATGTCACTGGCGTAAGGACTTTGCTGCATCAAGCAGGTTTTGTGTTACATTGTGCGGTCGGATCAAAGTAGGTTGCGTCTTTGTCGACTCGGCCGGGAAACGGTGACTGTGCAGGTTGGTTTTCAGTGTTCGACCCATTTTACTGTGTCGCAGCGTGTTCTGGTCAAAGAACCTGACTCCTCTCACCTCTGCTTCACACACAGGTTCAGAGTCGACGCACACAGACACACACAGACACACACACACAGACACACACTGTCACCTCCGTCTGTCTCTGTGGGTTTTCTCTGGCGGCTCCAGCTTCCTCAAACAGCGACAGTTAATCAGTGACTGTCTCAGTAAGAATGTGAAGTGTGAGGTGAAAGGTCGAAGGAGAACTCTGCGTGTCAGCGACTGACAGTTGGAAATATTCCAAATTAAAAAATCGTCAGTGTTTCCGTGGCAACGCGAGAACCTGAATCTCCGGCTCAGTCGGATCAAACTCTGAGGCTGGATTTTAATATTTGTGCAGAAACACTGATCTTCACACGTTTCTGTCTGTAACTAAATCACTGAAAAGACGTTTCAGTCGCGTTTCGAGAATCAAGAAATTCAACTGTTGACGTCAAACTTTAAACAGACGTTCATGTTCCCCTGAGGATGAGTTGTGATAAATTTGCTGATCCGCCATCATTTCATTAGCTGTTCAAATCTTTCACAAAGCTCTGAATTATGGGAATTGTAGTTTGAAAAACCTGAGGCCTGAACTTCGAGCCCAAAACTCTATAAATATAATATTTTCTATAAAAATGTCAAAATTATAATATGTTTTGTTTTCTCAGTCTTTTTCTAAATGAACTTTATTATAATAAATGTAGAAAACAAGAATCAAAGCAAATGACAGTGAACAGAATCTTCAGTAAACTTCTGTGTGGAAAATAATAAAATAAATTATTATAAACGAGGAGAAATGGAGAAGGAGAAAAGATTAAATAGGTCAAAGAGCAAAATATGGAATTAAACATTGTTTTAATCTTTTTGTTTATTTTCTCCTTTTATTAAATTAAACTTGACATAAAGACATAAATCTGATCAATCTGGATTATAGACTGTAGATATTCATATAATGTCTCTGATCTGATGTCTTCATACAAACACACATGATAAGATCAGACAGTTCCTCAGAGCTGCTTTGTTTGGACGAGTTTCTATTAATAGCTCAGGTGTTTGAATGTGATCATGTGACCTGCTCTGCCTGTAACACCAAAGGGTTCTAAATATAGATCCTTATAACACAGACACACACACACACACACACACACACACACACACAGACACACACAGAAAAGTCCTGGTCTCACCTGTGTGGGAAATCCCCAGTGATGACATCACACAGGTAGATCCCTGGTAAATTAACTTGTGTGTGTGTGTGTGTGTGTGTGTGTGTGTGTGTGTGACTAAATAAACTCCCTCAGGGATCTATTTTGTCTCGTTATGCAACAACGATTATTTCTTAATTACAGGACATTAAATAATTGGGGAAGTAACAGATTCTCAGCTTTAGTTTAATGTCAGATTCTTTATTTTAGTGATACTTTGTTTGTTTGTTTGTTTGTTTGTTTGTTTGTTTGTTTGTTTGTTTGTTTGTTTCTGGTCTAAATGTCAAACGTGTGAAAACATGAAGCAAAAACTGATGTTAAAACTTTTCACTTTTATTTTCCGAGTCAAACTTCGTTGACTAATGCAACTAAACAACCTGTCGCTCTGTTATAATCACACACACACACACACACACGCACACACACACACACACAGTCGAGAAACAAACCAACACCAGTGAAAGTAGGTAAGTAGGTTTCATGAATTTGTGGTTTCTGAAGATTTCTGCACCAGTTTGATTTATAGGTCAGTGTGTGTGTGTGTGTGTGTGTGTGTGTGTGTGTGTGTGTGTGTGTGTGTGTGTGTGTGCGTGCGTGTGTGCGTGTGTGTGTGTGTGTGTGTGTGTGTGTGTGTGTGTGTGTGTTACACTCCCATTATAAAGTAGCCATAAAGTATCCGATTATAATTTGTTTGAAAAGTAACTAGTAACTAAATGTATTAAGTTACTTTCTGGCCCCGACAGAGGTTTGAGGTTCAGTTGTGTTTGCAGCTGATTTATGAAAATAAAAAACATGGACTTTTTGATATTATTTGTGTGATTCATGTCACAGCTGCTAACACGGAGGAGGCGGAGTTTAAGACCTGACCTGCAGCCACTAGCAGGTGCTGTCGTCCATCTTTATTCACAGTCCAGAAATTCAACCATTTTGAATCTTGAGTCTGAATCGGCAACGTTTTGTTCACAGTTGAAATAAAAACTTTTTTCTTCAGCACAAAAAAGATCAAAATCAACTTTCATATTTGAATCCAACTTTCTTTATTATCAGGTAAAATGTTGAAACAGTATTTTTTCAGTATCAGTTTTACAAACTGTGACATTGAGCCATAACATGGCAACAGATTGATACCAGAACGCTCCGGTATTCAGACATTCTGATCAATAAACAGATCAATAAGGAATCAGTCACAACCGAGTTCTCATAAATATAAAAAACTGTTAAATACCTTCTCAAATTAAATACATGAATAAGTTAAAGTATAAAAGTGGACGTATAAAAGGTGATAAATAGTGAAGTAGGAGATGTGTCTGCTCAGTGGTCTCAGAGGGGGCGGCGGCCTCAGAGGGGGCGGCGGCCTCAGAGGGGGCGGCGGCCTCAGAGGGGGCGGCGGCCTCAGAGGGGGCGGTGGTCTCAGAGGGCGGCGGCGGTCACGGCGGTGGCGGTGGCGGAGTTCTTCACTTGGATACAGAAATCCTGCAGGTACGTGAAGAGGATGTCTATCTCTCCTATGGCTTTGTTTATCCCTCGCTCGCCCTCCATCTGAAACAAGAGAGACACGTTAGAAGCAGAAGTCGAATTGAACGGATCTGCAGTGACCTCACGTTCGGCCAATCAGAAGCAGCTTCTCTCACCTTGTTGAGCTTCTGGCGAAACTCGACGGCGTGGCGATGGTCGTGGTAGTGAGTCACATTCTGAACAGGGAGAGAGAGAGAGAGAGAGAGAGCAGATCGTATCAGTTCACTCTCTCTCTCACCGACACCACAGATTCTACGATAAGTCAAACGTCACCACACGAACAAAACGCTGCAGAAACACGTGAGACACAAACTCAGATTCACAATGAGTTGAGTTCAAAACGAGAATAAAGACGTTTGTTCTCGTCTCTCATCATTTAGATAAGCATTTGATCACGGTGCAGTGACCCCGGGGTCAACACTTACGCAGCCTTGGGTCTGAAGGTCGTCGCTGACCCTGGAGAGGTCGTTCTTCAGCCGGTGCATCTTGGGATGCTGGTTGTCACGCTGCACCAGGATGTTCCTCAGGTAGAAGTCCAGGATGTTGGCGTGAAGGCAGCAGATCTTCATGTGGTCCTGAGGGGGGGAGGGGTCAAAGGTCAGCGGGGGTGTGGGTGGGTGTGTTTGGTGGGGGGGCGGGGGGGCGCTCTTTGAGTTCTTCCTCACCTGTTCACCGTTGACTTGAGGCATCAGTCGAATGCTGGAGTCGTCCTCCGTCTGTAAACTCTGAGCCTGGACGCACACAGACACACAGACACACAGACACACAAACACACAAACACTCTGATCAGCATCAAGAGGTTTTATTCATCTGGATTCTTCTAGAAGTCAGAATGTCAGATTATATATGAGCATCATTTCACTCACGTGTTTGGACACATCCCCGACGGCCCGGTACGTCTCTTTGCTCCTCAGCACATGGCTGAGCGGCCGGTCAACCGGGTGGGCGGCGCCCGGCTCGGCCCAGCCAATCAGGAGCAGCGGGAGCAGGACCAACATGGCGGCTGCTGGACGGACGGAGCGGGCGAGTGTGGCGAGGGCGAGTTTCATCTTGAGTCCTGTCAGATGAACGATGTGGATCCTTTCAGAAGAGAGAAGTTTTCACCTGAAGCAGAAACAGACAGAAGATCAGGATAAAGTAAAAAGATAAAAAGATAAAAAGATTAAATATTATAAATATTAAAGTGATGATGAAGAGGAAGTGATCGACCGCTGCTCCTCACCTGTCAGAGGATTCTGATGTGAACGACAACGCCGGGCCCGAGTCTTTATACACAACAAGCCTCCGCCCACTCTGCAAGAATATAGGACAGGTAACCAGAAAAACCCCAAGACACACACACACACACACACAGACACACACACACACACAGGTCAGTGCTGAGCTGGTACAAAAACCTTTTTACAGTCAATAACATAAAGAGGAAATTAACTGTCACTCAAACTGTGACGTTGACAAAAATGGTTGTCGTCAAGTTTCACAATTAGCATTTTAATTGTTCTTCTCCAATGACATCACTTCCTCTTCTCTGTGTGTGTGTGTGTGTTTGTAATTGTGTGTCACTAAATAAACTTCCTTCAGAAAAAATCCAGTCGCTCTGATGTTTGAACATCAGATTTGTTTTGTCTCATCAAGCGACAACTTCAACAACAATAATTATTAACTGATATGTGACGTTACCGTGGAAACAGTTCCTTATTAATATCAGGCAGAAGTAAAGAAAACATTCGATTCATCTGGATAAACAATAAAAGAGATGAATTTAAAAGCATGAAACCTGCAGAGAGAAGAGGATCAAAGGTTTTAACCCTCGGTCGACTCTACAATCGTCTTTATGAAGCCGACGTGTTTCTATCTTTTGTTTCAGGTTAATCTCAACTTTGCATAAACTGAGGATCAGATTTGACCTCGATCAAATAAGATCTGAGACTTTTTGATTGACAGCCACGTTTGAACAGTGTGTGTGTGTGTGTGTGTGGGGGGGGGGTTAATCATCGCAGAGCAAGGTGCAGAGATATTGATTCAAACGACCTGAGCGTCTGGAAGCTTTGACATGAAGCCAGAAACGAGTCAGTAGTGAAATCTGATCGACTCGTGTGTGAAACAAGTGACGCAACTAACAGATGACACAACTCAGATTCTTTTCAATGGGAATTAATAGAAAGATTCCTGAAACACACACACACGCACACACACACACACCTTTAAATATTTCTCCATGGATGTCGTCAGCACTTCCTCAGACAGAGGATGGATTACCTGGCAACTACTTCCTCTGGGCCACAAGACAAACACACAACACGCACACACAACATCTACACACTCAGTCAGGGATGAAGAGCAGATAAAGAAGATGACTGTGAATTCCCCTCGTAACAATAAACCAGAGCAAACAATGCAAAGCTGATGTGAGTGTGTGTGTCTGTGTGCGTGTGAGAGTGAGAGTGTGAGTGTGAGTGTAAGTGTGAGTGTGAGTGTGAGTGTGTGTGTGTAGTTTTACTCTACGATTATCATAAAGGTCAAAGGTCAAAGTTGCTGCGACCACTCAACCAGGTTATTTGTCAGTTTTTTGTTGTAATCACGAGTAAATAAGACAATTATAACAAATTTAAAAACAAATATTAAATAGAAAGTGATGATATTTTATATGAATTGACAGCAGGTGATGACAGACGTGACTGAACGAGTGTGAAGAAGCTTCTTCACATTTTGAATCAGTTTGTAAAGACGACGAGTAGAAGACGAGTTTGTGTCTCTTTAATCTCTGCAAAGTAACACAACATGAACACAAACTTCACATGATCGTTACATTCATTAAAACATCAACAACAAAACTAATAATTAACAATAGAAGGAATTCAACTATAAAAAATACTTGATTCTAGACATAAAATATTCTGTTTTAAATTCATCTATAGAAATATATCCACTTGAACGCTGGTTTCCATGGTGACAGCGGTGACCTTGAGCGATGTGTGTGTGTGGGGGATTGGGGGGGGGGTGGGGGGGGGGTCATCATCTCTTGCCCCAGAAGCTCTCTCGTCTCTTCTGAGCTCGCTCCAGGACGACGGACGCCGCGGAGCACGAGGCGGCCGAACGCCATGACATCACTGAGAGACGGTCGTCTGGGCAACAGGATGAAAGAGTTAAAAAAGTGTTTATGACGACAGGATGTTACTGAGCAGCAGCGCCCCCTGCAGCCACACGTGGGGATTAACCCTGTAGGTTCTGAGTCGCCTCACTGAACTGACACAGTGGTTATTACCCATGATCCTCTGCTTCCTGAACCTCCTGTAACAAATCCACCAACTGTTCAGAATTCTTCATGTTTCAAAGTTTCCTGCTGAATATTGGAGATAAACTCTGGTTTTTAATAACTTCAGTTTGTTTTGAACTGATCTCAGTTCAGCTTCACTCTTCAGCTGCAGCTGGTTGTGTCTGTGACTCTCAGTCAGTTGTTCTCTCAGGAGATGGAACCCAATCAGCAGAGTCACAGACGCTCAGGGAGAGAAGGAGGAAACTCTCTCTTCTTCACACTCACACAGACTCACACACAGGGCCTCACACACAGGGACTCACACACAGGGACCCACACATACACACACACACACACTCACTCATCAGACTCACTCTCATCAAGCTGCTGCTTCAACATGTTAATTTAAGACGTTCACCTTCGTCTCCTGGACTCTGCAGCTCCATGAACCTGGAACCCAGTTCACCTGAGGAGGAACACACCTGATCAGTCACCTTTAAAAACCTCTTTTTAAATATTCACTTATCACCATGAGACTCTGATGCTGCAGTGTTTGATCACGTGTTTGTATTTGTTGTCTCCTGTGAGGATGTTGCTGAGTTTGTAACGTTAAGTCATGTGTTCGAGCCTCAGTTAGTTTGTTAGTTCATTCATCTGTTTGTTTGTTTGTTTGTTTGTTTGTTTGTTTGTCACCGTTGTGTTGGAAGTCGGGGTGTCTCAGCGTTCCCTGGATGCAGTGCAGCGCGGGCGGGAGCTGAAGGGGCGGTGCTACTGTGGGTGGAGGTGTTTGCTTCGTCCTGATTGGTTTAGAGGCTGGTTTGTGGTTGGGGGAGGAGCCAGGTGAAGGGCGGTGGGGGCGACTCTTCTCCGACCACGCCTCCATCTGTCTGATTGGCAGGTCGAGCGCAGCTGCCATGGAAACGACTGACCCGCACCTCTGAGAACCAAAACAGTCACGTGTCACATGATCCAGTCGACAACACGTGTTCGCTAATGTTACATTAAAATATCAAAACTTATATTTATATTTACGAACAGCAAATTTAAATTCCGACCTTTATTCCTTTTTCTCTCAAACCCTTGAACTTTAAACTCTAGTTTATAATAATGTTTTTATTAATTCTGAGTTTTTTTACAAACCTGTTGTTTGTTCAGAGACGATTCATCGCTGCTCTTCACTGTTCCCACTAGTATAGCGCCTCCTGTAGGACACACAGATATCAGCGGTCTGTGGTGTGTGTGAAGTGTTTGTGCATGTGTGTGTGTGTGTACCTGTGGCAGGTGTGGTGAGGTCGTGGTGAGTTCTCTGAACTGGTCTCATCTTCAGCCTGGGAGTTGTTAACCTCCCCTCGTCCCTGCACACACACGCACACACACACACACACACACACACACGCACACACACACACACACACACACAACATCTTGATCAACATCTGAACCGAGGTGATTAAAATAATGATTGATTTAAAGTCGAGCAGGAACTGAGGTGAAGAACTTACTCGTCTTCACTTTCTTCCTCCTCCCACGCTGAACGTCTTTCCCCTGGAGTGGTTTGTGTGTTTGTTTTTGTGTGTTTGTTTGTATTGTGTGTTTCTGTTGAGCCCAGGACAGACGACCTCTCACTGGAGTTACAGGAGCGACTGCAAACACACACAAGACATTCTGAGATCTGTGAAGACAAATCCTCTTTTCTCTACCGGAGAGGTTTCTCACCTGTCCAGGTCCAGAGCCTCCACACAGGAAGTGCTGCAGCTGTCGGGCTCCTGGCCCAGGTCAAAGGTCAGGCGGGGGGTGGGGGGGTCGGAGGACGAGTCCGTGGGCTCCCACAGCGCGTTGTGTTCCGACTGCAGCTGGTTCAGGTGGTCTCTGCAGAAGTTGGCTCCCCAGGCCCGGCTGCGGTACGACGCCGCTCGCTGCCTCAGCTCCGTCACCTGCACACAGACACACAACACACAGACACACAACACACAACTGTTTATACATATTTTATTGAATATATATACATCAAAGAAAATACCTTATATACATTTTTAAAGATGATTTCTGTCATTTTAGTTCTTATCGCACTAATTTATTTTCATTAGTTATTTGATGATGTAAAAGCAGAATGACACGTCATGATTGACAGGTGAGACTGACTCCTGATTGGTCGAGAGCTTGTATGGGCGTTTGCATCTGAGTTATTTTGGCTTCACGTCTGGACGGAGGAAGGAAGTGGAAGTTATAAAATGGTTTGTGTAGTTCTGATATTAAATCGTTGAATTAATAATCCATCTACTTCTGTGTCACTTGACTTGAGTGGCAGCCTCTTCCTGTCAGTTCTGGTAAACAGTCACACCCACCCGACCCCGACCCCCGTCTAGATCCTGGAGAACCCCCGACCCCGTGCTCAGAGCTAACCTCAGGCTGCGTCTCAAACCTCAAGCCGACGCGAGCTGTGAACCTGAAGCTGAACGTCTCTGTGACACGTTTCCTCTGAAGCTGCAGCTCCTGACGTCAGCTGACTCCCCACCGGGCCGGAGGGGAGTCAGCTGACTCCCCACCGGGCCGGAGGGGAACCAGGCGCCGGCTCATCGCCCACGGATTCATCGATACCAGGCCGGGTTTCATGGAGTTGTTTTATTTCTATGTTTGCTCAAAGCTGCAGCGTCGTTTAATAAAATAAATAAACATGAGACATCGTGACAGCTCTGTTCAGGCGTCTTATTAGAACGATCAAATAAAAACTCATGAGAATGTTGCTGCGACAAATTTGTAGAAAATCAGGAGATTCCAAGAGCGAGTCCTGATGTCACTTCCTGTCCGACCTCGGGATCCTGAGGACGCTCTCTTCTAACTTCTCGAAGCTTCTGCAGCGCTCACTCGTCTCCATCACGTTATTTACAAATATCACACATCTGACTCATTCCCTGAACCTCTGGGGCTGATGGGAAATGTTGAAGGGAATTATGAAATATGAAATAAACTAAAAAATGTGCTTGTCGACGTCTCACTCGAGGCCGAAGGACGAGCTGAGGTCAGTCGAGTTCTTTACAAGGAAACTGAGGAAACATGGATCCAGAAGTTAGAATCAAACATGTCCGATATATTCAGCCATACACATTTATTATAAAAGAATAAATGTGTTGATGAAGTTATGAAACCCTCATGAGAAAGATAATTGAGTCTTGATATTTCACAGCTAAACCGCAAAGTAGTTGTTGCAGAATCAGTTTCTGCTGCAGCTTCAGAAAACACAGAGGAGATTTGTGGAGTCAGAAAAGTGAAAAGTCTCAGCAACGACACTTTCCACAAGATGTGTGTGTGTGTGTGTGTGTGTGTGTGTGTGTGTGTGTGTGTGTGTGTGTGTGTGTGTGTGTGTGTGTGTGTGTGTGTTTGTGTGTGTGCGTGCGTGTGTGGCTGATGGAAAACCCAATTGCTGAGTGTCAGCGGTGAAACCACAACTTCATCAGCTTCATTTCAGGGAAACGACACACCACACACACACACACACACACACACGAACACACACACGAAAAGTACGACCTAGAACATTAAAAGTGTTTAGTGTGTGTAAGAAAATAATCAGTCAGAAGAAGAAGAAGAAACACTGAGCGACTGAAGATGGCGTCACGTTGGCGCTGAGCAGATCCACGTCGAGTCGAACTAAGCTACAACCTTCACTTCCACGTGATTATGGGAATGTGACATTATTGTGCGTTGACGTTGTGTTGGAATAATGAGACAAATGATTTCTTGCCTGAAATGTGACAGAGCAGCAGCTTCTGATATCGACTTGTCAAACGTGAGCTTTGTCACATTCAAACCGTTTGTTCATCCAACACAGAAGCTTTGAGACCAACCTGCACATTTTAAATGATCACATCGGATCCTGCTTCTTTTCTCTATGTAGATATTAGAAAGATGAGTCAAAGAGTTGTTGAAACACACAAACACACACGTGTTGTTCACAGCCTCAGAACAACTCCCACAGAGAACTTTGGTCTTTACACATCAAGCCCCTATTTTCATCTGATTTGATTTCTGTCATTTATTTACATTATTAAACAAAACAAATGGAATAAAACAACAAAGATTGAAAAATGCAGACTCAGATACTGATACACAACTGAACCTGACCTGAGGGGTGTCACCATCCATGGCCCCGCCTTCTTCTGGGATCCTGTACAGAGGAGAACGAAAGCTGGACTCATACTCTGTCAACGTTCTGTCAACACACAGATGACACACATCAACATATTAACACACAAAAACACACAAACAAACGCACAAACAAACACACATAAACACACACCTGTGACCTCTCTGCACCTGAGGAGGGGGAGGAGTTCTGATGCCATCTTCCCCCTGAGAGGCGGGGTCATTGTGTTTGGGGCGGAGCATCTTCTGAGACTCCTCCCTCCTCTTTTTGTTGCTCTGGAGATTAAAAACAGGCAAAAATGAAGAAGCGGGAACCAGAAGGTTTGGATTTGTTCGGGATGTTTTTGTTATTGTTGCACATGATTATTTTATTGTTTTGAATGAACATCTTTCATTTGTTTTGTTTGGTCCATTTCCCAACATGACACAGAGTCCATGAGCCCATCTTACACTGGGAGTCTCTGCTGGTTTCAAACTGACGCCATGAGCCTGCAGCTATAAGTGGGTTTAAGAAGACTGGTCTGAAGTGCTGCTTAACACGGTTACTACACAACTCAGTGCACAGAACCTGAGGCCAGCGCCGGGACTGTAGCTGGAAGATTCAAAGAAACAAATAGATTCAATGATTCAAAGATTCAGAGATTTCTCTCAGTCACAGCGTTTAACATCAACTGTTAATATGAACAGAATCATTCAGTAGAAATTAGGTCAAACACAAACTCACACATCTAGATGTGAATAAATGTAGGTCAGAATCACTATATCATCACAAATAGAGAGAGAGTGTGTGTGTGTGTGTTTGTGTGTTTGTGTGTGTGTGTCATGTTGTGGGGACGGGAATTAAGTCCCTATAATATGAATCAGAAAAATGAAGGTGAAGATATGATTTATTGCTAAAGTTAGTCTAGGTCTATGTTTTAGATAAAGCTGGTTAAGAGAAACTCTCCCTGAAATGAATTCAAATCAATGTAAAGTCCCCTGTAGTCATGGAGACACAACTGAGTGTGTGTGTGTGTGTGTGTGTGTGTGTGTGTTACCGTGTATGTGTGGAACAGTGGGATTCGCTGATGTTCCAGATGTTTCAGGAGGGGGGGTCCAGTGGGAGGCGCCACACCCTGGAAGTTTTGCTGATACTCGGTTTCCATGGAGACTGGGTTCTTCTTGAAGGGGGGGATAGACCTGCTGCTGGAATACAGTGCCTGCAGGGTGGGGGGAGGAGGGGGGGGGGTGACCTGTCACTCAAGAACTAGTCGATCAGTAAAACTGTGACGCCTGAATGACTCATCAATAAAGCCACAGGTCTCTAAACAGTGACGTTCAGTTCAAATAGTGTGAAAGTAAAGAGTCTGCCTCCACCTAGTGGACACAGTTCTGAACTGCACTTTCAACAGCACACTATTGTTATTATTATTATTGATTATTCTTCAAGAAATAATCAGGTGCAGTGTTTGCAGTGGTTGGTGTATTAGTGAGTGTTAACAAGTATTAATTAGAATGAGTATTAGTGAGTATTAGTGAGTATTACGGAGTACTGGTGAGTATTGGTGAGTATGGTACCTGTTCTGCCTTCAGTATGGGTGAAGCAGAAGTTACTGGTTTCTTCCAGCTGAACTGTCTGTGGTACTCTGTCAGGTGACCTCCTGACCTTTGACCTGCTGACCTCAGCCCCGCCCTCCAGCGCAGAGCTTGTTCAACCTGTCACATGATCCAGTTCATAGTTATTATTTTTTCTTATTTCCATTTCCATGTCATGGTTTTGAACACAAAAATAGGAACAGGTTTATGCAGCTCACCTCATTGGCTGAGAGCTTCCGTCCATCAGGTGCTGCTGACAAGGGGCGGCTGGCCTGTGATTGGCTGTGGAGCAGCGAGGGGTGGAGCTTTGCTGAGGAGACATGAATATATGAAATCATATTCTTTAAAATGATGTCAGTGTCAGCAGAGTGGAGGTCGGTGTAGGACGTTAGTGAAGCTGCTCAAAATGTTTAAAACCTTTATCTTTAATCTTAATCTATTTCCATATCGATGTAAACCTGCTTGAATCAAAGCTGAGACTTTATTCATCTGTTTAGTTCACGTTGAATTTTGAGCTCAGAGTCTGAACAACTGAAAGAATACATCTACTTATTTAAGCTGTGGAATGTGTGTGATCGATATTCACTTGATTTTCCAGTTGCTCCCGGTTCTCCTGATGATCCAGAGTTTGCAGAACATCTTTCTGCAGGTTCTGGTCCAGCTGGAGGTCGTGGTCCTGCTGGAGGTTCTGGTCCTGCTGGAGGTCCTGGTCCTGCTGGATGTTCTGGTCCTGCGGGAGCTGCAGGAGGCGTTGGAGGTTTTGGGGAAGGATCCTTCCTGTGGGCTGAGCGACTCCGAGAGGCTGAAGAAGAAATCTATTGATTAAACACTTCATTGACCTACACTCCCACATTCTGACATGCAAAGCTACACTGTCTTTACTGTGCGTGTGAGCAGTCGGAGCAGCTAGAGGGGCGCTGTGGGTCAGACGCACAGGGCAGAGCAGTCCAGGACTGAGTGAGACCTCCGGGATCAAGTCTCTTCCGCCGCTGCAGAACTGGATCTCTGCAGATTCCTGAGAAATAGACGTCACAGAAACAAACTGTAAGTTTCAAACTCAGACATTTGTTTTGGTTTGATCCCTGAAGTCTATTTTAAATTCATCGACCAACAGCAGAACGTTTCTCACCCACAGTCTGTGACTCAGTGAACCTACGAGTATCAAAGTTCACGACCTGGATCCAGAGGTGAAACCCTTTTCAAAGTTACAGAATGTCTGGATACTCATACATGAGATGAAATAGCTTTGAGACATGAACTCCAGATATTGTCCTGAAATGTCCTGGAGAGTTTGAATGTGAGAACAAATGTCCCAGTTTCCAGCAGCCTCCCAGTAAAATGTCTGGAAGCTTCCCAGTGAGCGAGTAGACGATCACACAAACGTTTGTAAAAGGTTCTTACTCATTTGGTCGGAGCGGAGGCCGGCCAATGGGGCGCAGCGCTGAGGAGACACACTCCTGGAGCGGGAAACCCTGTAGCTCTTCTGGTATTCACTCCGACACTGAAACAAACAAACAAACACACAAACACAAGGTTTGTATGATTTTTCACCTTTTCTTGCATCATGTAGCTTCACTGAAAGTGATAATCACTCCCTATATCCCTTCTGACCCCTAAGTGAGCACAGCCTGTCAAACCTGGATAATCCATCTATAGAGTAAACACACTTTACAACATCATCATTAGAGAATCATCCTATTTTTAATAAATGACGACAATACTGATGATATTAGTTGGAAAGACGAGTCAATTAATCAATTAGAAGATTGACAGGAAAGTTAAATGAACTATTGGCAACTGATTAATGGTTTCTATCTATCTATCTATCTATCTATCTATCTATCTATCTATCTATCTATCTATCTATCTATCTATCTATCTATCTATCTATCTATCTATCTATCTATAACTCCATTCATCCATCTATATATTTATTCATTTATTCATATACCCATCCACCATGCGTCCCTGAGCAACTGGATTAGCTCTGATCAGATTAACTCACATTAATCCGGACTCACACAGAGTGTGTGTGTGTGTGTGTGGGGGGGGGCTGTCTACTCGTGTCCGGTCAACAGGTCTCACTACCCCCCCCCCACACACACACACACACACACACACTCTGTTCGCCTATTAGCTCTGATGCTAACCTGTCGCTGGAGCTAACAGCTGTGGGTGTTTACCTTGAAGCGAACCGTCATGACGCTGTCACCGCTGACCTCACGCGACCCCTCATGACGTAGCGACCAGGTGACCCGTGTCAACGAGCTGGTTCAACGTGTAACGACTAGTTAACTGAGTCACTGACTGATTCACTAACCGACCACCAACTAGCGACCAGCGCTGTGACGCCGTTGCCATGGCAGCTCAGCGTCGCTCAACAAGTGACGTCAAAAGCGTCAGAGTTTATTTCCTGCTCGATTATTAGATGTGTTGAGTAATAATCGATTATTAACAGTAATAGAATAAATAAATAAAGTATTTACCAAAGTTATTAAAATCACAATTCATTATACTACTTTGTCAAATATTTGCTCATATGTTGCATTAACTAACATAATATTAAAACTTTATATACTACAATACACATTACTGTATATAATGAATGTTGAATTACAGTAGATTGATATGAATATTAATCTTTGGATTTTACTGTGATTCTGCACTTTTATGGTGTAGAGAAATGTATTATATTATCCACTTTATTTTATTTATTACTCTATTACATACTCGTATTGCTTTATATACTATACATTATTATTCTCTCACATGAATAAATTATTTTTCTATATATCACTGATCAACCTCCTTACCATAAGAATAATCTCCTTTTATCTATTAGATTAGATATGCATATCTATATCTCTCTCTCTATCTATTCATCCATCCATCCATCCATAATAACTTGACGTCACAGTTTGCTGTTACAAAATTGCACCACTTTTATTCATTTAAGGCTTTTTAGTTTTAACTTTACATTTGGCTTCACCCCCTCCCCCCCTCCCTCACTCCCCCCTCCCCGACCTCCTGATGCTGTTCTGGAAGAAACCACTTCATCCCAGTTCCAGGTCCAGACCAGGTTTAGACCTGGTCCAGACTGGAATCAAACCAGGTTGACACCAGGTCCGGAAATCGTCCCCTCGGCTGAAGTGAAAAGATTCAGCGGAGTGGACGTGGGATTTTGAACCTGATGTGTCGAGTGGTTGAACTGGTTTCTTTTACATTTCACTGGTCATCATGCCGTACAGAGGAAAAGAAGCAGATTCATTTCAGTGATGAACAATAAACATTTCTTCCTTTCGTGAATGAATCGTTCTGAGTGGCTGCAGCTGCGGTCGCCAGCTCGATGCTGCAGCTACATGAGAGTCGGACACTTTGAGAATCTCTTTGACTACGGGTCAAGAAAGAACTTAAAGAGGTCAAAAGGTCATATCTAAGAGCATGGGAGTAAGTTAAAAATCATGTCGAGGAGACAGAGAGTCTAGGATGAACCATTTCTCAGGGAAGATCTGAGAGTCCAGAGGATGGGCATCATCAATTAAAGTCTGTCACTATGCTCCAAGCACACATTCCAACATGTATTACTGTAATGAATACACAACACTAGTTTAATCTGAGTCCTTTAGCCTAGCTTAGCACGAAGTCTGGAAGCAGAGGAAAACAAGGCCTCAGCAACTTTAACACTATCACACCCAATTTAAGAAGCAACAGCAGGAACCAAGTTACTCTGAAGCATGTCGGGACGTTAGGATTAGAAGTTGATGACTTCTGATACATTTCTAGAACTTTAATTATGAATGTAGCTTCTATGGGGCTGATCGCAGCTGCAGCCACGCTGAGATCTGATTGGCTGTTGAGCCAAGGAGCAAAGTGAGCTCTCACATCACAGGAGCGCTAATCACGCAAAACCTGTTTGGGAATGTGTCGTCCACTGTGGGTACGTTTCATTTAAACTGGACGTGTTTAGCATTCATAAACAGCGATAAGGCTGCATGTTTTAATATAATTGGAATCTTTTAATACACTTATAACTGTTGGTACAGCAGTTGTAGAAACTTTGCAAGAGAAATTCTAAATGTGGATAAACGGATTAATAAACATTAAAATATTCTCATCTCTTTACAGTGTTTAAATACTGTTTACAAATGCTAAAAATAGGTTCAAATCAAATGTACGCGGAAACCTTTGCATTCATCAAACAAACAAGTTCTTTATCTGTTACAAACCCAGAAAAAAAAATATTTGAAAAGATGTTTGATGAACCATAAATGTCACCTTCATGTGGCTCGTCCAAGTTACTGTTTGAGTACGGACCGGCTCATTACTGCCCCTGGTGGCCTGGAAGAGAACACTCTTACTGTAGATGCAGTGGGAGTTTTCTGCCATCTATCCACAAGGGGCAGTGATGAGACTTTATGGCTTGACACACAAGAATACAGCAAAGAAACACTATACTCCAAAGACAACGTAAACAAGCCACGCAAAGATGTAATTTATGGTTTATCAGAAAGGTTTTTTCAATTCCCTTAACTTCTCTGTGGGAATCATTCGGCAGTGATCAACACACTGGCATTCCAATCGCTTTTACTTTAACTGCACATTACATTAACTCTGCCAACACTGCAATCAGCCGGACTGCACCGTCTCGGCTGCAAATAAGACTTTTCTCTTGAAAGCTTCTGCTCGGCATGCAAACTGTGGCAGCACCTCCCGGAGGTCAGACCGAGAACTGACAGAAACATCAACATGCTACATGACGGAACGTACTGGGGGAGAACCAGAGTACTGACAGCAGTTCTCCTGGTGGTACAACACTGTGCACAGCAGTACTCACAGAGGTCACTGGTCCAGCACACGCTGTCTGGGATCTGAACTCACATTTCAAACAGAAGACAGAGTTTTCAAAAGGCTTTCTCTGGCTGCTGCTTCACTGACCACGCCCCCTGTCCGCTGGAGGCGGGGCTTCAACTACAAGGCCAACCCCCTTTCGACTTCAGCTGTTATACTGTTTTAACGAGACACGGAGGTTTTAGCTCAACTCTTTTAACTTTGGAGAATACTGATGTCACAACTGTATCTGCGGTATTCTACGATAACGATATTTATCGTCCGGTTTCCGTCTAAATGCAGCAAACACTTGAGCCACATTTCATGAAAACTTGCTAAAGAAAATGCAAATTTGTCCATTTTGTCCTGATCAGTGAAATTCAAAGTAGGATTATCAAGAAAAAACGCTGGTGAAGATATTTTTTTAATTAGCCAGGCGTAACTTTTCCACCGCAGCCAAAACCAATGTATATTTTTGCAAAGTGTCAAGATTTATTTTTCGGTGGTTTCCATCAGGGCTTTCATATAAATCCAAAAATTTGCTGCACCGACTGACCACACGTGAAGGACCAACCCAAAGGTTTCCCTGATCACGTTGGGACAGTTCCATATATTCCCATCAGTTAGGGGAGAGTTGACCAGCAGGACCTTGAGCGGTTCCTCAGTGTTTCCCTCTCAGATGTGTTATTAATATTAATAATCAGGTAATAATATGGTTAATAACACAGAAACAACACTGTCTGTCCTGCTCAGGAAACACAAGCCCTCCTCCTCCATGTCGGGTCAGTGGTCGTTACAGAAACTGGCCGAGTTCATCACTGTTACTCACTTACACTCACAAACACACAAGACACACACTCACAAACACACACAGAGCTAAGGTACTGGACCAGTGTGAGTCTGCTGTCGAAAGGCAACATGTCCGCCCCGAGCAGCAGATCTGAAGTCAGCTCACCGTGTTGCTAACCAGCTAGCCGGCAGCTACTATCATTTATTTAGTTTGTTTGGAAGTGTAGCATTGTTAGCATCCAGTGGCTAATGAACCAGCTCATTATGATCTCATATTGAAATAGAAATATTAGCATTCCCTGACATAACAAGGTTTCCAAAGGACACGTTCATTTCATTTAAAAACTATGCTAACAACGCTAGCGTAGCTGCCGGCCCATCCTCATAATGCTATCACACCACAAATGGCAATACAATGAAATCGCTGCTCGGCTAACAAGCAGCTAAAAGTTAGCGACGCGTTGAGCTAACGCCGACCTGCTGCACGCCCAACCCCCCCGACCCCCACCCCAATGTAAAAAACATAAAATTAATCTTATACCCTTTCACGCATAATTATAATTATAATAATAATAATCACTGTGTGGATCCACAGGTTCAACCGGAGCCACACATACAGATTCAGCCATGTTACACGCAACACCGACACGGTAACCACGGCGCCCTGGTGGCCGACAGTGGTCAAGATGTGTGTGAGCGGCTTGTTCTGCTGGAGAATGAGAAGGAAGCAAAACGAAGGAAAGAAACATCGAAACATAAAAAGCAAGAAGCCACTCCTCAGTGCAAAATGGCCAAGCAGAGAGCATGATGGGAACTGTAGTTTAAATTTGGGCAGTTGGTTTCTGATTCCTGTAAGAACATCTTCATGGTCATCATCATCATCGCCGTCTCTGGATGTTTGGTCTTAATGTAGCCACGGCAACCGTCTCCGTTAAACAGTGTGGTGAGGAGAGGGAGATGTGGTCGTCATGGAAACAGAGGTCGGAGGTGGCTGATGTTGATGAGGACATGGTTAGGTTAAAGGGGTGTGACCAGCTGGAAGATGTCCTGTGATTGGTTGGTTGGTTGGTTTGTTGGTTGTCGGTCAGATGAGCAGGAAACTGGAGACGGAAGA
This sequence comes from Pseudopleuronectes americanus, assembly GCA_038501795.1. Classification (NCBI taxonomy): domain Eukaryota; kingdom Metazoa; phylum Chordata; class Actinopteri; order Pleuronectiformes; family Pleuronectidae; genus Pseudopleuronectes; species Pseudopleuronectes americanus. The sequence continues at coordinate 15,236,905 of CM076737.1, forward strand.
GAACAAGAGTTTTTATAAAGAACGATAAGAAGCGGGTGATGATGTCAGCGGTGATGTCAGCGGTGATGTCAGCGTGTCACACCCACCTGTCATTAGAGAAGCTGACAGGTGGACTTTTTGCGAGTTTTTCCTGGAACTGGACTCTTCCTGTTAATCTGTCGCACAAGGTCGTAGAAGATCTGCACACAAACACACAAACACACAAACACATAAACAAACGTAGACAACAAATTTCAGAATTTGGAGTAAAAGTCTAAAGTTAAAAAAAGGAAGCCGAGATGCAAACTTGTAGTTAAAACTAAGTTTATCTACGGCCTCATGCACATGCGGCCGGTTGCTGCACTGACTTTCAGAACCTGTTAACACACGTGTTTGTGACCACATCAAGGATCATGAGAAATTGTTCGACACTGTATTATTTCCTTCAGCAATAGAAGTTGTAAAGTAGCATGAAAATCAAATGACAAAACTGTAATTCATCTTTGTCTTGGTCTGTGAGCGCTCACCTCGTTGACGTTGATCTTGCTCTTGGCCGACGTCTCCAGGAAGGCGCAGGAGTTCCACTGGCGGGCGAGGCCGATGCCCGACTCCTTGGCCACCACACGCTCCACCTCCAGGTCGCACTTGTTTCCAACCAGGATCATAGGAACCTGCGGCCGCACGATCAAATGTGTACGATTGAAATTTCTGACAGGAGGCTGATGAATTCAAACCAGTGATACTTTCTTAAAATACTAAATATATTTAGTTTTGATTGAATCGTACGTCCTCGGTGTCCTTGACTCGGAGGATCTGCTCTCTGAGGTCCTGGAGGTCGTTGAAGGTCGACTGAGCTGTGATGGAGTAAACCAGAGCAAAGCCCTGACCGTTCTTCATGTACAGGTCTCTCATCGCCGTGAACTGCTCCTACACTCACACAGACACACACAGAAACACACACAGGTGGTCACCTCCATCTTTATTAACAGACTATGGAAGAGAAACAGGCACACACTGACACACGACACACACAGACACACAAACACACACAGACAGATCTTACTGTTCCTGCTGTGTCCAGGATCTCCAACATACACTGTTGTCCATCGACCTCCACTTGCTGAAAGGAGAAAGACAACAAGTCATCAACACTTCTTCAAAACATCTCGTCAGCCTTTCACAATAAACTTCAGCTCAACTCAAAGACGTCTTACCTTCCTGTACGAGTCCTCTATCGTCGGGTCGTATTTTTCCACAAAGATTCCCTGAACGAACTGGACAGTCTGGAGAGGGAGAGACAGAGAGACATAGAGACAGGGAGAGACATAGAGAAAGAGAGAGAGAGACAGACAGACAGAGAGACAGAGAGAGAGAGACAGACAGAGAGACAGAGAGACAGATAGAGAGAGAGACAGAGAGAAAGAGAGAGAGAGACAGACAGACAGAGAGAGAGAGAGAGAGAGAGAGAGAGAGAGAGAGACAGACAGACAGACAGACAGACAAAGAGAGAGAGCCAGAGAGAGAGACAGACAGACAAAGAGAGAGAGCCAGAGAGAGAGAGAGAGAGACAGAGAGAGACAGAGAGAGAGACACAGAGAGAGAGAGAGAGAGAGAGAGAGAGAGAGACAAAGAGAGAGAGCGCCAGAGAGAGAGAAGTAGGGCAGTATAGTGAGTTAATGTTAATGGAGCTCTGTTCTGTTCTGTTCTGTTCTGTTTTCTATTGAAAGTCGTTGGACTTGAATTAATGTGACACACTGACACGTCTCCATTATATCATCTGGAGTAAAGCTCTTCATTGTAGTGAGATGTACACCAGTGTGTGTGTCTGTGTGTGTGTGTGTGTGTGTGTGTGTGTGTGTGTATAAGACACAGATTCTCAGTCAGAAGGGATTTAACTAACCCTTCATACCGAGACGGCGGATATTGATAATAATCAGGAAACAGTTGTTTGCTAAAAGTTGTGATTTTAAACTCCTTATGAGTAAAGACTAAAAAGCATTTAAATCAAGTCTGTGTTGAACCTCCATCACTATATTGATGATTATATTTAGTTTTATTGCTATTAAGGATATTTACAATGAGAAAATTATTGATATGGTTTAGTTGTGAAGTCCCAGAGGTGGAGTTAAGACGGAGAAGTGATGTCGTTACTCACCAGCGCCGACTTCCCGACTCCTCCTGATCCCAGAACCACCAGTTTGTATTCACGCATTCTGACTGTCTGTCTGCTGGGCGGGCGAGAGACACCGAGGAACACAGAGAGAGAGAGGGTACTAGGTTACTAACTTCACTCCATCACTTCCCAAAGCCAATCAGAGAGCAGCATTAGAGCCAAGCCCCGCCTCTTACTGCGATGCACCTGGGGCTGTGAAACTACTAATTACACACACACACACACACACACACACACACACACACACACACACACAGAATATTTCCTCTCTCTCACCAGGAGGTAATAATTACCCAGCATGCATCTGTGTGAGTTAATGAAAACAGTGGGGTCACGTGATCGTCCAGCTGGTGGTGATGTCACAACTGTGGAATCCCACTCGGTTACCGTTGCTATGCCTCCATGTGTGTGCGTGCGTGCGTGCACATGGATTCATCATGTTGTGGGGACATAACACTGTTTACACACTTAACCAGTGATAGGGGTCGTGTGTGTGTCTGTGTGTGAGTGAGTGTGTGGGTCTGTGTGTGTGTGTGCTTGTGTGTGCATACCAGTCATGCTTCACTGTGTGTTTGCAGCCCCCGGTGCTGGTGGCAACAAGAAGGAACACGAAAAGACAACACACACAGAGAAATGTTTGTTCTTCTACCTCAGTGAGGACCATGGGAGTTGACGACTACCCACTACACCCAATCACAACTTTCTACTGAAACAAAGTCTAGTTACAAAGATCGATATGGTCCACACAAAGATAGAAGTACAAGTATACACACTCTCACACACAGAGCTGCTATATCTGTTAGAATCTGCCAACGTTACCATGGTGATGAGATGTGTGTGTGTGTGTGTGTGTGTGGTGTCAGGACCAAACATTAACATCTCTGCCTAACGTACATATTTCCAGTGTGTTATTTTGCCCAGAATCTAGAATGGAACTTGAACATATTTGGTATAATTACTTAAAAATAACAAAAAGATAGTTGATAAAAGTAAGAGTCTTATTGTCTGTCAGTTGGTTTATTAATTGACTTATATATCAATTTCACATTATTTTGACATCGATTTGATCTGCCGTCTTTTTACTTAAACTTTTTTTAAACTTTTTCTTTGACTGAAATTATTTGTATGTATGATGAAACATTTCTTTCAGCTTATCTTGGTTTAGCTGCTTCTAGAATGTAAACATGAATCTTTTAGCCCCGGGCAGCAGAAGATCAGTGAATCCTGTGTAGCTCCAAGACTCAGATTAAACCTGGTCTAACAATGAGATATGAACAGAGGACAAGTTGGCTCAGTTCTATATTTAACCCAGTTCAAGCTGCAAAAGCAGAACTTGTTTGT
>CM076737.1:15240597-15300597 GCA_038501795.1 Pseudopleuronectes americanus
CGGCAGGAGAGGCCGCTTCCCCCATTGGTCAGTTTGTGAACACGCTAACTGTCAGTCACTCAGCAGCGGCCAATCAGGTTACAGTACCTGTGGAACCTTCTGGAATTTGAAAAAAGAGAAAAGGGGGATGATGAAGAGGGGGACCAACCAATCAGATGACCTCGCTAGAAAAAACAAACAGGAAGTAGGAGGAGCTTCCAAAACTCGCATGGAATTTATTTTTCTGGAATTTCTTGTAATTTTTCCCCCCCGATTTTTTTTTGTTCTTTGTTTTTGACCTTTGTCCGTGTGTGGGAGCCGTACGTCAAGTTCTTCCTTTCCCCTCCCAACAGCCGTTTTCAGTGCAATGCATCATGGGACGATCAATCGCTAGGAGAGGATGTGTCACTACAAGTGTGTGTGTGCGTGTGTGTGTGTGTGTATTTGCGTCCTGTTGTCATGGAAACATGCTGCAGGTGTTAGCGCTCCAGCAGCAGGGGTGGTGGTGGTGCCTTCGCATCGTGGGAACTGTCCATCCGTTTAGCTGGTGTCCATGGACTCCATGTTGGCAGAGCTGGAGTCCCTCTGGATCGAGTCGAAGATGGCCGCCAGCTCCTGATTGGACGAGATCTGTGACTGGAACTCAGACATCAGCGGCGACTTCTCGGCTTCGGGGATCGTGAGCAGCGCGACGACGGCTCGCATCGCCGACCGCTTCAGCTCGTCCTGCTTCTCGAACTCCTGCTTCACCGAGTTCGCCTTCACCTGCAGAGACGAGAACATTGTCAACGAGAAATAAAAGTAAAAGTCTATCTCTCTTGCTACCGACCACGACTCGAATCCAATACACGACAAGGAGCATAAATTTTATTGAAACGCCGTTCAGATGTTTTCTCTTCATGCTTCTGCTTCTTGTCTGACAACACGTGCTGTTGGCGTAGCCCCCTCTGTTGGTTTACCTTGGTGGTGCAGGTGGCTCGGAGCGGCTCCACCAGTCGGTCCAGTCTCTGCAGGACAGCACTGGGACACAGGGACGAGAGCCGGGCCAACATCAGGAACGTCAGCATCTGGAAACACAACCAGAGTCAGGTCAGTGTGAAGACTCAGCCTGTCATGAACTGGGCGTGTATTTTATGTGCACTGGGCATGTGCTGAGTGTGTACTGGTGTGTGCCGAGACCTTGATGTCGTAATGGTCCTTGAGGCCGTCCTCTACGTGGTTAAGGAAGGTGAAGATGTCGAGTCGGTCCAGGCAGCTGTCCAGCAGAGTGTACATGCACTCGAACGCAGCCTTCCTCAGGTCCAACCCGTCGTCCACCGTGTGTTTGAAGGGACCCATCTCCACCTGCAGACAGACAGAGGTCAGAGGTCAAACACCTGTGCCCCGTTCCCGGCAATCTGACCTTCGTTTGCTTCCGGATGCTCTCACCTCTCGGATTAGCTCCTTCCTGACTTTGGTCTCGTTGTACAGTTGAGGTAAAACCGAGTCCAGCAGCTCTCGGATCAGACTCGGTTTGTTGTGGGCTGCAGAGTTAAACGTTACCAAGGCAACGCGACGCACGTTCAGGTCTGGGTCCTCCAGCGTCTTCAGGAAATCACCTGACGGAAAACAAACAGCATCAGCCATCATGTTTCCACAACAAAAAACAGAGTAACACTGTGTGTGTGTGTGTGTGTGTGTGTGTGCACGTTACCTATGCAGTTCTTCAGCAGCGGGTCGATGGGCTGTGGATGGTCGGAGATGGTGAACTTCACCGCCGTCACCACCGAGCTCCTGGCGTACGAGGAACCTTCACAAAGAAAGAAATCTATATTTAACACTGATCATCAGGCTTCATCTTAACCTGCCGACCAATCACACTGAGGTGTTGGAGATAGATGACGTCTGATTGGCTTGAAGGATCCCAGGGGCGGGACCCAGTAAAAAATAATATTCCTATTGGTTGATTTGTTTGAGCACTGAGGCGTCACTGCTTCCAGGAAACAACGTAAACATAAATCAATAATGATCAATTGGTCTAATAACAATATTCACAGACATTTCTTTTTTGATCAGCTAATGATGTGTAAATGTACAAAGCTGACAGATGATCTGAAATCAGATGATTCTGACTGATCACCTGACAGCAGGTATCCTTTGAGGCGTGGCAGCAGCGTCTCGGGGTCGATGAGCGTCAGTTTGCCGAGACACTCCGCCACCACGTTCCTGGTTCCCTCCTCCTGACACTCGCAGTGTTTGAGCAGCAGCGTCCAGACAGACTCCACGTACGGCTTCAGACCGGACACCGAGGCCGAACCTGAGCACACACACACAGTCACACACACACATACATTAGAACCAGACGCACACACACTCAGATTGGCGTACGGGGAGTTTGCACTGCTGGGTCTCACTGATTATCTCTTTGAGCGAGTGCAGCAGCAGATACTGTCTCTTAGACGAGGAGATCTCCTGCAGGACGAAGGGCAGATACTCTGGAAGATTCCCGACTGCGATGCTGCCCAACGCGTAGGACGCTGCCGACTTCACCTGCGACAGAGAGAGAGAGAGAGGGAGACTGAATCTACTGCTGCGATAGAGAGAGGTTGAACTGAGCTGAACCAGTAAAACATCAGCGTGTGAGGAGTGAGTCTCAATAAACTGCTCAGTTCTCCGACAGGCTGCTGTTACCTCTTCACTGGACGAGGAGAACGCTTCCAGGATGACCGTCTTGAGCTCTGGTTGGTTGCTGAGGTCCACATGATGTCCGACCTCACCCAATGAGAGCAGAGCGAGGAGTCTGATGGAGTCCGTGGAGCGGCTGTTCTTCACATCCTGTCGACACAGAACTCGGGCTTTAGACAAACCTGCTGGAAGAAGTTTCATCAGCCTCTGAGCGGGACAACAGGTTTACCTGGATGAACTGTCCGACCACGGCCGGGCCCTCGGTGGGACACGCTCGGGTCAGAGCCGCCACACATTTAGCGATGGAGCAGTACGCCTGCTTGTGAGGCAGAGCGGCCGTCTGGGAGTAAACTGGACCAGTCAGCATCCTCAGCAGGTCCATGTAACCCAGACCTGAAGTCTCTGTGGTCACCAGAGCCTGAACAAGACACACCAGACAAATCAAACTTAATATTTCTGACTTGTTTAAAAGGCTTTTGTACATTCAAGAAAAAAACAATACTTCTAGATATTACCTGGTAGAATTCCAGCATGGCAGCGAGCGCTCCGCCTTGCAGCAGCGGGGATCGAACCAGCGCGATGAGCTGCTGGAGGATGTTTCCCCCGCTGAGCTGACCCAGCGAGGACGGGTGAGTCACCGCCAGCGTGGAGAGGAAGCTCAGCGCCATCTGAGACACGTGCATGTCGCTCTCTGAGATGAGAGGAGGCAGCTCAGCCAGGACGGCGTCCACCATCACCGGAGTCACCGCCGAGCTGAGAGAGAAACACGCCTGTGGGTTCACTGGGCCGAAGGAGAAGGTGAAGCCGACTGCTGCGTGTGTGTTTGTGTGTTACCTGTAATTTCTGAGCAGAATGTCCAGAGCAGCTAGCGTGCAGAGCTTCAGCGCTCGCTGGTTCTTGCGGAGGAAGGAGGCGAGGATGGGAACGGCGTCGGGGAGAACAGGCCTCAGATCGATTTTCAAAGGAGAGCCGGCGATCAGCGTCAGAGCTGCAACACAGAGAGAACCACATCAGGACGTCGGTGGAAAATAGTTAAAAAATATAATAATTGGGGAAATGTTTTACCTTTCACTGTCGTCAGTCTCGTGATCTCGTTCTTGAGACGTTCTAAGAAGATCAGCAGCGTCCCTGGGAGCTCGTTGGGAAGGCGGTCACCTACAGGAACAGAGAAAGACGATAACTCAGTGAAAGTCTCAGGATCAGTGCATTGAAGTCACACTGCTGGGGCGGCTGTTACCTAGGTTACAGATGATCTGGCCCATGCAGGAGATGGCTCGTTCTTTGACCTCCTGATCGATGTCGGCTGCTTTCAGGCGTTTGATGGTACAGGTGAAGAGGTCGTTGATGTAGGGGGAGGGGTCGAAGCTATCTGGGTCCTCTGATAGGCTGTCAAGAGGTCGGATCACCTGGAAAAGACAACACAGTCAATTCTTCCTGTGACGTTGAACTTCAGAAGGGGTTTAATGGAAGTCACAGGGTTCGACCGTGCACCTTGACGAGCTGCTGAGTGACCAGCAGGGCCTCAGAGGTGATCTTATAAAAGGGGTCTCCCACGCACGCCACCACGGGCGGGACGAGGGCGGGGACGTGAGCGTGGAAGGCGTGAGCGGGATGCGTGACCATGATGACATGGAGGCAGGCCAGGGCGTCGATCTTCAGGTTGGAGCTGCTCGACTTATCGTTCAGAGAGAAGATGATTCCTGAAAAACATGGATGGTGTTTTTTTAACTCAAAGTAATGTGATTACTCCGATTCTGATTCAGTACTTGACACAGTGGGATATCAAATATTAAATATATCATGTGACGACAAACATTTTTCATATGATTCACTTGTTTATTTTGTTCAAATAGAACACGAGTTTAAAACAAGACCATGTTTTACTGTACCCGATTTACCCTATTTTACTATGACTCCAGCAGTACTGTAAGTAGTGTAGTAGTAGTGTAGTATTACCAGGTATTAGTACTGGGATGTGCTGTGTCAGCGCTCCGGGGAGGACGTTCACCAGCTCCGTCAACATGTTGAAACAACACTGACGAGTTTTCACACTTTTCTCCTTCAGCTGCTTGTGAAGAGCTTTCACTATCATGGGAACCTGGGGGGGTGGGAGGGGGCGAGCGACAGAAACAGACACAGAGAGAAGGAGTGAGAGAGAGAAGACAGAGAACAGCACCACCTGCAGCAGTAAGACTGTACTGCAGCCAATCAGAGGCTGCTGATGCATCATTTCAGTTGTTAAACTTCAAATCACAAAATACAGATCACAAGAACAGGTACAATGTGTTTTCTGATTCATCGCTGTGAGTTTTATTGATTACCTGACTCGCTAGCATCGTGAGCGGCGTCTCTCCCTGCTCCATGGCGTCTGGATCAGCCAACCAGCTCTGAGCCGGTCGGGTCTGTTTGAGCAGTGACAGGTAGGCGTGGAACACGTCGGCCTTCACGTTCTCCTCCCTCTCCTGAAGACACAGGTATTGATTGAAATGTGAGTGAGCGCCGAGTTAAGCCTGAACGACGTGAGCCTGATGGTGAATCTGGCTCCGCCCTGACGGAGGAGGAGGAGTCTCGTACCTTGAAGCGACAGACGAGTGCGGGGGACACGGAGCGATAGAACTCGGGCAGCATCTCGTGGCGAGTTGAAACCACAGCGTCCAGACACTTGGCCGCCGCCCGTCGAACCTTCCAGCTCATGTCGTCATCGTCACTGTACTCGTCATCACTTCCTGAAAGACGAGCAACAGAGGGACACGTGGTCATCGCTCTTGTTCTAAACCTCAAAGACTAAAAGTCAGAGTGAATATGAATGAGATGTCCCAGCTTTGCTCCCGGTACCTTGATAATCTTCATCATTCTGCTCGGCGTCCATGGCGTTGTCATCTTCGTCTTCATCGTCAAAGTTGTAGTTGGGGTCGTAGGTCAGGTAGCGCAGGCAGATGGAGATGACCGTGGGAACATGGGGGTAAACTTCTTTAGGGCACCTTTAACAACAGAAGAAGGATTAGACAGAACTTACAGCCTGGGACAGAGCTTGAGAGCGTCAGTGGGACTCTCACCTCCTGACGAAGGACTCGAAGGCCTGGATGCAGTATTCTCTGAGCTCATCGTCGTCCACGTTACAGAACTTCACCACCAGAGGGATGATCTTCTCCAGATACTCTCCTGGAGAAGCAGACGGACGCACAGAGAGCAGGTTAGCAACAGCAGCTACTTGACTTTCTCTTTTGCTGTTCTCTGGTTTAACGACTCACCGATCCGGTGTCCCGCCTGCCTGCTGATGGCGGCCGTGCACTGGATGTAGGTTCTGGTGGTCGACATGTTGTCGTTCCTCCCCAGCTCAGCCAGGAGGTGCTCAATCAGATCGATGAAGACCAGGTTCCCACAAGACATCACCAGATGTCCCAGAGCCATGATCGTCCTCTGAAATGTTCAGTCGTGAGTTCATCACAATGCAAATAAAACCACGAGCGTTCACCTGGAGATCTGAGGGTGAAGAGACGCACCTTTCTGACGGCCAGCCTGGGGGAGGTGAGCTGAGGGAGCAGGCAGCTGAGGATGGAGGGGTGGAAGTTGACCAGCAGACCTCCCTGTCTGCACACACACACAGACATAAATACTGTTTGTGTAAATTCAGACACAAACCTTCACGCAGAGCAATGGACAGAAAGAGACTCTGTACCTGCACAGCATGTCGGCCATGATGTCCAGCGCCTCCAGCTGCACAGAGACGTCCTCCTGTTTGGCGATGGCACTCGTCAGACGACCCGTGATCTTCTTACAGACGCTAGCAGCTAAAGCAGAGCCTGAGTCAGACGGGAGGAGACAGAGACAAGAGGTCCAAAACAAACGAGTGGTGTTGAGTGGTTTCGTTTATATGTTGACCAATGAAAATGTAATATACGTTGACTAGTGTGTATATACTATATGAGTTGAGTAATGCATTAAATGTTGAATAATCTATATGTTATACAAATTGAGAACGTATACATTATATATGAGGAGTAATTTACACATTAAATTTGATGAGTGGTGTATATTATACAAGTTGTGTTATGTATATGTTACATAAGTAGTTAATATACTAAATATCTGAGGTGACATATTATGTTTAGTATTTTTAAGCGACCGACTTTCAGAGTTTTGAGTTATATATATATTATACATGCTGAGTAGTGTATATCCTATATATTTTACCACTGGAGGCGGGCGGTAGCTCTCCGATCACAGTCTTGAGTCCGATGGAGGAAATGTCTCGGAGCTGCTCTTTGTCCGACAACATGTTGGTGCACAGCGTGTCCACGATCGTCTCCACCTGGTACTCCTTCACCTTGCTGACCAGGGGCCCCAGGCTGAAGAAACAAACGCACCCACAGTGTTTAAAACACACACCGAGGGTCAAACTGACGCACCCACAGCGACTCACACATCCACGGGTTCAAGAGAGGAAATAAAACACAGTGAGAATTCAAAAGAAATACAAAAAACAGTGAGTCATTAAAACCAAAGGACTTGAAACGTGTGTATTTTTACCATTTGACAGCCAGATTCTGAACTTCTCCATTCTTGTCTTCAAGCAGTTTCAGAATCATCCTCACCACCTGTCAATCAATCAATATATCAATCAATCAATACTAGGATTTGTTTCAAACTAAAACTCTTTAAAGTCTCAATGTTCTTATAGGTCGTGTTAGAAACAGTTATAAACAGGTTTTAACTTCCTAAATCTTCCTCTTAGTGAAACATATGCCCCGTCCACAGCTGGTATTAACACTCGTCCTAAGAGACCTGATCCCAATGTGGACACATGTGGTCCAGACCATCTCCCAATGTGGTCTGTGCTTAGAGCCGAATCACAAGAACCACATGTTAATACCAGGGGTGCACGTGGCCTACAATAAACCAGTATGAGTGATATAAACCAGAGGAGTCCAGTATAAACCAGATCACACTGGTATGTGAACCAACCTTCCTCTCGCTGTCGTCGTCCAGTTTGATTGAATCTTTCTGAAGCTCCGTCATCAGGTCGTTTGTGGCCATAAACCTGAAACAGAGAAAATAACAACCGTGAATCTAGTGATCTGATATATGAATGTCTAGAGTTGGTTTTACACATGTGAAGCTGCAGCAGCAGGTTGTCGGGTCCGACTCGTTCACAACATGAGCATGAGGGGAACCTCCAGGCGAGGGGCGGAGCCTGTAGAGCAGCAGGAGGCGGGACAGGAGGTATAAACTCTGCTGTGGAAAGATCAGTGTTGTGTCTCATCCACCAAAAGCTCTGGAATCTCCTCGTCTTTCCAGTTTCATGTCCTCAACACGCCCAACTCACTCTCTCTGGTCTTTCTGGACATTTAACTCACATTCTTAACTCACTCTGACACTTTACTAGAATGGTTTCTTCCCCTAAATATCTGTTTTGTTCAGATGGTAAAAACACAGATGTGGGTCGTCTATTTGAAAATGCTGAAGACACTTTTTGCTGCTTTAAAAGTTATATCTGCTGACACCATGTCCAATCCAATATTTATTATATCCCAGGCAGCATGCAGCACACATTAAAAGCAGAGCGGCGTTTTGGACGCGTTTGACGGCTGAATGAACGTCCACGGACGAAATGTGCTGTGAACACACCAGCAGAGAAACATCACCCAAAAAGAAAGTGTGATTATCTCTCGCCTGCAGAGCATGTGCTGATGCAGACGCCACATTAAAGCACTCAGATCAGGACTGAAAGGATTCCGTTTGCTCTGCTGGTTCAGGGTCAGTGGACGTTGTTACAGCGGCGAGGACGGAGGGCGACTCCTGATTCCACGAGCTCCTCCTCGCACTGAGCGGGCAGCTGTCAGGAGGGATGAGCTGAGGAGCGGATCTGTTCAATGAGGATTTCTCTTTCAGGATGTTACAGCGTGACGTTGTGCGAACATGATGTGAAATGATTACACACACACACACACACACACACGGACATTCTCAGCCTTATTGGAGCTGCAACATGTCAACGTGTTTCACATCAATTAATTCAAACAAATCTTGCTTCAGATTCACGATGAGCAGAGCAAGTTACAATCATCTTTAATATCGATTAATCTGTTGATTACTTCACCAACTTATCAATGAACTCCCTTTGTACAGAAAATGAATTCCCGTCGTCTTTTTGTGTTTAGATTTACTCGTCTAAGATTCAGTTTATAATACGAAGAGAAAGAAGCAGAAAATATTGACTCAACCAAACTGATCGATCTTTAAATGTTTGGATAATCTAATGCAGCTTCCTCCAACATTGCAAACACATGCAGATCAGACATACGTGTTATTAAATTGTCCACGTGTGATTGGTTGGATGTCAGATTGGCTCCCGCCCTCCCACGACCCTCAAAAGGAGAAGACATATAGATGATGGATGGATCATTAATGTGCAAAAGCTTTAGGAGGCATTTACCTTCATGAAGCCACACTGGGGAATTGTTTCGCCACAAGAAGCAAATGTTTTATTCACCAAGTCACTCGCACATAATGGAAGTGAGGCCGGATGAAAACACATTCATGTTTGTGCGACTGTGCCCTGATTGGGGGGGTTTGGATTCTAAAAATGTAGAAGCACTTGTTTTGATGCCACTGATCAAAATACATCAGAGCTGTTTCTCTACTCATATCATTTAAAAACAAAAAGGACAAGAGGGAGAATATCTCTTCTGCACTGGTTTGATAAGTTGATCACAGACATCAGGGGTCACCAGCGGCTGTGAGGGACACATCCTCACCTCTGTCCCTTAAGGTCATAGTGTGTGTCTGTCTTCTGATCATCACAGCTGATCAGACCCGTGTGTGTGTGTGTGTGTGTGTTGTGGCCCAGTTGGCATCTTTCCTCTTGATCCATAAGCATTAGCCTTACTATTCAATTTATATTTCATTACCAATCGTTATTCTATGAGTTTCCTTCCATAACAACATCTTTTGGACGACCTGCTGCATAGCAGAAATTAAGTTTATTCTCTCTCATCCTGTTTTCTTTCCTTTGTCTTGAACATATGTAAAGTTTGAGCCCAGTTGTTATCATTAGGAACCCTTTCTTTCCCTGTGGAGAAATTAAACTGGAATGGACAGTTGCACACTATTGACTCCTTACATTATCTCTCTCTCTCTCTCTCTCTCATATCATATCATAATACAGAATCTGACAGTTCATCTGGATTACTGGTTATTGATGGAGGATGAGCAGGAGGTGTTTACCTGAGGTCTTCACCTGGGCCACCACACCCCCTCCTCCACCCACCACCACAACACTGAGCTCACACATCACAACACATCGCTGTGGCTCGAGTGGCAGCTAGCTGACATGCTAACTTCACATGTTAATCCCTATAGCCGGCGGACAGCGTAAACATCCAGGCGTTAGCTGACATCATGCTAGCTTGCGGCATGAGAGAAGTTGGAGCTAGCCGGCTAACAGCCGAGCTAGCCGTCCCCCGGTGGCGTTTACCCGCGGCTCAGCTGCCGGTTCACCGGGTCACTAACCGGTCACCGCCGCTGTCGTCGAATCGGAACCCACTATGAACCAGTAACTAGCTGGTTAGCGACGCGATCAGACAGGTGGCAGGCTAGCTGCTAGCATGAGGCCTGACAGCGCCAGCCACTGGTTTCAACCCTCCGTGAAAACCACCGGGGCCACGGGGACGCGAGGCGGGCGGAGAGGTCCCCTCTGCGGGGTTTGAGTTCACCTGAAGTCCTTGTCGCTGGAGGTCATCTTCTCCAGCAGGTTGGAGATGTGGTACGAGGCGCTCGCCATGTCGGTGCCGCCGTTAGCCTCCTGCTAGCAGAGCGCTCAGTCCGCGGGTTCCGGGGTCTCTGGCTGCTTCAGCCGCCTGCTGCTCGGGGTTTCTGGGGCTCAGTGGCGCCTCCGGACCTGGTTCTGGTTCTCCTGGGTTCTGGTTCTGGTTCGGATGCTGCCGCCTTCTCTTCTCCTACAGCGACTGTCGCATCCCGGGCCGCGGAGTTTGATGCGTTTGAATGGAACTCCCGTTCTGTCTGCAGAGGGGCGGGGTTAGCAGAGCTGGACTGTGCGGGGTCGAAGGTCACAGTTTGGGACGTGCGATTTCTCCTTAACACGTTTTATTTTAACAGTGAGAAAATACTGCGTTCAAATATAAATACGTAGTTACTTGTATTTCTACTTCTTATAGTGATGGTGGAGGTATTTGCTCTGTAAATTAATATATTTACAAAGATTTTTCTTCTTTCTGCTGCTTTTCCTTCAAGACTTGAGAATTTGTGTTTGTATTGTTTTAACTGGTCGATGAATGGAATAAACTCATAAATAAATAAATAAAGCCTCCTAAAAAAATACTCCAGCACACGGAAAACTCATGTACTTTTGAAAATATTCCAGTAAAGATCCAAATTATCAAAATGATCACCTAAGACAAAAAATAAAATATTGATAAACTATTATATATATAATAAAAACGGTAATGTAAAGTTGTGGTGCTTGAGTATGTTTTGATACTAAGAATTGTAAAGGTGAGTCAGTTTCACTTCATCTCCTATGACGACACCTTCATTAGATTAAATATCGGCTTCACTTTGCTCTTTAGGATTTTGAGTTTTTAATATTTTCCCTCACAAATGCTAAAAAAATGTAGAGAGCAGATGGACGACATGACAGCTTCCAAAAGTGAAGCCAAAACATCTGGAGTGCTACCTCAGTATTTACCCTCAAAACATCCGATCAGCCTTCTTCTTTCTATTCAATCATTTCTGTTAATGTCAATTTAGGAAACGAACTAAAACCCCTTTAGACCGCGTCTCCCTGGTAACGTGAGCGTGTACAAGGTCGTCTCTTTCCTTCCTTTCACTTTCACACTTTGCTCTTTTCTAAACCTCTTTTGCTGTTTGAATCAAGCTGATTGGATTCATAGATCATCTCCTGAGAGGAATCATCGCCTCCTTCACCTGCGGCAGGTGTCTCCATTCAGAAACCTCCTGTAGAGCCACTTCCTGTTTACTCAACGAGGTAGAACCAGGATCAAGTGTGTGGAGCTCTGCATGTGTGTGTGTGTGTGTGTGTGCAGAGCTATATTGAGCACAATATCCTCAAACAATGGATCACACACACACACACACACACAAACACATGCACACACACGCACACACCTTCTCAAGCACAAACACTGACAGGACTACTATACCTCATGGGGACCAAAGCTCGGTCCTGGTGAGGCTGAATGTTATTCCTGAGGTGCTGGTTAAGGTTAGTTAAGATGTGGATTGTGGTTATGTTAAGGTTTGAGTTAGTCATGGATTGGTCATGGTGAAGGATCTTTATCACGACCAGTTAGGGATTAAATCCCTGAAGATATAAGAGCCGTCCTCACTCACCTTCAGAAAGCTGTTGGATGGTTATTACTGTGATTCACTAACCAGTTACTTGGTTTTCAGGATTAACAAAGAATAATGTGTCAGTGCTGTGTGAAGTCAAATCTCTGTCCCACAGGACAGAGTGAAGGACGGGGGTTAATATTCAGCTGTGTTGGTCGTACAGGGGCGGGGGAACGTGTCCTCACAAGTATAGAAGCATGAAGTGTGTGTGTGTGTGTGTGTGTGCGATGAGTCACAGATCAGTTGAGTGGGATGTTTACAAACCCCCAGGCGCTCTCTCTCTCTCTCTGTTGACACATAATGCAGCCACTGACATATGCATGCTGTGATTCCACAGTGTGTGTGTGTGTGTGCACGCGTGTGTGTTAATGCATTGACAGCGTTTGACAGTAATCTATGAAATGAGGCTGCAGCTGCATTCAAACACAGTTTCCTTCAGATGTCTCTCAGGAAATGACTGTGATGATGATGATGATGATGAAGGTCTGATTATAGCTATAGTTAATCAACCTAAAAACCCGACAACGAAAACGATAAATCATTTTTGAAATTAATGTGTTTTTTTAAACATTTTGAAAAATTTAAAAACCTTAGGTTATATATCGACCATATTTTTCTTCTATCTATCTATCTATCTATCTATCTATCTATCTATCTATCTATCTATCTATCTATCTATCTATCTATCTATCTATCTATCTATCTATCTATCTATCTATCTATCTATCATTTTTATCCATCCCTGGTTTAATCCTGTAGTGCTTTTAATATGTACATTTGACAAACTGATATGCATATTCATATAAAGCATTCAACCATCACTTCAATACCGAGATAACATCTATACTAGCAAGTGATGAGTTCCCAAAAATAGCAAACGGGTCGTATCTGAGACATCAGGTCCTAACATGTCCATTTTGACCTTTTTATCTAATGTCAATAAAAAAAAACTGACTTTGGAGATCCACTGACTTTTCATCATCAGGTCAAATTTTGAATTTGTTCATTACTTTAGAATCACAGTGAGATATCTGGGTCACTCGGTTCAGCCTGCGTCCGAGAACAGAGCAGTCAGTGTGTTTTGTGATTGTTCTGTTTTCTTTTCCAAACATGATGAATTAGCAAAGATGAATCCCCCAGAAGACAAAGGGTTTGATGACAATAAGTTGTCGATGCGATGAATAAAAGCAGTGAATAAAGCTGCAGGGATTCACACTGAGTCTCTCTCTTCATATTGAGGTCAGTCTCTGCTTTTTGTCTTGTAGCCTGCAGAGACTCATTCTTCCACTTCACTGATTCCTTTCCTCCTCGTCCTCCTCCACTCGTCTCTCCACAGCTCCACGGGGATGACAGACGGCTACTTGTCATGTTGAAGGCTGTCAGTTAATCACTGTTGTTATTGGCTGTTTTATATCCAGGGGTTTGGATTATATGTGATGATACCAGTGGTTTTTTCTTGTTTCTGTCAAACCATTAAATCCAGTCTGATTTAAAACCGACAGAATCCACTCTCTGAAATGAATAAGGCTAAGTCACTCATTTTAATATAATCTGTGCTCCAACAAACTAATTTTATGGTTTTATGATATAAAGAAGATTATCCTGTTAAATTAAAGGTGAGGAAAATATCCTGGATCAGATCGAGTCCCCCCGAAAGTTCACAGGTCCAAACAGTCTCTGACAGTGGATTAGTGAGTCGACTGTTCGCTTCCCAGTTGTTAACAGTGTGTTTTCTCTCATTGTGCGTTTGGCGTCACCTCCAACCTTTGTTCTCTACTCTGACTGGAAAAATGAAAGACTGAAACTTGGCAGAACTTCCCTTTAATCCGTGGCTGGGTGGAGGTGGAGGCTGAATTCCTCAGGGGCGAGTCCGGACAGGAGCCAAGCTTCAGATAGGTTACCTGTGCATGTGTGTGGTTTCCAGGTTAATGTGTCTGTAGAATGAGGAGTTGAATAGAATATAAGAATGGATCAGTACCTTAGGTTTGTCGGACATTTCTATGATGTGAAACCCTGACTTGTGATTCTGCATCCTGCATGATCCTGCATCTCCACCACGGTTACTACTGTGATATATATGTGATATTACAGCTTCATGTTTGTGGAAGTGGAGACACGTCGTCCATCTTTATTAACAGAGGCCAAACCGAACGTTGAAAACAATCACAGTTTTTCTGTGGTATTTTCTCAAATGTTTGTCGTTTCCTCTTGTGGTTGTTTTATGAGCTGAAAACTGAGAAAACACATAAAACAACGTGGATGGAAACTCACCTTCAGTCTCATTAAACAGTTAGAGGGGATTTATGGAACATCTTCACCAGAAGCACTTAAGAGGATATTTAGCCAAAGACTTTTATTGATCCCAAGGGGATATCCCTCTCTCTCTCTCCATATCTCTCCCTCTCTCTCCCCCCTCTCTCTCTCTCTCTCTCTCCATATCTCTCTCTTTCACTCCCTCTCTCTCTCCCCCCCCCTCTCTCTCTCCCTCTCTCCCTCTGCTGTGGATGAATGAAGAACAGAGGTGTTTGTCGTAGTGCAGGGGCAGACCTAGGATTTCTCTAAATGAGGGGTCATAAAGGGGCCTCGATTACATCGATTATATTGTTCATCTTCAAAAGACTTTAGAAAATAAGAATACTTAACAAATTGTCATATTCGCTGTCAGAAAGTCAGAAGCTTTAAAAGTCTACTGACAGGACAGTGCCCCCCTGGCCCCACCCCTGGATTCACCCCTGCTTAAATCATAGTGGATATTAGCACATCGGAGAAAACTTTGATAACTTACACAGTATTTTTGGCAAAACTCTAAAAAAAGATGGAGATACTTTCATGTGGTTTCACCGACTTCACCTGCACCTGCACTTCAGAGTTTCCTCGCGTGCTCCTTCACTGTCATCACGTCCCTCTTGAGACCACAAGACGCTCGAGGGTAGAGTTACCAAGAGGGGGAGGGGGTCGAGAGACATTGATAAAGAGAGAGAGAGAGAGAGAGAGATAGAGAGGAGAGGGAGGGAGAGAGAGAGGAGAGGGAGGTAGAGAGACACACAGGGAGAGAGGGAGGTAGAGTCCGACAGGGGGAGGTGGTCTCTGTATAGTGGAGCAGCTGAGGAAGCTAATGCTAACTAGCCATGTTGCTGTCGCCGCCGCTGCTGCTCCTCCCGCTGCTGCTGCTGGTGTGTGTGTGTTAGCGGGCCGCCCTGGAATCCCTATCCGCCCTGAGGTGCATCATGCCCGGCTGGAAGAAGAACATCCCGGCCTGTCTCCAACCGGACCAGGAGGGAGGTAAGACCGGATCGGACCGAGCTGTTCAAGCCGGCGAGCCCCCCCCCCGCTCCCCTGCTCCTCCACCGTGCGTGTGAACGTGTCAGTATATACCTGTGTGTGTGTGCGTGTTTCTCTGAATGTGTGTTTGAGCGAGCGCCGGTCTCGTGCAGCGTAGTGTCGAGCTCGCGCACACCGTGAAATTAGTGAAAGTTGGTAACTAACACCGTGAGCGCGTGCGTGTGAACGTGTGTGTGTATGGTTATGGTTATGTGTGTGTGTGTGTGTGAGTGAATCTGACGCAACGGGTGAGGTAACGGTGACGTTACGGTGGTTTTCACGCTGTGCGGCGCTAACGTGTTCATCGTGACCGGGCGATCACCGGTGACCGGTGGACCGGAGGTAGCCTCCGGGCTGCTAACTGGCTAACCAGCGGTTAAACCGGGCGAGGAGCTGGTCAACGGAGGGTGTTTGTCTGTGTGTGTGTGCGTGCGCGCGCTGCAGCCCCGGTGTCAGTGCGTTGTGTCGGTTCCTCTGGACGTTGACAGCAGCTCCGGTAATGTCCCTCCGAGCGGGAGGTGCCGGTTGATCCCGGTTCCACCTCCTCACCGGCAGAGTCTCCGGCTCCAGAGGAAAGACTCAAATCTGTAAATCATCAGTTGTGATATTAACCTGATGAAGAAGAAGCTTTTTCTGATTCTTCCTTCACGTGAATAAGGTCATATTTGGAATACGCAGTATTTATCATCTTAGTTGAATTATGAGCTGATTTCAGACCTGCACTGAACTCTGATGACGCTCCGCACATTGTCCGTCCGACCCAGAGGGAGAATGTGTGAGTGAGAGCACAGCAGGAGATCCTCCGGAGGACGAGCCAGGAGCGAGGGGACGTGTTGAGGACGTGTTGAGGACGTGTGTAGCTCGAGATGGACACACAACTGAGAGAAAACAAAGAATACAAATATCTCCGGATGAAGAAGAGGAGATTCGAGAGGTTCTGGTGATCACTGCCTCCTGCTGCTTCCTCCCTCGAGTCAGAGCGGAGAAGCTCCAGCTGCTTGTTCATCTGTGATGAAACTCTGGAGAAACTCTGGACTCCATCGTCTCAGGAGTTCATGTCTGAAGACGGACACAAATATACGTCTTAATCGCTTACGACTTAGTTACTGACGACTGTTACCAGCGGCCTGATGACACATGGATGTTAACGAGATGGAGTAATATGAAGGAATGGAAGCTTCTGTAAATTAGGAAAAAGAAAACGGTCGAACATTAAACTAATTCAATTTGAGGTTTAAAAAACAAATAACATCGGAAATAATGATGTGAGTCATTATCCTCCTCTGTAACGTGTAAACAAAATGAATGGAATATTCTATTAGCGCCTCACGTAAACACCATAATCAAGATAATTCATCATTCTGAATAAATCTGAATATTGGTTTGTAATCATATTCGCTGGTGTGGAAAAAGCTCCCGCTCAACGCTTTGCCGTTTTAGCTCTTTAATTCATTCCGGTGTTTAACCACTTATCTTCTCTGCAGAACCAGAATCCATTTAGAAACTGATTCATATTTTTAGATGAAGCTCAAACACAGAAATAAGTCGGGGATCGATTCACTTGATCGTGGAACCATCAAAGCTAAATCACTACTCACTCATAAACAGAGAAACACAATGAAAAAACAACAACAACACAATAAATGACACTTTCTCCAGCAGTGGATTACCAAGTTGAACATTACGTATTGATCAGGCTCGCTCAGTGGAGACGTCTCTGAGGAGTGGGGCCATTGTTGTGGAACACTCTTCTTAATGGGGGGGTGGGGCGTTCCTTCCCTCAGAGTCGCGTCCGTCCGGTTGTTGTGTAAGAGACAAAATAATCCATCTCTTTTCTAAAGAGTCCTCGAGCTGCAGCGAGAGGACGACTAAAGCTGCTCTCACACTTTTCGCTGAAATTTCACAGGGAACTGAACAGAAGATTTATATTCTATCAATCAACCGAACGATTAAACCACAGTGATGAGGCTGGAATTATGATTCATAACTGACTTCAACGATAAGCAAAACACATTTGCTGCTTCAAGCTTCTCAGTCTTTTTGGGATAAGATAATGAGGTCGCCGTGAGGTCACCGTGAGGTCACCGTGAGGTCACCTGTCGGCCGAGGCTTCGAAGCCTTTGTGTTCAGCGCCATCTTGGTTTTTTGAAACCAGAGGTAACCATGTTTGGAGGAGAAGTGGGTGGAGCCTGACTTAGAGCTTGAGGACACTGTACGCCCACTTACACCTGCACCCATTGGACGGTACTAGCTGTCAATCACGCTGTGGTATCCACCCCCCAATACATCCTGTGCTTTATGGTCAGTTTGACTCTAAATTATCATAATTCACTAGATGAACATCAGCTGTTTGAAGAAGACTTGAAACTAGAGACTGAGACAGAAACTCCTTCATGTTCACTGACGTTATAAAGTCATTGACTCATTGATTTACAAATACACTGAGACGTCCAGTAACCAGACTGTTGAATCTAAGAGGAAAGTTGAATACACTCTCTTTCATTATTATTATGACACAGAAACACATCTAGTATAGTGATACACAGGCCAGAAGCAGCTTTGTGTGAAAGTCCTGAACCAAGCGACTCTGAGGGTGGAACCCGTTGAGAAGCAGCTGAATCTCATTTACGTGTAAAGTGCAGAATGTGGCCTCGTTGAGTTGAGTTCAAACCTTTTAAACAGGAGCTAAAAATGGTTTGTTGAATCTGACACCACATGTGGAAGCAGAGTAGCCGTACGGTTTAGGTCGGTGATGACACGTCGGGTTCTGTTCATCGATACCTTTTCAAATCAAATTTCAAATATGAGCAGAATGTGTCTCCTTCAATACAAGGTGCAAGGAAACAGGCAACAGGTTCATTCAAGTGTAAATACTACACAGATGGCAGCAGACACCACAGCAGCTACAAACAGACGCTTCTACCAGTGGACTGTCGATGGAGATGTGGAGGACGTGTTGCCTCCATCCTACATTAGAGCATTTATGGATCAATACGAAACAGATTGTGTTTGAATGTTCCAACCAGAAAAGATCCAAACCTCCGTTAAACTAAAGCAGGTTTCAGACATGAACTCAAGACTCTTCCATCTGGACATGTTGTGTAGTTGGTGTTTGTGGTGCAGCAGCAGCAGGTTGTTGGGTCCGACTCGTTCACACCAACAGGAACATGTGGGAACATCCAGGTGAGGGGCGAGGCCTGTAGAGCAGCAGGAGGCGGAGCCTGTAGAGCAGCAGGAGGCGGAGCCTGTAGAGCAGCAGGAGGCGGGACCTGACGTATAAACTCTGCTGTGGAAAGATCATTGTTGTTGTTTACAGATCTGGAATCTCCTCGTGCTTCCAAGTGGACGTCTTCGTCTTCTGCGTGTCCGGCTCCTCTTCTTCATCCTGAGATCTTTGAGTTCTTCCAGTTTCACTTCACGTGTTAGAAACCTCATCAACACGTCCACTGGGAGTTTTGCAGACTTCTTTCTCACCGTGGACCCACTCACAGAACATGTCTGGAGCAACTGACTCACACATTTGATTTCTCCCACACGGCCCCTCCCAAACATTTCAGGAGAAGATCCAGATTTCATAGCAGGTCTGAAAACAGCCTCAAAAGGTCATGATTTAAAGATAAAACACCAAACGTTTAATTTTTTTATCTTTGCTCCTTT
Organism: Pseudopleuronectes americanus; assembly: GCA_038501795.1. Taxonomy (NCBI): domain Eukaryota; kingdom Metazoa; phylum Chordata; class Actinopteri; order Pleuronectiformes; family Pleuronectidae; genus Pseudopleuronectes; species Pseudopleuronectes americanus. The sequence continues at coordinate 15,259,591 of CM076737.1, forward strand.
TCATTGTTAGTTTCTTTTTGGTTTCAGACTCTTGAAATACCCCAGTCATTTGAGGACAGTCCCTCAGGCAACAATTGATCAATAAATCAAGATAATAATCATCAAATTAATCAATATTGAAAGTAATTGTTAGCTGCAGCCCCGGTCCGGAGCCGGAGTGGGTGTGTTAAATGTTTTTAATCAGACTCGCTTCAGCCCCAGAGGCTGTCGTAAAGATATTTCAGGGTTGATTTAGTGTTGTGTTGTAAACCTGTCTGAGGAGCTCATGGAGAGATAATAATGCAATCTTCAGGTATACGGCTTCAAGGAAAACGTCCGTCTCGCTCCTTCAGAAAATAACACAATATAATGAAATGTTAAATACAGAAATCTGAGCAGCGAAACATGTGAAACCTGCAGAACACGCAGAGAACAGGGTACAGTACGAGAAAAGCTCACAAAGCAAACGCAAAGGGAGTAAAAATAGATAAGAGGTAAATAATAGATGGACGAACCATCAGAGACACAGAGTACTACTGTACACGACTGTAGTAACGGGGAGGAAGTCAGGTTTATTTGTATAGTTTGATTTAATACGACGTCTCAATGGATTTTTCAACACTTCAACTCCAACAAGATTAGACATTAGACCTGGAACACGGGAGTTAAACCCAGAGAGAGAACGTCAGGAGATGAACTTCAAAGGATCATCTCACCTCCTGGTGAGCAGCAGGAGACGGAGCCGGAGAAACAGAAGCTTCAGAAACTCAAAGGATGTTCACACAGAGTCGAGATGAATCCGACCTGGAGGTGGACATTTGAATTTCAAGATGAAGCCAAAATGACAATTATATAGAGAAATAACTTATACAGTCTATCTTTACTCAACACATCATTTACTACTCATCATCTGGAATTTGGCATAAATTGACTAATTTATCCTACATTAATCTTGTTTTGGACAATCTTTAGTTTCCATAAAATAATTACGTTGAACAATTAATGTGCAGATTCTCAAATAACTTAAATAAATAATTAATCTTTTGCTCTTGCTGATTAAGTATCCCTTCATTAACTCATTTTGTAGTTAATAACAACTTAAATTAAAAAGAAGAGGCTTTTTAGTCTATAAGAGTCCAGGTCACAGGTTCAGTAAAGCTCTGGTGTTCAAACCACTCAGTGAAAACATGGCCGCCGCCTCCGGCAGGTTTTAGCTTCGTGCTGATGACGACGGTGTCACGTCCACGACACGTCTTCTCACCTGGTGTCTCCAGAAGGGACGGACACCTGTCCACCCTCAGGCCACAGGGAGAGTGTGTGTTCAGACCTCGGTCCCCGCTCGGGCCGGAGGAGGTGACCACGCTTGAATCATGTGACTCATGTGCATATTGAGGAGGGTATTTTTGGACAATCTGTCCGTTCTTTATTAATAATGTATTTTATCATTAGTTCAGGGATTCTCAGCCACAGGCTCTTTCTCTCCAGAGGAAACGGCTGCAGCTGCTAATTTAACAGATAGAAACCACATGATTCAGAAGAACAATCCACAGACTGAGTCACTGCATCACTGGGATTCTACCAGTATGACTTACTGGTAACAAGCAGGGAGAGGTGGTAACATTTAATCTATTAATAAATAAATCCTTAAAATTAAACAACTATCAAACTGGTAGCAGCTTCTCAAATGGGACAACTTTTTGTCCTTTGTCGTTTATGACAATACATTTAATATTTAGTTTATTAATAAATTGGGAAACGTCATCTTGAGCTCAGACTTTGTGAATCAAGCAGTTAGTCAGTATATTTTTAACATTTGAGGACTAAACGACAAATTATAATTTTGTCAAATGGAAATATCACAAATAAACGTGAACATTGTGTATTTAATGTGTTGCTGCATCAGACTAAACAGGTTTAACTAATAAACTGTTGTTGTTACGTTTTAAATTAAAACACACTGAAGATTACTGAAGTCGTGATGAACACACAAGTGTTCTGTGTGAGGATGGTACAGCCAGAGTGTGTCTGAGTGTGTGTGTCTGATGATTACAGTGTGTGTTACTGTGTGTGTGTGTGAGACGGCATGACATCATCCCACCGTTTTAAGCTTTTTGACTAAGAAGCAGAGAAAATGGCTTGAACACAAACACTCACCAAGAGACACACACACGGTAACACACAACGTCACAAACCATTTTCTCTTCAGCCGAAACACACACACACACAGACGCACGCACATACACACACACCCACCCACCCTGTCCTTTAGGAGATGCTGATGTCAGAACTCTGCTCATCTTTGTCCTCAGGATTATGGAAGTAGACCTGACTGTGAGTGTGTGTCTGTGTGTCTGTGTCTGTGTGTGTGTGTGTGTGTGTGTGTGCGTGTCTGTGTGTGTGTGTGTGTGTGTGTGTACATCCACATTGCTCAGCTTAGTGTATTATCCCTATCGTCTCTGACACATTTTACCAAGTCTCTCTCTCTCGCTCTCCCCTCAGTGTGTGTGTGTGTATCTCGCTCTCTCACTCCTCGGTGTGTGTGTGTGTGTGTGTGTGTCTCTCTCTCCTTGCTCAGTTTGTGTGTGTGTGTGTGTGTGTCTCTCTCACCAAGTCTCTGGAACAAACTGCTGATTGTGTGTATGTGTCGTTGTGTATAAAACTCTGAGTTTATCCCATTAAATGTGTGTGTTTTAAGTGTGTGTGTGTGTGTCACAAGGCAGCGCAGTACGAGCTCCTGCAGTGCAGTAAACACACACACACACACACACACACAAACACACACATCACGTTGAACGTTCAGACACCATCAACATCGCAGTTTATATTTTAGACCAACACGTTCATGTGTATTACATTGACTGGGTTGAACACGGCTCACAGCGCCACCTAGTGATGAACAATGGACTGAGGCTGGAGATGTTCTTGCTGTTTAATCACGTGTTTGCGTAAAACAACATTCCACTAGAGGGCGCACCACAGAACTCTGTATGGCCGATTTGACAGCTCTGAAAAGTGAAGCCTAATCATCGCCTCCTGGTGGCTGGCTGCAGTATAGTTAATTAACATGGCCTCCTCCATGTTAGCAGATGGGACATGGACCAAACTAAAACCTAACTAAATAGTAAATATTTCTCAAAGATGGATTCTGTCATTTTAGGTAGTTAAAACAAGCCGAGAGGTTATGATTGACAGCTGAGACTGACTCCTGATTGGTCGAGCACGTTAGTATGTAGGAATAGTTATATGCATGTATATGAAATATTAAAACGTTATAAGAATCTCGATAATGTAGTGTTTGTGTCGTACTGAGCTTTCGTTTCTGTGAAATTATCTCCGGTGAACAAATTGAGAGTGAAGTGATTCCAGGAGCGACAGGAGAACAGGATCTGGAGTCAGATCAGCTCCGTCAGCTCCGTCAGCTCCGTCAGCTCCGTCCTCTGCAGGTCTGACAGTCGACCTCTGTATGAGTCTGCTGAGGAGAAGCCAGAGCAGCAGCCGGAGGTGAATCCTTCCTCTGCAGACGACTCAGCCCTGGGTAGTTGTTGATCTTTGTTGTAGAGATGCTGTGAAAAGAGGAAACTGAGACTTTAGCTGTTTGTGTTTTATTTGCTGATCCTCCTGCGTTGGAGAGTCATCTCTGCTGGACGTCCACTTCTGACCAGAGAAGCCACAGAAATAAATCCTCTCCGTTTATAGACAGTTTGTCAAACTGTGGCCTGATGAATATTTAATGTCTTTATGTAAATAAACGTGTATTGATCCTGAGTCAGCTGATTCTCCTCATGAGGAGAAAACTCGACATGTTTGAGTGTTTTTCAAAGGAGTGAATCAAACATCAGCTTTCGTTCATTTTCTGTTTAAAATATGTATTTGAGGCTGAATGATTCAATGAAGTGACCTTGAAGGTTTTGTTTTCATCTGCTTCTTGTTTGTGTGTATTTATATCTCAGCAGAATTACAGTGAAAGTGCTGAAGTGATTTGAGGGATGAGGCGTAACAATTAGATTTTGATCCGGTTGAATTTTGAAATCACTGTGACTGTCAGATAAAAGGTTTTATTTCATTTTCCTCGGTTTCTCAGGAGATAATTTTTCTTGAGAAAACAGCGACACATTGATGGAGCTGAGATCTGTGACTTTGTCGTCTCTGTTCTAAGAGCCTTGTTGGTTTGTGTAGTGTTTTGTTGTTCTAGCTCACAACCGGTCGTCCTCTGGCTCTGAGCTGAAATGTCATCGTAATGAAACGAGCCGACAGTCGTGACCAAACAAACAACCAGACTCTCACAAATACACAGAATTTGTATGAATGGAGGAAACAGATCCAGGATCAAGTTCTGCTTTACCATCCTTCATCTGTTACACACACACAAACACACAAACACACACACACAGGCACACACAGACACACACACACACTCTCAGCCCTGGGCAGCGTCCAGGTGGAGAGCCAGGCTGCTGGCATCATTCACACACTCATTTTCTACTTGGATAAACCCAGCAGGACACACTGACACAAAACATTTAATAACACACGCTGTCTCTCTCTCTCTCACACACATAGACACACACACAAACACACACACACACACACATACACACACACACACACACACATCGTGTCTCAGTGTGTCTATAACAGTCCAGCAGTCGGTCTAACACTGAAACCTGCTGAGAAGTGAGAATTTTCACAGTTTCTTCTGATCTATTTGATCCATGACCGATGTGTGTGTGTGTTTGCGTCAAGTTCACACTCATGTACGTTGTGTATTTATCTTTTCCGAACTCTGGAGGATTTAGAACGATCATCAATGGATCACTGACTACTGGCCCCAGGTCCTGGGACCCGAGTTCAAAATGGGGACAGGGACTCAGAGCTTCAGTGGAACCCAGGGACTCACATTCAATGCAGGGTATTTGGACTGAAGGCCTCAATAGGTCCCTAGGACCCAAGGACCTAACGGTGCCCAGGGACCCTCAGCTCCAGCAGGGACCCTCAACTCCAGCAGGTTCCCTCAGCTCCAGCAGGTTCCCTCAGCTCCAGCAGGTCCCCTCAGCTCCAGCAGGTTCCCTCAGCTCCAGCAGGTTCCCTCAGCTCCAGCAGGTTCCCTCAGCTCCAGCAGGTTCCCTCAGCTCCAGCAGGTTCCCAGTGCTCCAGCAGGTTCCCTCAGCTCCAGCAGTTCCCAGTGCTCCAGCAGGGTCCCTCAGCTCCAGCAGGTTCCCAGTGCTCCAGCAGGTTCCCAGTGCTCCAGCAGGTTCCCAGTGCTCCAGCAGGTTCCCTCAGCTCCAGCAGGTTCCCTCAGCTCCAGCAGGTTCCCAGTATCTGAGTGAGGCCCAGGGACCAGAACCTAAATCAGGGTCCAGGGAGTCGAGGCTCGTTTCCACTGAGTCTTTGTCATCATCTTGAAATGTGCTTCACTTTGACTCTGATGCTGTTGATCCAGTCGACAGGAGACATTTTGTCCATTAGATCAATTTGTGTCCTTTAGTTTGTCCAGATGTTGTCCAGCTGTTTGTCCTTTTCTCTGGTTAGACCGAGCCTGCAGGGAACCAATGGAAGTCGATAGAGTGTGTGTGTGTGTGTGTGTGTGTGTGTGTGTGTGTGTGTCCTTGTGTGTGTGTGCGTCCATGTGTCCATTAAGAATCAAGGTCAGTCACTCAGCAGTCCATTAAGACCGTGGATTCACTCGTCCGTCTCTTTTGTTCTGTTTGTTTCTAGGTCTCTGTCTGTCTCAGTCTCCTTCAGGCTTCATCAATCACTGCCTGTGTCCCTGTGTCCCTGTGTCCCTGTGTCTCTGTGTTCCTGTCTCCCTGTCTCCTTGTGTCCCTGTCTCCCTGTGTCCCTGTGTCCCTGTGTCCCTGTGTCCCTGTGTCCCTGTGTCCCTGTCTCCCTGTGTCCCTGTGTCCCTGTGTCCCTGTGTCCCTGTGTCCTTGTGTCCCTGTGTCCCTGTCTGCCTGTGTCCCTGTGTCCCTGTGTCCCTGTGTCCCTGTGTCCCTGTCTCCTGGTGAATCGTGGACAGATTTCAGTCAAACTTCGACCTCTGAAGCATCAGACGTGTTCAGTTCTCTCTCTCCTGAACGCAGCTGATGTGTTTCTCTGAGCGACCAGGAGGGGGAGCTGGAGGATAGAGTGAGTGTGCGTTTTGAAGTGAAGCGAGGAGAATCAGATTATACACACACCACGGAGGCGTCCAATCGGGTTGCAGCGCTGCAGAAGCCTCAGAGCGATATGCAAATGAGCCCACATTTTTTAGCAGCAACACACACACTCTCTCTTTCTCTCTTTCTCTCTCTCTCCCTCTCTCTTTCTATCTTTCTCGCTCGCTCTCTCTCTTTTTCAGTGAATGGGACTCGACCATCTGCCCGACTGTCAGCTCAGTTCGAGGCGTTGGTTTGACACCTCAAGGGGCGTTGATGCCCTCGGGGTATCATGACCTGGGTCAGAGGTCAACACACACACACACACACACACACACACACACCCTAGACTGTCACTGTACACCCTGCAGACCAGCTGTCAGTCACTGTTGCTGTCAGAGGTCAGAGTTCACAGAGGTTCACTGTGTGTGAATGTGTTTCTTCTGACCTCAGGACACATGAACGTTGTGTGTGTGTTTCCTGTGTGTGTGTGTGTTTCCTGTGTGTGTGTGTGTTTGAGCAGCTGAGCCTGGCTGACCATCTACATTAAGCTCCTGTTCTCGTGTTTCCGTCGTGTCGACTCTGATCTCGACTCTGATCTCGACTCTGGCGTGAGGAGACAGAGAAGTTGTGAATCTGAGGAGCTCGGTGGCGTCTCTGTGTTCAGGATCAAACCCACATGCTGGTTTCCTCTCTGCCCGTGTGATGATGATGAGGATGATGATGAGATGATGAGATGTTCTCCAGGCCTCTGATCACACTCGTCTCCTCTTGCCAGTTTGTTGTTGGTTCTGCCAACACGTTGTGTCGGGGGGGAACCACGTGGGTTAGTGCCGGCTGCCATCAGAGCCCCAGTGGGGAAACTTACTGGGATCAAGAGAAACAAGTTGGGGTTGTTGTGGGTTTGATATTTTAGTTGTTGTTATCTTTATTTAATCAGAGTCTCATTGAGATTAAGATCTGAGCACAAGAACAATCAGAGAAACACAATCAACTAAACAAAGACGACACAATTACACAGCTCGAAAAATCAAGAGAAACAAGAAGAAGACATCTGAGACTCTGCGTCCTCAACATGTCCACTTGCTCTCCCTTCCTCTCCTCTCCTCGCTTCCTCTTTCCTAGTTTCACCTCCTCTCCCTCTTCTGTCGTCTCTGCTCTCTGAGCTCTCGCCCCCTTTTTCCTCGTCTCCTTCTCTTTTCATCTCCTGCTCTCGTTTCTTTCCTCTCTCATCCCCTCATCGTCTCCTGGATTATTCTCCTCTCCTCTTTTTATGGTTTCTTTTCCTTTGCTATTCCCTTGCTTCATGTTCTATTGTTTCTCCTAGTGTACTCTCTCATCTCCTTCCCTTGCTCCCATTCCTAGGTTCACCTCCTCTCCATCATTCACTCGTTTCCTTTCCTTTTGATCCCCTCATCATTGCCTTGTCTCTTGTCCTCTTTTTCGTAATTTCCTTTCCTCTCTCCTCTCCTGCTCCCCTCGCTTCCTCTGTCCTAGTTTCACATTCTCTCCCTTCTTTCATCACATACCTCATCTTCTCTCTTCCTCTTCATCCTCCTCTCCCCTCCCTGTCACCTCCACTAGTCCCCCCCCCTTTCTTTTCCTTTCATCACCTTACATCCCTCTCTTTTCATATTTCTCCAGATACATGCTTTCCTCTTATTCCCTCTCTTCCTCTCCTCGTCTCCTCTCCTCACTCCCAGTGTTCAATTCCAGACCACCCTCTGGAATTCACACACACACATACTCACGCTATCCCCTCCCCCTTGCTGGAATGAGGGATGAAGAGGAGGAAGAGGAGAGGATGAAAGAAACAGCAAATTTGGACAGAGAAAAGAGGAAGGAAGGAAAACAAAGGATGCAACAAAGGAAGGAAGGAAGGAGCTAATGAAGGAATAGAAGCTCATCTCTGCTGACTCTTCAAGTGCACGTTAACAGTACGCACACACGCGCACACACACACACACACACACACACATACACACACACACACACAGACTCAAGCATTGCTCACTCGCTGCTCTCGCCCTCTAACACGGCACTCCTGCATCGCAAAGCTCCATTGTGTGTGTGTGTGAGTGTGTGTGTGTGTGTGAGGAAGAGAGAGAGAGAAAAAGAGAGAGAGAGAGAGAGAGCTCTGTGATTGGCTGAGCTGGGCTAGATGCACCAACAGCTGAAAGAAGTGGTGTGGAAAGGAGGAGGAGGAGGAGGAGAGAGAGAGAGAGAGGAGGCTGCAGATAGAGAGGGCGAGAGAGGAGAGAATACAAAGAACATGTGAGTGAGTTAGTGCGTGTTAAATGCTTGCTGATGTGTGAGAGTGTGTGTGTGTGTGTGTGTGTGTGTGAGACATCCAGAGGTGTGTGTGTGCATGTGCAGAAGCGAGGAGGAGGAGGAAACCTGATCTCACTCTCGCTCCCTCTCTCTGTGGAATAAGGCTTTCCATCGGCTCTAGTCGTTATTCGCCTCGCTGTTAGCCTCGTGGTAGCTTAGCCCGGCCCGGTTCGGTTCGGCCAGGCCCGGCCCGGCTCGGACCGGCTGCTGATGGAGCGGTTCCTGGCTCTGCTGCGTCTGCTGAGCAGGAGGAGGCGAGGGAGGAGGTACCGGGCCGACGACGACTACCAGGAAGGATATGAGGACGTTTACTACTACACCAGCAAGTACAACACACACCTACTGAGTGAGTCCCATAGAGAAACACAGAGGGAGAGAGAGAGAAGGAGAGAGAGAGGGAGAGAGGGAGAGAGGGAGGGGAGGGGGCTTTGTTTTATTGTCTCGTGCGGGCGAGCGAGGAGCTTATCAACAGATTATGACGAAGACATCCTGAGTCAGTGTGTCAGGTTTTCTATTATAGATGAAGGTCGTTAGCAAAACGCTGCTCGGTTACACACACACACAGACACACACAGACACACACAGACACACACTCTCAGGTATCCAGGTGACAGGGGGCCAGGTGGTTTGTGGGTAATAACAAGGAGGTGTTGACTGGAATGTGGACGATGTGGCTGCCTCTCTGACTCCAGCTGGAGCTTCCACTTCACTGGAAACTTCCTTTTGTTCTTTTGTCTCTTTCTCATCTTTATTATTTTTTCTCTCTCACGTTTCCAACGGGTCTGAAAAGCCCAGAACTCAATAATCTGAATTTTAGGGCTGAAAAAGTCTGAAATATGTTAAATTATAAAGCAGTTGATCTCAGATATGTTCAGATAGATCTTTATGATGCTTTAACATGACACAGCTGTAACTGAACTACACAGGAACATGAATGTGATCTTCTATAAACAGAATTCATCTCTGTTCACTCGTCTTCTCTGAGGTAAAGACTTTGAAATCCAGTGTTTCTGCAGTTTGAGACACAACCTGGTGTTTCCAGTTTTATTCAGACATATTTCATTGGCTGCTTTTCATATTTGTGTAGAATTCGGTGCTGATGCTTATTGTTGTTCCCTGCACCGAGGAGGTTATGTTCTCACCTCTTGAGTCTGTTTGTACAAAACACCTGAAACAGATTACCATAGAGCTTGGTGGAAGGAGGTGGGTCAGAGAAGAACTGATCCAGGAACAGATCGAGAACGTTTTCACCATTTTCACTGATTTCACTGAGAATAATTCATGGATCTGGATGAAATGGTTATGGGCCTGATATTCATGAGTGTGTGTATTTAATTGGAGTAAAGGAGCTTGGTTTAGGTTTGAGTTCTTCTGAGTGACGTTCTAATTATTGTTCTTGAGCAGTTTTCAGACCACGTCCTGTTGTCTTTTATATTTTAACTATAAGATCTAGATTCTCATGTGAGGTGGTTGGGCCTTGGCGGAGGGACACGTTCGACCTCCTGGAATCGTTTTAGAATCTGCTCTACATGCTCTACATGCTCTACATGGAGCAGCATGCATGTGAAGTGCAGCTGCTCTGTGGAGTTTCTGTTTCTCTGCTGCTTCACACGATAACGTTCTCTGTGGTTAAATGAGATTCAGGAACGTTTTAGATTCCGCGGTTGAACTCCGGTTCACAGCTCGGCGTTCGGTCTCTGGAGGAATCTCCAGCAGGACTCGAACTCGCCGTCGACTAAACTGTTTACTCTGATGAAAGTGTTTGTGAGCGCCGAGAGCGTGAGATGAGAGATTCACTTTGTAGTCTCACGTGATCGGGAGAGGAGGTGGACTCGGCCTAGACCAGAGGAAGTTATTTTCAGCTCATCTGTTCTCTCGTCTGCAGATTGTTTTCTTTAGGTTTGACAATTAAATGTCAAAACATAGTTTGAAACGTCTCAAGTTTCACTTTAATCTACGAGATGAATTAAAACATCAAATCCTCAGGAAGCAGCAAATGTCGAGCATTGATCTAAATATTCGCAGATTTCCTCCAGTTTCTCCTGTCGCCCAGTAAAGAGTCTGCAGAATGTCTGAAGGAGCTGAAGTAAGAACACAGCATGAGATCATCATCACGAGTTGAGTGAGTGGGCGTTAATGACGATTCAAACACACGAGGCAAAGGTGAGGAAAAGAAAAAGAACAAAAGAATAAAAATATCTCAGGATGAAAAATTGGAGCAGGTAGAAGAGAGTGACGTCAGGAGAACTTTATGAGATTAGAGCTGAAACCTTTGTCCGTGTGCTGTGAACAGAAACACAGGATTTATAGGTTAATTGTTGAATGAGCGTCTGTTGATATTTGTGGAAGCTAATTTTACATAATTTATTTAAACCAACATATTTGTATGTGGGTGTGTTTATGTTTTAATAACCGACATTCAACTGTTTTATAAGTGTGTGAAAAAAAAGTAGAATATTCCTGTGTGTGTCAGAGCTGCCAAGAAACATTTCCTACAGCTAACAGCGAACTTGTGTGTGTGTGTATGTGTGTGTGTGTGTGTGTCTGTGTGTGTAGCACAGCGTGTGATTCTATACGAAGGCTTTTTAAGGACGGTTGACTGGCCAACCCCTGGTTCACTGTTCCTCTCGTCACTGGGCTCTGATTTAATCTGCTTCCTCTGACTCTCCTCACACTCAATCCACTGTTTTGAGTCTTTAATTCATTTACAGATGTTTTTTGTCGTCAGTAGATTTTGCTCCAGGTGAAGAGTTTCACTCCGAGTGGGTTCGTGTCGTGACTCCATGAACCTGAGGAACGGAAACCTGCTGAACTCTATAATCTATATCTAAAATCTATATCTTCTCTATATAAAGAACCTGTAGAACCTTTTCTGATCGTCGCAGCTGTGCTCACTACGGTTCAGTTTGATTGATTAGCATTGTGGTAGCTGGTCCACGTGAGCGCCCTCTGCTGGAGGCTCAGGGTGGATCTTCATACTGTTACCCTCCTTATCCACATTATTCTTTTGGTATTTGTGTCTGTTAAAGGCGTTGGTCCTCTGGCCCCGCCTCCCGTAGTGATGTCACCTGTATCCCACCTGTAGGCGACTCCGCCTCCTTTCAAACCAGACGGCTGTCCCCCCCCCCACCCGCCTCCCCCGCCCTGCGCTTGCTGATCTCATTACATGTTGAAACATTGTGATGCATACATTAGCACATTGATGAGGAGAGACTGTGTGTTGTGTTGAACGCTGAGTTCAGACCAGTCGAGTGTTATGTGAAGGCTGCTCCCACTAATGAATGCTTTAAATAAGGTTAATTTACATAACTGGTCCTGTGTTCAACATGATGGAGACAAAGAGGAGGGTGAGGAGGGAGGGGCTGGACCTCTGATTTCACACCTTGTGATGATGAGAACATGATGAAACATGGAGGAGGCTCAGAGACGCTCCAGGTGAACCAGGGCAGTCGATGGGCACAGCTGAGACGAGTTGACCAATCCACTCTCTCTGGTTTGGTCACATGGTGAATGAAAGATGTTGAAAAGCAACATGTTGGTCCTGGGCTGCGTGTGAGACCCCTTCCCCGGTGGAACAAACATCTTATATTTCATCTGTTGTCTCGACTCTGCAGCCGCTCAGTCGCTCTGGAGGCGTCGCTCTACGCTCTGGATTATCTTCAGAGACAGAAACAGGAAAGTGGAGCACGAATCTGCAAATGTTCAGATTAATTAACGCGTCGGGCTCTCGGGACTCCGAGGACGTCTCCCTCATTATTTGGTTATGATGTTTAATTAGTTTTCTCAATTTAAAGAACAAATGTTTCCTCTTTTTCGCCTCTGATTCCTCTTCAATTAAGAGGATTAGGAACAAGTGGAAAACACATCCGGCTGCAGTGGAGTCAGTTTATAAGGTTCACCAAAATAAAACTCAAGCTATAAACTTTACTCAGAATTAAATTATTATTATTAAATTAATTAAAACATCTTATTTGGGGATTTAACTGAATTAATAGATTGATAGTCTGGGTTTATGTTTCTATGATCAAACAGCTCGAGGTGAGGTAACAGCTTGTGTTTGATTAAATCAGAAACTGTAGTTGCATTACACAAAATGTGGAAAAAGTAAATTCCTTTCGTTTGATTCAAAACAACAAACACAAAGTAGAAAGTTTTGTGGACTTCATATATCGTGCTGTAATTAGGACTTTTTATTATTTTGTCCTTTGTCACATAATAATTCTTCCTGATTTAAATGTTTATCTTGTAAATCTATAAAGTGTATATGAGCTTTAACATCAGTTTGATTCATTGGTTTTAATGTTCTCTCTCTTTTTTTTTACAATATTCTTTTATGTTTTGTAAAATATGAATTTGAATTCACTACTGATACCGAGGAAAACCTGAAAACCTGAATATTCTCAGTGCAGTTGATTCCACTTCCTGTCGTTTGAACATTATCTCGTTGGAACGAGACGATTTGTTTTCTCATGTGTGAACATTGTGTGAACATTGTGTGAACATTGTGTGTGTCAGAAACGTTGTGTTAACGTGCAGCAACTTATTTTCTCTCCCCTGAGTGATGATCTGAAGTGTTCGTGGTTTTGTTGATCACAGCTCCATCGGTTTGTCCCATCTGCTGCTCGCACACACACTCACAGACTCACAGACTCACACACTCACACACAGACACACTCACACACAGACACACACACACATGAAACGCGTCAGTCTGACTGTGACTGTTGGCGCTAATTAAAGGTTTACACATCCGTCCTCTCCTCTCACAGACTCTTGAACAGTGTTATCAGCACTCTGAGTGTGTGTGTCTGTGTGTGTGTGTGTCTGTGTGAGAGCGTGCGTGTGCACTTACATAAGGAGATGTCACGGTGACTCAAACCCACGAGTTTAACTTTGCGCTGGGGGTGTTGACATAGAGACACATAGTTAGTGCTGCACTTTGATTTGGTTATTTTGAAATGCTGAAGCCTTTGATAACCTGTAGTGTGTGGGTCCGTGTGTGTGTGTGTGTGTGTCCGTGTGTGTGTGTGTGTGTCTGTGTGAACGCTTCTTTCATCTCTCAAAATCACTCTTTGTACGATGCAGGGTTGGTCTCTCCCCTCAATTATTCATCAGCTTGTTTCCATGGAAACAGCTGCAGCCGTGTGTGGGTCTGTGTGCGTGTGTGCGTGTGTTTCGGGGTGGGGGGGTGGTTGGTTGGTTGATTCCACTGCAGGGGGGAGGGGCTTCATCAGCTCATTAATGTGTGTTTTACCTCTGATGGTCACACTGGGACGAGTGATGACCTCATCATCTCTGACCCAATAGAAACGTTTCATCTCAGGGACGTTCATGTGGTTCAGAGGTTCATGGTCCCCAGAGGATCGACCCCACGCTCCTCTGAGTGGCCCTGCAGCGCCACCATGAGGCTGATACCTGTAGTGCCGGATCACTGAAGTCACAGCTGAAGTCACAGCTTCTATAATAGTAGTATTTATAGTAGCTGCTGTTATCAATGATGGGTTATCTTTTTATGTTTTGTAGTATTGGTAGTAGTGTTACTAGTAATTATTAAGCAGTTCTAGAAGTTCTATTAGTGTTTTGGTAGTATGACCAGTTGCAGTATTACCTGCAGCAGCAGAAGTACTCGTAGTAATAGCAGTATTTGTTTTTAATGATATTTTTTGTGGAAGCATCAACAGCAGATATTAGCAGTAGTAGTACCTGTTGATTAACTGCTGCTGCTGAAGTATTTTTGCAGTATTAGCAGCAGTAATATTAATAGTTTGGAGGGAAACCTGATGACAGTAAATACCTGGTTGTGTCAGTACACTGTGCTGCCGTGTTGTCTCCAGCAGGGGGCGTGACAGTCTCACAGTGGAGCAGAGGGCCCTGTGTGACCAGGAGGGGGCAGCACGGAGCAGAGAACAAGACGTTACTACAGAGTGACGTCAGAGAGGAGAGGTGGTCAAGAGACATTGAGAGAGAGAGAGAGAGAGAGAGAGAGACCTGCAGACATGATGACGTCACTAATCCTCATTAATCACAAAGGTCTGACCCCTTCCTGCTCACAGGACACGCCCCCTCTGTTAGCCACTCACGTCACAGGAAACACCTGCTGGGTTCTTATTGGCTGAAACATTACAATTACTGTGTTTATTATACTTTGATTTATAATTATAACTTTATAAGCTCAAATTGATATTATGATATTTATCAATCACATTTATTTGGACTTGAATTTATTATAATAACATATTTAAAAACAGAACAGATCTGATCTCTTCAGTTCTACGTTCTGTTTCTATGTCGGCTGCTTCTTCTCTTTCTTCACCTCCATCCTTCCTCCCTTTGATTTCACTTATTGTTCCTCTTCTTCTTCCACTTCATTTATTCCTTTCATTTATATTTTTTCCTCCGTCCCTATCCTTCCATTTTTCTCTACTTCTTTCCCCCTCATCACTCTTTCAATAACCCTACTCTTGTATCTTCCATCCATCCCCCCCCCCTCTCTCTCTCTCTCTCTCTCTCTCTCTCCTCTCTCTCTCTCTCTCTCTCTCTCTCTCTCTCTCTCTCCATCACTCTCTCTCTCTGTGTCTCTCTCTTTCTCCATCTCTCTCTCTCCATCCCTCTCTCTCTCTCTCTCTCTCTCTCTATCCCTCCATCCATCCATCCATCCATCCATTTCCCTCTCTTTCTCCCTCTATCCCTCCTTTCACCAATCCATCCCCATCCCTCCGTCCACCCCCCCTTCCGACCTCCATTAACCGTCTCCCTCCATCCAGCTGCACGGAAACCCATTACAAATCTGTGGAGAGATAGAGCTCCCTCCTCCTCCTCCTCCTCCTCCTCTTCATCCTTTAATCTGCGCAGACTCTGCCTCCCCCCTCCCCCCTCTCCTCCACCCCTCCCTCCTCCTCCACTGCCTCATTTTATGGAGCAGCTTCACATCTGCAGCGCTCCCTCTCTCCCTCCATCATGGCTCACGTTTGAGGAGGTCGTTCGTCCATCACTCCGTCGCTCACAGAGGAGAGGAAGGGAGGAGGAAGAGGAGGAAGAGGAGGAGGAGGTGTAGTTTGTGGAGGCTGCATCTGCATGGCGCTGGGGGGGGAGGCGACGCTCGGCTCGGCTTCACCATGATCGCCGTGTCGTTTAAATGTCGCTGCCAGATCCTGCGCAGGGTGAACAAAGGTAGAGCGACATAGACGAAGACTGGGAGAGAGAGAGCGAGGGAGAGAGGAGAGAGAGAGAGAGAGAGAGAGAGGCTGGATGTATGTGATGGAGAGCTTAGCATGTTTGCATGTGGAACATACGTGTGTGTGTGTGTGTGTGTGTGTGTCTGTGTCTGCACGGTCGAACGGGATTTGGTTCAATGTCAGCAACATGAAATAGAGAGAGAGAGCAGGGTGTTTATGACCAGAGCCAGCTGTGTGTGTGTTTGTGTGTGTGTGTTTGTGTGTGTGTGTGGAAATGATCTCTGATGGATTCATTCAGTCGATGGCTGCAGGTATCTTTGGATGAGAGACCTTCAGAGTGAGCGAGAGAGAGAGAGAGAGCATCTTATTTTCATGAATGTAATATTGATGGTGTGTTTTCATCGAGGACGAGCGAGCACAGAGAGAGAGAAAGATGTTTTTAATCTGAGGTTTATGATCACGTCAGTTTGAAGCTTCACGCGTTTGTGACGTGATCGTAGAAGTTTTCAGATTCTTAAGTTTTATCTAAAGTCACATGTTTCGAATTTTACCAAAGTAAAAGCTTGTTATTTTAACACATCACCAAAATAAAAGTATTTATTCTGCCGGACAACAATCAGGATTAAAGATGAATCATTAAAGATAATTTTCACTGCTCACATGTGAATATCTTTGGACTCACTTGGAAATGATTCATTAGATTTGCGATTTGGAGTTTGTCGTTTAATAAAACAAATATTTGGAAAAAATCTAATTCTGAAAGACACAAAATTACTACAAACAACACAGTTTTTTTTACTTTTTGTGTTTGTGAGTATCTGGGCTGTGATGTGTGTGTTTGTGTGTGTTTGTTGACCTGACTTTGATTTAAACATTAAAATTACTACGTTGCTTCGACCTTGAACTCGTCACGATGTGTTCATGTGAACTGTGTGATTTTATTTATCTTTTCTTCAGATAGAGAAACGATATGTGACAGATCTGGTCGAGGAACCAGATGCTGTTGTGTAACAAACGTCTGAACGATGAGACGATCAGGACGACGTCTCTGCTGTTTTATTTATATGTTCATGTTTTCACTCGTTTTCCCACGAATCACGATTCAACCACAGAACACATTGAAGCAGGATCTGAAGAATATTTGAATTTACTTCACTTGTTTATTCGCGCATACAATTTTAAGAATAAACAGAATCTGCAGCCGCAATGTCCGAGAAGAAAGATGATCTGATCCCGGTTGTTTTATTATTCAGATCATATTTGTGGAACCTAAACAGTAAATAGTTTTTAGAGCTGCAACACAAACTCTTGAAGCATTCCCCTAGATTTGTACTGTTGGTGTTACTTTTCTAGTCTAACACATTTTTTATTCATTTTTTGGTTCGTATCCCATCTGCTAACGTGGAGGAGGTGGGTGTTTTAACATATACTGCAGCACACCACCAGGGGGCAATGCATACATTTTGGCCTCACTCTTTGGAGCTTTCATGTCTCCATCTTTATTTACTACACACTTAAATTGTGTGACCTTGTTTAATTGATCAAAGCTTAATAACAATAACTTAATTCTTTATATAACGTCCACGACTCAGTTGTAGTCGTAGTATTATACACAAACTGTGTGAGTCGTAGTATTATACACAAACTGTGTGAGTGTGTGTTGTCGATGGAAAGAAGAGAGAAGAAGAGATGCTGCTGTCCTACATCTGGAGGTGGAGGAGGAGGCTCAGCTTTCATCTTCATTTAGCTATGCTGTGTGTGTGTGTGTGTGTGTGTGTGTGGTCTGTGTGTGTTTGCAAAGCCCCATTGTGTTTCTGAGCTGCTCGGCTGCTGGAACCAAACATAGGAGAAAGATCTGGAGCAGATTAGAATAAACGAGAGCAGAATAAAATGAAACCATGAAATAGAATCAAACCGAACAAAGTAGGACGAAGCAACACAAACTGATTCCGGATCAGCTGCAGTTTAACTTAAACTTAACAAATCTTACCTGGAGGAACCACCTGAAGTCCTGGAGAGGGGCAGAGGTTCAATATGAACCAGCTGCAAACCAGGATGAGCTCGTGTTTCATTTAACTGGTCGAGCTTCGTCACTTTGTGTGTGTCTGTGTGTGTGTAGGAGTAACATGCGTTGTCTGTTTGTGTTTCAGATGAGGGGCCGTACAGCAAACACTCCACCGGGCCCAGACCTCCAGATGGAGCGCTGGCCATCCGGAGGCAGAGCATCCCGGGTAACACACATTTATGTTCTCCTCACTTTGCTGTGTCGCTTGTTGTCGTGACTGCAGCTGCACAGTCGACACACTGCTGAGGCTTCATGTGTGCGACTCCTCACACCTGGAGCCGCGGCCTGATTCCAGCTTTCAACTGAACAAACAGAACTGAACTGTGATCACTGTTTCTCCAATAAATAACACAAATCAAATAAACTTAGTCAATTATAGAAACTGTGGCAGCTCCAGAAACCTCCTCTGATCCTCTTCATGGTTTGAAACCCACTGATTCAGACTCAGAGTAAAACTGGAGTCGTAGTAAAATGTAAATTCATGAACGACTCTTGTGTTTTGTTTCATCTTCCTTCAGCGTAAATTTAACTTGTCAGTTTCGGAGGTTTCTGCTCCGTCACTGGTTCATCCAACGTTTTGTTGTTTTCTGGGTCAAGATTAAATTAATGTTGTCAGACGGTGACTCAGCGCTTGTGTTTGATAAAAAGGTGAAAAGGACACGATGAGGCCTCAGAGGAGGAGGAGGAGGAGAGACGAGGAGACGGTGATGGTCACTTCCGTAGATCAGACGTCTCAAAGTGGAGAATCTCTCCTGATGAATAATCACTCAGACATTTTGATAGAATCCTGCTCTGTGTGTCATCACCAGACGAGCTGTCACTTCACTGAACCGGCTCCTCTGTCTCAGCCGGTTGCTTCTGCTGCTGAATATTTCAGCTGTTTGATGAAATATAGATGACGAGCAAACAGAAGATGACATCACTTCCCTCTGTGTCGGGGTTATTCATTTATTTCTGTGTACCGAGAGCTTGAGCTTGAAACTCTGAGGCTTCTCAGAACCCGGCGTCTGATCCTTCCTCTTGTGATGCAGACGAGTTTCGGGGGGTGCTCGGTGGTGGAGCTGATGAAGAAGGAGGGCACCACGCTCGGACTGACGGTGTCGGGCGGCATCGACAAAGATGGGAAACCCCGGGTATCGAACCTGCGGCAGGGAGGCGTCGCCGCCAGGTGACGTGACACTTCCTGTTCCACTTTACTCCTTTAGAATTCTTCTGTGGGTGTGTTGTGTTGTGTTGTGTTGTGTTGTGTTGTGTTGTGTTGTGTTGCTCGTGTTGAGGGTGAAGAACAGAGGACGTCACACCTTGTTAAGTCCTGTGAGACAAACTGTGATATGTGAATATGAGCCAAACACATATAATTAGATTGATTCTGTTGAATTAAATCCTGTTCTATTAAATCTCATCTGTTCTCGGTTTCTGATTCAGTTTAAGTTTGTTTAGACTCGAGTTCGGGACAAAGACTTTATTAATATCTGGATTCTAATGTTTTGACTGTGTGTCCAGGAGCGACCAGCTGAACGTGGGCGACTACATCCGAGCTGTGAACGGAATCAACCTCTCCAAGTTCAGACACGACGAGATCATCAGCCTGCTGAAGAACGTGGGGGAGCGAGTCGTCCTGGAGGTCGAGTACGAGCTGCCGCCCGTCTGTGAGTCCAGCTGCACTCCAAGTTCAGAGTTTATCTGAGTTTATTTCTCTCAAGACGACAGAAAATAAGTTCTAACCCCCCCACCGGCTCCCGACCAGTTTTAATTCTGATAGTCATCTGATATATTTGTGTGTATTAAATAATGCAAACTATAGAATTTAAGATATAGAACTCTTCTGTATTCATATTATGACTAAAGATTTAAAGCTTCAGTGTCTCAGGCGTGTTGTTGACGTGTCGATGTCGTGTTGTGTTGCAGCCGTGCAGGGGTCAGGGGTCATGTTCAAGAACGTGGAGGTCACGCTTCACAAAGAAGGAAACGGCTTCGGCTTCGTCATCAGAGGTGAGTGTTGGTCTGTGTGTGTGTGTGTGTTTGTGTGTTTGTATAATAGATACACATTAATGCATGACTGTGTTGCAGGCGGGGCCAATGAAGACAGGAACAAGTCTCGTCCCATCGTCGTGACAACAATCAGGCAAGGGGGCCCGGCTGACAGGTGAGTGACCTCTGACCTTCTGATCCTTTTGCTTTGAGAAGGTTTTCAGCTTTTATAAATCTGATGTTGGTTTATTAACATTTTTATTTACTGAAAGCTATGTTTTCCATCTTTAAATTTAAAGAAACATTGATTAAAGTGCTTTGACAAGAAATTAAATTATTATTAGTTTAAATAAAATAAAAAAACTCATATTTCCTCTCTCTCTCTCTCTCTCTCTCTCTCTCTCTCTCCCTCCCTCTCTCTCTCTCTCTCTCTCTCTCTCTCATCTCTCTCTCTCTCTCTCTCTCTCTACTCTCTCTCTCTCTCTCTCTCTCTCTCTCTCTCTCTCTCTCTCTCTCTCTCTCTCTCTCTCTCTCTCTCTCTCTCTCTCTCTCTCTCTCTCTCTCTCTCTCTCTCTCTCTCTCTCTCTCTCTCCAGAGAAGGAACTGTCAAACCGGGCGATCGGCTGCTGAGCATCGACGGGATCCGTCTCCATGGCAGCACGCTGTCGGAGGCCATGAGCATCCTGAAGCAGTGCGGACAGGAAGCGACGCTGCTGCTGGAGTACGACGTGTCAGTGATGGGTCAGTTCACTCATAATTCACTCTTTATCACTAATAATAAATAATAAATAATAATAAAAACAACGTGAGTCAACCGGAGTTGAATCTGCGTAATGAACACATGAATAAAACAGGACCCGGGATCGAACCCTGTGGAACCACAACGATTCATACTGGAAATAAAACCAATGGTGAAAAAAACCAGTAATAATAACTGTTGTTCTCTTTGTCAGACTCGGTTGCCACGGCGTCGGGCCCGCTGCTGGTGGAGGTTGCCAAGGCGTCCGGCTCCAGTCTGGGCGTGGCTCTGTCCACCTCCATGTTCTGCAGCAAGCAGGTCATCATCATCGACAAGGTCAAACCAGCCAGCATAGCAGACAGGTACATGACCTCTGACCTCCTTCAACACCTCAGCTCATTTGTCCGACGGTGCCTGAAGGCAGCGCATTTCTGAATTTGAAATGTCTGTGAAGGCAACATCAAATCTTTTTCTAATTAATCTCAGCGATAAGTAGATTCACTTGTGAATGAAGTAGATACTGTGGATTTATTTGATTTTATCGATGCAGGAGTTTCTTACCTACTTGTGTGTCTGTGTGTGTCTGTGTGTGTCTGTGTGTGTAGGTGTGGCGCTCTTCACGCAGGAGATCACATTTTGTCTGTCGATGGGAAGTCGATGGAGTTTTGTTCTCTGGCTGAAGCGACTCAGCTGCTTTCTGCTTCCTGTCAGACCGTCCGCATGGAGATCCTGCCGCAGCACCAGGCCCGACCGGCCCTGAACGCACCGCAGCACGGTAAACACACTCACCTGACACACACACACACACACACCTGACACCGTGGGCCCTGAACGCACCACAGCACAGACACACGCCTATTATGCCTATGAAAGATTAAATTGATAAAATATAATCTTTTATAAAGCATTGACACTTACAGTGACCTCTAACCTTTGACCTTTCCTTGTGTTTTAACCTGAACACCCCTCCTCTGTGTGTATCTGTGCGTGCATGTGTGCGTGCATGTGTGCGTGCATGTGTGCGTGCATGTGTGCGTGCATGTGTGCGTGCATGTGTGTGTGCCTGGTGTGCCTGCGAGTAGTCAAGGTGCAGCGTAGTCCCCGCCCCCTTCCCTGGGAAACTGGAAACTCCGCCCCCGTCCACCCTCCCTACCACTACAACACGTACCACCCCGACCAATCAGCTTCCAGATCGCACAACCGCCACACAAACAACCCTCGTACGTCCGCCTCTCTCTCTGTGAATGTCACCTTTTATTTTGAAAGACGCCGTGAACATTATTTTAAAAGAAAACTCATCTCTCTCTCTCTCTCCTCTCTCTCTCTCTCTCTCTCTCCTCTCTCCCTCTCCTCTCTCTCTCTCTCTCTCTCTCTCTCTCTCTCTCTCCCTCTCCCTCTCTCTCTCTCTCTCTCTCCCTCTCTCTCTCTCCCTCTCTCCTCTCTCTCTCTCTCTCCCTCTCTCTCTCTCTCTCCCTCTCTCTCTCTCCCTCTCTCTCTCTCTCTCTAGCTCTCAGCCACTCGTTCTCTCCCGGCTCCATGTCGGCCTACAGTCTCTCGTCCCTCAACATGAGCACGCTGCCCCGGAACATGTATCCCTCGAGTCCACGCGGCACGTTGATGAGGAGGAAAGCCAAGAAGAAGGACTTCAAGAGCTCACGTGAGTCTGACCTCTGACCTCTGACCTCTGACATCTACGTGCTACGATGATGGCGAACCTCATGTCGTGTTGTATCTGAATCCTCTGACGTCCATTTTGACATTCAAGTAGACGTGGCGTTTACCTCCTCTCCTCATCTCTCTGTCCTCTCGTCCCTCAGTGTCTCTTGCGTCCAGCACCGTGGGGCTCGCCGGGCAGGTCGTCCACACGGAGACCACGGAGGTGATGTTGCTAGGCGACGGCATCATGGGCTTCGGCCTGCAGCTGCAGGGCGGAGTCTTCGCCACGGAAACGCTGTCCTCGCCGCCGCTCATCGCCTACATCGACCCCGACAGCCCGGCAGAGAGGTGACACACACACGGAGAATCAAACACTGAACATTAGTTTATTCTTTTAAATGTTATTTGTGTTGTTTATATTTGTTTTGTATATTTGTAGGTGCGGCATCCTGCAGATTGGAGACAGGATTCTGTCCATAAATGGAGTTCCTACTGAAGACTCCACCCTGGAAGAAACCAATCAGCTGCTCAGAGACTCGTCCATCACTGCTCAGCTCACACTGGAGATCGAGTTCGACGTGGCCGGTACAGACACACACAGACACACACAGACACACACACACACACACACACACACACACACACACACCAACAGGCAGATGACAAAAGAATAATTCATTGATCTTGATGAAATAAATCAGACGTGTTGAGAGGACTGATATTGATGAGAGTGTTTGTTTGGTTCAGATCCAAATATGATCTGCAGGTTCAGTTTGTGAGATGTAGTGACATCTAGTGGTGAAGTAACACATTGCAATCAAGTGAACGCCTCTTAATCACTGAATGAAAAAGAGAGTCAATCAACCTCTCTCTCTCTCTCTCTCTCTCTCTCTCTCTCTCAGAGTCGGTCATCCCGAGTTCTGGAACGTTCCACGTGAAGCTGCCAAAGAAACCGGGGGTGGAGCTGGGAATCACCATCAGCTGTGAGTCTTCCTCAGTTTCCTCTTCATCTCTCTGACGAAGCAGTTTTCAGTTTTCAGCTCAAAGTGAAAACACGTCGATGGAAACTGAACTGAAACGTTTCTTCTCTGTGCAGCTCCGTCCAACAGGAAACCAGGTGATCCTCTGATCATCTCTGACATCAAGAAGGGCAGCGTCGCACACAGGTGGACACACACTCATGACCTATAAACTATACACACACACACACACACATGACCTATAAACTACACACACACGCTACAGAATGTGATGGTAGAATAAACTCACATTAAAGTGTCAGATGTGTTGAAGCTCGGTCAGCTGTCTGTAAGTGGCTGGTTATTTAGGCTAACGTGTGTGTGTGTGTGTGTGTGTGTGTGTGTGTGTGTGTGTGTGGTTTATAGGTCATGTGTGTTGGAGTGTGTGAAGCAGATAATATGAGTTAAAGAGCTTCAGTCACCAGCAGAGAGCATCTGTTCACTGTGACTCACTTCAAACAGACATTCATCACATTCATCACAATCTATGTTTATATTTCTATGTGCTGTGTCTCTGCAGGACGGGGACGCTG
This sequence comes from Pseudopleuronectes americanus, assembly GCA_038501795.1. Lineage (NCBI taxonomy): Eukaryota > Metazoa > Chordata > Actinopteri > Pleuronectiformes > Pleuronectidae > Pseudopleuronectes > Pseudopleuronectes americanus. The sequence goes on from CM076737.1 coordinate 15,283,193, forward strand.
GAGCTCGGAGACAAGCTGCTCGCCATCGATAACATCCGAGTGGAGAGCTGCTCCATGGAGGAGGCCGTGCAGATCCTGCAGCAGTGTGAGGAGCTCGTCAAGCTCAAGATCCGCAAAGACGAAGACAACTCAGGTTTGATTTCTCACTGAATTCACTGCAGATTGTTACATGTTCTATTAGATGATTTCTTTGTTCACCTGTTGAATGAATCTTTATTGACATGTTTCAGACGAACAGGAAGGGTCCGGCACCATCATCTACACTGTGGAGCTGCAGAGGTACGGTGGCCCACTGGGAATCACCATCTCAGGCACCGAGGAGCCGTTCGACCCCATCATCATCTCCTCGCTGACCAAGGGCGGGCTGGCCGAGAGGTAAACATGTAAACAAGTAAACACGTAAACAAGTAAACACTTAAACACATAAACTAACCGTTTAATTTAATTTATAAGAGCTTAAAGATTGGAAAATGAAGTCAACAGGTTTGTTTTAGTTTGATTTGAAGACACAGAGATGTAGTAAATTAACCAGAAAAGGAATAGTTCACTAAAGTAAATAATCATCCTTGTACACACACGATATAAAACATTCACTGAAAACCATCCAATAAATATATACCCAAAAGAGAGAAATCATTTAACATAAAGACGTTAACACTTAGTTTCAGTTTTCCTGTAAAGACTCAACAGACGCACAGAACGTAAATCCACAGAGAAGATTTAATAAAGTTGAACATTTAAAGTCAACGCTGATTTAATTTAACGCTGAAACAAACTGTGTCTGTTTGTCTGTGAAACGTTGAAGAGACGAATCGGTGCAGATGTGACAGATGTGCTGGAGAAGGTCGCCCTCTGCTGCTCATAATAAATTATACAACATTTGTACATCATGTTTTATTCTCCCTCGACTTTATTTTTATCTCAGTCATTATCACGTGGCAGTAAATATTTTATAAACATTATATTATATACTATATAGTCTTTAGTTTAGCATAAAAAATCTATAAAATAAAGAGACTAAAGGTAGAAACTAAGTAATTAACGATCTGTTGTTGTTCAAATAGAATATTTAACCCAAATTATGAAGTAATACTTTGAGAATATTTATTTTATTTTAAACATGAACTGAGTGAGCAGATAAATTGCTAAGATCAGGGGAAAGTGGTCAATGTCGCCCTCTGCTGCTCATAATAAATACAACAAATTCAACTTTATCATTTGTTTTCCTGCAGTAAATAATATTTATTATTCAGAAAAAAATAACTTTACACAAACACTAACAACAACTTTAACAAAATGAAGAGATAAAAGTTGTAAATTCAGTTTTAAAACCGACACAGAGTTACCAAATCCACCAGGAGCTGAATAACTAACAGATCAGCCTTTGTGGTAGCGCCCCCTGCTGCTTTGAATATTTTGTCAAATAAAACAGTGAATCCCAATTATTTAAAACAAATTACATTATAATACAATAATAATGTGTGTGTGTGTGTGTGTGTGTGTGTGTGTGTTAGGACTGGTGCGATCCACGTGGGGGATCGTATCCTGGCGATCAACAGCAGCAGCCTGAAGGGGAAGCCTCTGAGCGAGGCCATCAGTCTGCTGCAGCAGGCCGGAGAGACGGTGACGCTGAAGATCAAGAAGCAGGGCGAGCGTACGTTCATCAATCTGATGCAACAGCTTCTTTAAACTGTTTTTTAAGACAACAGGTAAAAATAAACTTTTCCTTTGTGTTATCCTAAAGTGACGAGTCCGAAGTCGTGCGTGATTGGTCCAGGTCTGAGCTCGGGGGTGGGGCTCGGTCAGGAGAACCTGGACGGGGAGGAGGAGCCTGTCATCGTGGTTGTGCCTCCATCGAGCCAGAGAGCGTTCAGCACGTTACCGTCAGTCGACAGCGCCGTGGAGTCGTGGGACGGATCCAACATGGACAGCAGCTTCACCTCGCCGGGTAGGAGCCTGACCTCTGACCCCTGAGATCGTTTTTAATACTTAAAGTATTAGTTTTTGTACAATTCATCAGTTTTCCTCTATTTTTTTGTCTTAAAATAAAGATGTTTAATTAAATCCTTTGTGATTTGAAGTGTGAGCTCTAGAAAGGGTTTGAATCCACACATGAACGATCTTCTTGGTTTGCAGCTCCGGCCTTCCAGTCGTCTCCGTACACGTTCACCGAGTGGCGCAACGCCAAGACGATCAACAGCCAATCAGCGTCCGCCGCTCGCCAGCGAGCCAATCCGCTGTCAGATCTGGGCCTGAGTGACGACGACTGGGACCGCCCACCACTCGGAGGGTGAGACAGACAATGATAATAACAGCCTGGATGACTGAAACCATGAAACTACACTGACACAAAGAAAAAACTGATATAAAAGGCAGATGCAGTTTAGACATTAATCTCTGATATAAAAGATGTGTTTCCTGTTTACAACAATAAACCTGCAGAACGTGATTTAAACCCTGTGACATCATCCAGATTTCCACAGCTGCTCTTCACAGGACTTTAGCATGCTAGCGTTTCTTACTCCAGTCAGTGGCGGCAGCTAGCGGCGAGCTAGCAGCAGTAACATCAGTGTGTCTCTGTCTGCAGAGCCTGTAACCTGCCCAGCGGCCTAATCTCTGACAGCAGGTATCACACTGATCTTTGACCTTTAACCCCCCCCACACAGTCCTGTCTGACCTCCAGCTGACCCCTCACCTGGTGACCTTCGACCCCCGTCACACTGACACATACACCGGACGGACGTGTATGTCGTCAGCTCCCGCCCACTCTCTCACCAGCATGACCTGTCCGTCACCAGCCTCCTCTCTGTGTGTGGGTGTGTGTGTCAGGCTGTTCTCTGATTGGCTGACCCTTCACCTTCTCCTCCAGGTTCACCGTGGGGCATGATGGGGCAGAACCGGACCAGGAGGAGAACTTCTGGTCTCAGGCTCTGGAGGATCTGGAGACGTGTGGACAGAGCGGCATCCTCAGGGAGCTGGAGGTGAGTGGCTCCATCAACATGATGTCTCAATGTGAGAATCAGTCGAACAAGAACTTTACAACTTGAATCTGCAGCAGCAGGAAAATCATGTGTGAGTGATTGAGAGTTTTACTGTGAAGTCTTCGAGCCGCTAAAGGTTTTTATGTTGTTTGGAAAATGCAGCAGTAAACCTTAGTGACTGAGCTGAAAAGAAAAATGACTCCTTCTCTTCCAGGAGACTGATCAGGAGACGCACCTGCTCGCTCTGGTATCCTCCTCCTCCTCCTCCTCCTCCTCCTCCTCCTCCTCCTCCTCCTCCTCCTCCTCCTCCTCCTCCTCCTCATCATCCTCCTCCTCCTCCTTCTCCTCCTCATCCTCCTCCTCCTCCTCATCCTCCTCATCCTCCTCCTCCTCCTCATCCTCCTCCTCCTCATCCTCCTCCTCCTCCTCCTCCTCCTCCTCCTCCTCCTCCTCCTCCTCCTCCTCCTCTTCCTCTTCCTCTTCCTCTTCCTCTTCCTCCTCCTACTCCTCCTACTCTTCCTCCTCCTTCTCCTCCTCTTCCTCTTCCTCCTCTTTCTCCTCCTCCTCCTCCTCCTCCTCTTCCTCCTCCTCCTCCCCACCCCTCTCCACTAACTCTCCTCTGTTCTGTTCTGTCTGTAACTGGGCACTTTCTTCTAGCGTCATCAAACGTCCAACATGTTATCTGTTTTTGAATGTGACTCTAACCGCACCCCCCAGCAGCAAGCAACCGACCATGGTGACGTTATTGTGACATCTTAGTGACATCACCCAGCTTCTGGCCAATCATGTGGCAGAGTCATGTTGCACCAGGCATGGCAGTTTGAGCAAGGCATGCTGGGAGAGCTTGTGCAAGGCCTGATGGGTAGTTTGTTTTTGCCGTCTTGAAGCAGATCTGTCAGTCATGCATGCGTCTGATGAGTCCTTGATTCTGATTGGCTGAGGAGTGACGTGAAAAACATTAGGTAGGAAATAGAATCTCAGTAGAAACAGTAGATTCTTCAGGTTTAATCAGAAGAAATAGAATCAGATCCTGAACATGACTCAGCAGAACCAGAGGAGAACAGTAGATCCTCAAATTAGATCCAAAGTAGATCAAGTTCTCAGAAACTTTAACTGTAAAGACAGAAACAACTAAATCAAATGTCAGTAGAACATCAGTAAATTGCATCACAGTAGAATCTGTCAGTAGATCCCGTTAGTAGAGACCTGTGCTGGTGTGATCGTGCTAGCTGGGGTCAAAGGTCGTGCACCCAGGTTTCCTTCAGTCACCGTGTTTTTGTTGGATCCAAGAGCGACTCTTTAACATGCTGTCCTCTGATTGGAGGGCTCTGATTCACTGGCTTTCTCTGATTGGCTATCTCCAGGCAACCATCATGTCAGGCTCCACCCTCAGTCTGAACCATGACCCCACCCCCCTGCGCAGCACTCTGGGACGCCAGGCCAGTTTTCAAGAACGCAGCAGCAACCGACCCCAGGTGACTGTCACGTCCTAGATATGATGTTTGGGTGTTTGTGTGTTTAATGTTTTTAAGAATTATTCCTGTGAACTTTTCCAGGTGACGCCGAGGTCCAACACCTTGCCCTCTGACCCCCAACGCAGAGCCTTTGCCATGAGGAAGATGAGGCAGGAAGTCAATGAGATCCTAAACCAGAACCCTGTGGAACTCCATAAGGTGAACACTGACCACTGGGAAACACATGTCACCATGACAACACGGTAATCCTCAGGTTCTGATCCTAACAGAAGGTGTTTATGTTTGTAGTTGACTCTGGAGAAGGCCTCGGACCTGGAGGACTTTGGTTTCAGTGTGTCCGATGGTTTGTTGGACCGTGGCGTCTACGTCAACAACATCCGACCGGGGGGGGCCGGCGGAGCGGGGCGGCCTCCGAGCCTATGACCGAATATTACAGGTAAAAAACCCAGACCTGGTGGGTACGTGAACCGAAACTGTCACAGTGTTGTTAAGTGTGTTGAGTTGTTTTCCCATCAAATGGCTGCTACTGTAAAAGACACAACCTCTGAAGAAGACACGTCACCGCCCCTCATCCATTCTTCTGTTTTCCAGATTAACCACGTGAGGACCAGGGACTTCGACTGCTGCCTGGTCGTCCCTCTGATCGCAGAGTCTCCAGATCGCTTGGATCTCGTCATCAGTCGAAACCCCACCTCCTCTTGTGTGCTGGCCAATCACACTGATGGCATCACCAACAACAGTAGCCACTCCCATCAGCCAATTGGCAGCGACCTTGGACCGTCTGAGCTTTGTATTGGCCAAGTAGATGATTGTGGTCCAATCAAGTGGAGCAAACCAGGAGACCTGCTGGGGGCAGCGTTTGGGGTGGGGCAGGTGAGTAATAGCTCCTTATAGCAGACACACCTGGATCTAACTGGATTAAACTGGTTGTAACCAGACTGGAATAGAGGTCGATGACGAGAACAATACAACAAAGTTGAGTCAAACTGGTTCAGGGTGGACCCCCATGGTGCTACACACGGCCCCTGGATGGACTTTGACATTTAACCACTAAGTTTGACCCTTGAACTGCTAAAGGAGCCTGAAAGCACACAATTAACTGGAAAAACTCCTCACCTTCATCTGAACCAGTTTTGCAAACTGGTACATCTGGTGTCACTGGATCTCGAACTATGACCACTGATACTACTGGAACCACAACGCGAGCAACAGATACAAGATCGATGGGTTCTGGTTCTACGAGGCCACAGCCATGCCCCCTGGTTCTACTAAAGCTGGAGCTACAGGATATGGTCTTACTGGTCTAAGATCAGTGGAAAGTGGTTCTACAAGCCAAGGACTAGGACCATTGGCCCTACTGGAACTAGAGTCACAGCCACTGGTCTTTCTGGTCAAAGACACTTGTGTTTTGGTATTCGATGGAACAGAACCATGGCTAGTTGTCCTACTGACGCCAGATCTCAGCCACTGGTCTTACTGGTCTAAGATCAATGGTTAATGGCTCTACAAGCCTAGTACAAGGGCTACTTGTCCCACTGAAAATAGAGCCATGGCCAGTGGTCTTACTGGTCCAAGACACATGGGTTCTGATCTTGGTTGTAACAGAATCCTGGCTACTGATTCCACCGAAGCCTGGGCTAGCTGTCTTACCTGTTCCTAGACATGGCTCTGGTTCATGGACTCAGGGTCAAAGAACCATGGGTATTAAACCGACTGAAGCCAGAGCCATAGCTACTAGTCTTACTGGTCAAGGACGTGGTTCTTGCTCATGGTCCTGGTGGTTATAGAATCAAGTCTGCTGTCTCTGAAAGTTTAGAACCATGGCTCTAGGACTGTCTGGTCTTGCTAGAACCAGAAAACTGGCTTTTGGGTGTGCTGGCCAAGAACCAGAGCAGCACAAAGACTTTTTGGACTTGAGTCCAGAATCCAGAACCTGGTGATAGACAGGCATGATGCCAAGGAGAATAGAGATGCTCCGATCAGGGTGTATATGGCCGATGTCATTGTTATCATACAAACTAGTGGTGATCACTGACTGGTTTCTGTTCTTAAAACATTTTACAGGAAGGTTCTGCATGAGAAACCCTTTAAAACCAAATCACCCTCCATCAGGTCTGTCAATATTGAAGCCAGGTTATGGCCTCCTAGGGCCAAAATGTTTGTACCTCTTATAAATAGTCACACCAAGTATTCTTGCAAAAGATGTTTTGACTTCTGCTCCCACTGGTTTTATCCTGCACTACTTGAGTGGAAACTGTTTAGCAATGTGAAAAAGATTTGGATCCCACCAGGGTTTCCTAGGCAGAAGCACTGTGAAGTTTTATTTTAAGCACAGGACAAAAGATTATTATGGTTAAGTTGCAAGTGAGTATAAGCAACGTGGAAATGACGGTAGGAATCTAGAAGGGTGGGATCCACACAAACCTGCAGCCGCTCATGTTTAGTTCTGCCATGATGAGCAACCCTCTGACACATCCACATCCATATCATGCTATCAGGCTAATGCTACTTGCAGATACTGAATTTGAGTCAACAGTGTAAAATACTTTACCCAACCATAAGCTCCTGTGAAGTCAGAACATCCTTGGACAAACAAGGATGGTGGTCAAGGTGACTGTAATCAAACTAGCATTCAGTTAAAGGTAGAAACTCTCCAGTGACATGTGGTGGGTTCAAGGGCTGGTTAAACAATAACCAGTCGTGGTGTTGAAGAACAGCGATGATGGAGTTTTCTGCAAAAACCTTCTTTTCTAATTTGTTGAATTTTACATTCATGAAATCCAGTAATTTCCAATATTCATCAGCTGGCTCTGATCGGAGCATCTCTAACAGGTTTGAGTTCAGTGCCATGAACGAGCTGCTGGCTGGAAAAGTAATAATGATGAAGACACTGAGCGGTTCAATAAGAATCTTTTTCTACTGTTTACACCTGTTGGACTGGCCACACTGTGTATGTATGTATGTGTGTGTGTTATGTGTGTGCGGTAAACACAAGGCCAGTTAAGCCCCTCCCACCTCAATTTCTAGTCTTGCCCGCCTACTCCCCCTGTACCCTTGACCAATAGACAGCCAGGATGAGAGACAGACGGCAATTCTGATTCAGCTGATTGGCTGGAACCAATCAGAAAACAAACGCTTCCCTGCCTGTCTGTGATTGGTTCTCCTAAACAAGTAAACCAATCAGCTCCAGAAGAAGCCAAGCATGCCCGCCCCCCCCCAGCCCCCGAACCCCAGTAACAGTGATCTATTATGCTAATCGATCTGTGTGTTTTTTGATTGACTTGTCAGTTTTCTCTGTTTGTTCGTTTGTTTCCATGACGACTGATTCTGAAAAGATGTAAAATAGATTTAAAAGACAGTTCAGTCGCGTCGCTGTTCACATGGAAACCATGGAACCCTGACGACCTTCACCTCATAACCACGAGATGTTACACCTGAAAAAAGTCCTGTTTGAACAGGAAACCTGTGACAGTAAATACCTGTGACTGAGTGAGTGAGTGAGTGAGTGTATTAGTGTTTGTGTGAGTGAGTGTGTGAGAGTGTGTTTGTGTGTTTACTTTGGATTGATGTCAACATCTTCCAGCTCTCACCTCATACTGAACTCACTTTAAACTGGCCAATCAGAACCCTCCCTTAGCACCTGAGGCCTAAAGAAACCCTCCCTGACTTGAAGCGACCAATCGCTGCTCTGGAACAGATTCTGTGCTTTGGAAACGAGATCTGATTGGATAGCTGTGATTTGCTCTTTCTGTGTAGCTGGCTGTGATTGGCTGTTCTGAACCATCCTCAACTTTGAAAAACGATCATCTGAAGCACAGTGCTAGCATATTGTTAGCATGTTGCAAGCAGACACTGAGCACAAGAATAGCATTAGCCTAATGTGACTTAGATGAATTCAGCACAATGTCACTAACACATCACCACATGGAAAACAAAGACTAACACCTGGAGCCCACACCTAGAACATAACAGGGCTACGGCTAGGGAAGTAGTGAGTTAGCACACAGCTAACTCAGGTCTCTGGATAACACAGTAGTGGTTAGCAGCACACACTCAAAACAAGGCTAACATACGGCTAACACATAGTATTAGCCAATAGTTGTGTAACATCCAGATAAAGTAAGGCTAACACCTGGCCACCTCAGCTAGGTCTTAGCACAGAGCTAACACTTAACAAACAAACCTAAAACGTGATTACAGCTCAGCTAATATCGGCCTCGCAACACTTTGTTTACCACAGGCTTATTTCAGGGCTAACACAGCTAGCCATTGGTTTGAAACCACCTGGAACTATGCCATGGCAAAGTTAACACAAAGCAAACATAGCTATCATTCAGCTAGCACTTGGTTAACACTGCTAATCTTTAGTTAGGAATCGTGGGACATTACGCAAATGATGAGCTAAAACTCTGATAGTTACCATAGCAACTCAGTCGAAGAGGGGTGTGGCCTCAGGAGGGCTGGACAAGTGAGCTCTAAAGCCATAAACACTGTGTGTGTGTTTGTGTGTGTTTGTGTGCGTGTGTGTAACATTGCAGGGATTTGCACATTAGTGATTCAACTCAGCAAGACGTCCAACCACACAAACAGACACACACACTCAAACTCACACACACATACACATGCATACTCACACACACATAAACATGCCCGCAAACACACACATTGCACTGCCATTTTAATATAATTGGTCAAATTTGTTTCCATGTAGCTTCACCAACCAACCAAACTATTTTTCTTTAAAGGAACAGGGATGTTGTAAAGTATTTTTGTACAAATTTAATACTTTGGTAGCATGATCGACGTTCCTGGTGTTTGTCCTGTTGGGCTCCACTGCTCTTCTCCACCTTCCCTTTGTACGGACGACTACTGAGCAACAATAAAGATGAAGACCTGCTGGGACGACTCGACTCATGTGTCATCTCACACAGAAACACCTACATGTTTGTTTTTAAATACATACACTCGAGTTGTGTTTTATACTAAAGATTCTGTATGTTCTGAGATTAAGTTAAATAAAATCTGTATAATTAAAAATACATTTATTATTGAGTTGACATTATTACAATATAATTCAGCAGTATAAAATATACACAAAACGAATATATAAATCAAACATATTTCATTACTCTATACATTTAAATGCTATGGTTTTTTATATTTGCATGAATAAATATATAGAATTAGTGCAATTCATGTTAATTAATTCCTCAGTATGATTTATGAACTAAATGTGTTTGAAAATAATCAACTCATTACTAACAAAATAGAGTATATTGCTGTGTATAGTTCATTTTAATAGTTTGAATAGTAATTAAACTTGCCTGATACTTGTAATGTATGAATTCTAAGTGATTTAACAAACGTTTATTATAGTATAGTTAAGTATAATTTATTTTAAAATGCACATTATATAAACAATATAATTTATTGCTCTATTAATTTATTTTTTAGAGTATTCATCTGATAATATATACAGAAATGTATGCAAAATAAAGTAGTACAAATTATTATCGTATATTTGAGTATAATATATAGAAAATTATGCAATTTTACGGCGTACTGAACATTAAGTTTAATTGATGAGTATAATATATAGAAAATGGTAAATGATCATGTCTGATTTAGAAATGTGAATACGACCATGGTTTCTGACATATATAATTAATAATTCAATATTTGATAAATGATGAACCGAATCAAATAATGTAATGTTACTCTATAAGAAATTACGTTTTATATTTAATATTTATATGAGAATATAAACGGTTGGAAGTGAATCTGTGGTTCGACGCTCTGCTTCCTGCTCGGTGTGTGATTGCTTCTGCCTGCTTGCTGTTGTAGCTGCTAGCATAAGCTGCCTGTGTTAGCTCCTCTGTTAGCTCCTGCGTTAGCTCCGCTCCCCGTGTCTGTCCGTGTTGTCTCGGTTGATCTCGACCCTCACGGACCCGCTGGAGACGCTCAGCCTCTTTTTCACCACACGACACCGAGTCCCGCAGGAAACATGTCCACCGCCCTGGAGAGCTACATCAACCGTATCCTTCCGCCGCTGGCTGCTAACGTGCTAACTGCCCGTGGGAATGAATGGGTGAATGCTCGTTAGCTCAGGAGCTAAGCTAGCTGTGTTTGTTAGGTATTTAATAACTAACTGTGATTTTTACTTGATCTTTAAGCGACGCCGAGTTGAAGCTAAGATTCGTTTTAGTCTCAAAACAGAAGAGTTTGTTGTTTTGTGTTTTAAACGTGAATTTAATGTTGTGTCCAGAAATGTTGTTTCTTTAACCGAGGTTCAGGCACCGTGGCCATCGTCACCTCCGACGGGAGAATGATCGTGGTGAGTTTCACACGTTTCTGATGCAAACTGTTGATTTAAGACATTAATTATTAATATGATTGTTCTTCCGATGACTAAGATCATGCGTGTGTGTGTGTGTGTGTGCTCGTGCAGGGCACCCTGAAGGGCTTCGATCAGACCATCAACCTGATCCTGGATGAGAGTCATGAGCGCGTGTTCAGCTCCAGTCAGGGGGTGGAGCAGGTGGTGCTGGGACTTTACATCGTCCGAGGAGACAACGTGTGAGTTTAACTAGTTTAACGTCTTCATGAGTCAAAGCTGAGTTCAGACCAAAACTGAACCACAGACGTGTTCCTCACATGTTCCTCACGTGTTCTGGAAGTTCTCTATGTGAGAACAAACATCTGTACATGTTCTGGATCTTCTCCTGCAGCCTCTGAGTAAAACCTCAGTGAGTCCATGTGAGGAACCAGCAGGACAACGTGTGGAAGCTTCCCAGTGAGCGAGTGGACGTGTTGAGGTTTCTAACACGTGACGGACGTGAAACTGGAAGAACACAAACATCTCAGGATGAAGAAGAGGAGCCGAACACGAAGAAGACGAAGACGAGGAGATTCCAGATCTTCTGGTGATGAGGGCCGACGCCGGCGTGGATGAGCTGTAAACAACAACACTGATCTTTCCACATCAGAGTTTATACGTCATGTCCCGCCTCCTGCTGCTCTACAGGCTCCGCCCCTCTCCTGAATGTGACCCGACAACCTGCTGCTGCTTCACAAACACTAACTACACAAGTTTCCTGACAATTTCTGGAGATGAGGTCTGAAATAAACCTGCAGGCGAACGCAGAGAAGAGAACAAGTCATCACTTCCCATGTAGAGCTGCTGGTTACTGTTGACTCTGCCACCAGGGGGCGTGATGCACATTCAGATTTACTTACTTCTACATCCAGTTCCCTCCGTAGAATTATATTTTTACCAGACACACGTTAATATGAGGAATTAAACATGTTTCTCTGGAGATTTAACTGAACATGAAGAAAGTGACAGAAACACAAAGTAAAGCATATTATTTATTTTATTTGATCAGATTATTGATTATCGGTTTTGCTGTTTTCTTTCAGAGCTGTGATCGGAGAAATCGATGAAGAGCACGACTCCACTCTGGATTTAGGAAACATCAGAGCTGAGCCGCTCAACTCAGTCGCCCACTGACCCCCTCGACCTTTGACCCCCTCTTCACCCCCCCTCCCTCCCTCCCCTCTCACCTATCCTGGCTGCCATCTCCACGGCGACAGGAGGAGAGAGACAGCACGACTGACGCTGCGTCTGACATCACTCGTTCACTCGCTCGTTCACTCGTCCCTGATGTGAGGCTGCGTGGTGAGGCGTTCAGGGATGAGTCGTGAACAGGAAGTGATGTCAGCCACAGCCTCGGTCGTGTGGACGAGCGTCACCGGAGCCTGATTCTGGATCAGCTGAGGATCTGTCACACGGACTGAAAAGCTTAACGCAGCGTCCGTGACCACGACGACTTCAGTTTGGACTTTTTATAAATGAAGACGTGAAATGTTCGAGTTGTTATGATGAAAGTTTTTTATGCTTCAAGTCCTTTTGTCACATTGTTTTGTTTATTAAAGTTTCATGTCTCATATTCTGACTCAACGTCTGTTCACTGACCTGAAAATATAATAATACAATGTTCATGTTCATCGATGTTCAGAAGACGTGAGGATCCTTTAGAGACGATTTGTGTAAATGTGATCAAATTTAATTTTGATCATTGATTTGTAAACATGTTTAAACTGATTCATTCATTCTGTTATTTATTTAAACAGTTTGTCCAACTGAGATTAAAAATCACACTCATACACACTCTCTCTCCCCACACACACACACTCTCCCACAAACAAACACACACACTCTCCCACAAACAAACACACACACACTCTCACTCTCTCTCCCACACACTCTCTCTCCCACACACACACACACACACACACACACACACACACAGACTCTCTCTCCCCTACACACACACACTCCTCCAACACTCTCTCTCTCTCCCCCCACACACCCTCTCTCTCTCTCCCCCACACCCTCTCTCTCTCTCTCTCTCCCACACACACCCCTCCTCTCCTCTCCCCCACACACTCTCTCTCTCTCTCTCGCTCTCTCCCTCTCCCCCACACTCTCTCTCTCTCTCTCTCTCTCTCTCCCTCCCCCCCACTCTCTCTCTCTCTCTCCATGCTTCACTCTGGACTCACTTCAGGCTTCAGGTCAAACTCTCTGGAATCAGTTTTACTTGGGTTCTGATCTGGTTTGAATCCGGATCACAGGATGTGGCTCTGATCTGATCCACTTACTTTCTGATTCATTTTCTCTGGAGCTCAAACTTTAGTCGGGAGACACCGTGGAGGACATGCCGGGGACTGTGGCTCTCATCAGCGCCTTCGCGCTCCTCTCGGCCGGGTTGCGGAGCTCCGTGTTCGGCGTGGGGATGCTGGGCTCCGTGGCCGCGGAGGAGAGCTCCACCGCCCGGGTGAGCAGCACGGCGGTGGCCGGGGCGTGGAGCTCCGGGGACGGGGACAGAGCAGCGGGGCGAGCTGGCTGCCCTGGCCGCTGTCGGTGCGAGGTGGACGGGCTGCTGCACCGGGTGGACTGCTCGGACCTGGGGCTCCGGGAGATACCGAGCAACCTGAGCGTGTTCACCTCCTTCCTGTGAGTCAGCACCGAGGGTCTACTGGGTCTACTGGGTTTACTGGGTTTACTGTGTCTACTGGGTTTACTGGGTTTACTGTGTTTACTGTGCACGTATGAGCTGCAACATGTGTCTGCGTGCGTGTGCGTCCGTGCGTCGTGAGAATCGCAGCACCTGTTTATTCCTCTCGTGCTCTGCTGGAACGTACGCGCACGTCCTGATGAAGTTCTAACGAGGTTCTGAAACAGGTTCTAAGGTTCTAGAAGCTTTAAAGTGGCTCCACTGAACCTTCAGGACAGATCCTGGTTCCATGATGGTTCAGACAGTCAGAGGCAGGAACGAGCAGAAGTGGGTTGAGCAGCTGAAGAAGCTCCAGAGGTTCTGGAGGGTCCAGGTTCAGGTTCCAGAGGCTTCTGGTGGTACCAGTTCTCCTGAAGATGGTTCTCAGGGCTTCTGAGGAACGGTTCTCCAGGAGGTTCTGGTTTCCAGAAGTCTCTGTTGTTGTGAAGGTTCTCGGGACACATTTTATATATTAGAGTTGATCAAATCAAATTCATATTCAACCATAAATGCAGCAGGTCAGTGATGTTTGTGTCCTGTCATCATCACCCACACCTACTGGACCCTGAAGGTCTGTTGGTCTGGACGAGGTCTGAGGAAACTTCACTGATATTCAGGTTCAGACCAAACTGTCAAGTCTGAAGCTCTGAAACAAACAAGGTGTGAACGAGTCCCTGGATCAGCATCTGGATGATGGTTTTCATATTTATACTTATTTGTCCGTCAGCACATTAAGTCTCTGAACTGATCCACAAACTGAAGATGTTCAAAATGACCAAGAACAACTTTCAGAAGGTTCATAACTGAGTCAGGTGAAGATCCTCTGAGTCTGAAGTTCAATTCATTCAAATCCATTTCGCCTCACAGCAGGTGAGCAGCCGCCACACAAAACATGTTTCAGCTCTGGCAAAACCATTACATCACTGTACACTGTGTGTGTGTTTGTGTGTGTCTGTGTGTGTGTGTGTGTGTGCGTGTGTGTGTGCGTGTGCGTGTGTGTGTGTGGGAGGAAAACCTGCCCGTCTTGGACGTGGTCTAAAAGCTGCACAATGTCTAGGATTTAAGTTTCACTCTCATTAAAGGAAACCTTCTTCAATTCTATGTGTGTGTGTGTGTGTGTGTGTGTGTGTGTGTGTTTCCCAATGAAAGCACTTTCCTTACAGTTTGTCTAAGACAGGCAGATGGACATTCACACACACACACACACACACACACACACACACTCACACACAGAGACAGTCGATCAAAGGTTCTTTGTGTCTTTATTAAAGCTCCAATCAGAAGTTCAATCCAACAAAACATCAAGGAGTTCATCTGTATGTGTGTGTGTTTGTGTGTGTGTGTGTGTGTGTGTGTGTGTGTGTGTGTGTGTGTGTGTGTGTGTGTGTGTGTGTGTGTGTGTGTGTGTTGTCGGTCACCAGTATCCCACAGACCCACATTCGTCCAGTCACCTGGTCCTGATGCGTTCAGACGATCGTCAGTTTGTTGATGATCCAGATGTTTGTGTTCCTGGTGAATCTGAAGATGTAAATGAATTCTCCTGTTTGGAATCTGTCTTTTGTCCAGTTGCCTCCCACAGGTTTGTGTGTAGTGGTTGTTTGTGTTGGTGTTGGTGGTGAAGTGAAGATTAGAGACGGATGTGTGAAGTCAGAGAAACGAGGGGAACATTCAGTTTGATTCTGATCGTCAGGAGTTAGAAACTGAGGAGGTCTGATTCTTTGTGCTGAACTCACTGGTTCACAAGATCTTACAAGACTAACAAACCTGTAACACACGTTTAATAAGAAGAAGAGAAGCAGGTGGTGAAACGTTTGTTAAGTCTTCTAAATGGTCGTATGTGTGACGTCTGGTCCATCAGTGTCTGACCCATGAATCCACCTCAGGATCCACGTCAGTGTTTCTCTGTTGTTCTGCAAAGCGACAGGATCCAGATCAAACTGAGTTCTCACACGTTTGTTTACAGATGAAACTGAAGCTGAAGATGTTTCCTCAGAATCTGTTTCATTAAAGCAACAGTTTGAATATGTGTGTGAGACTGTGAGAAAACTCCACACACATCAGTGTACTGTCACTCTGAATACGACTCTGTCAATGGCTTTGTGTGTCTGTGTGTGACTCTGTGTGTGTGTGTGTGTGTCTGACATCTGAATGGCTCTGTGAGTCTCTATTCTGCGTGGGACTGACTCAGGAGCTCAGGAGACTTTTAGCTGCTGAATGAAGCCATAGACTTATGAAGGACGTTTTAGCCACTCCCACTTTGGCAGCCATGTTTTTCTCTGGTGTTGACGAGTGGATAAATGATCGCAAATTATTTTATTCATAAACATTTTCAACACATCTTATTGATATATTGGTGTCAATCATAGTCTTGAATTCAAGATGGACGACACGTCTTCACTTCCTCCCGTTGAACTGCAGCCGTCTTACTCATGATGTCATCTGGACTCATAGCAGCTGTCAATCATGACGGACAGACAGTGAGCCACCTGTCAATCACCTGACCTCTCACACGACACCACAGGAACCAATCGTGTCGTCCGTTTACCTGCTGCAGGATCGTCAAGGTTCACTTACACTCGGCTGTCACACACACACACACACACACACACACACACACTCACACACACACACACACACAGGTAAATGGACGACCAGTCGTCAGGTTGTGAGAGAGGTCAGAGCTGTAGATTAATAATGTGAGAGGTTTCTGGAGCCTCACTTTGTGACGAGCTGCTGATCTCAGGTCAGTTTCATCATCGTCATGGAGTCAAACTTTATCCTTTTTAACAAGATGGAAAAATATAAAGTTAATATTAGAAAGAAAAACCAAATGGTGAAAACTGGAGCATCGTTAAACAGGTGGAGGTTTGAAATCATGAGTCAGAGTCAGAATGAGTTCAGTCGTCAGGTTGTTGTTGTTCAACTCGTTGTTGTTTATGTTGTGTTACTTTCCCTCTGGAATCAAGAAGCTCAGACGGACTCAGGGACCGACCCCCCCCGCGACCACTCGCTCCGGGTGGGGGCCCCCCCCGCCGCCCCGCCCCCAAAACACTGAAAGAACGACTGAAAGACTGAAAGAGGACAAAACCAGAGCGAGGCCTCACTGTCACACTCTGCCTCCAACTACACAACTCTCTTTTCTCTCTGTCGTCAGAGTTTGTCTTTCTGCCGACATTTGAATAATCGTGTGATATCCATCAGTTTGAGCCCGAGGAGACGGAAAAGAGACAAAACACACACACACACACACACACACACACACACACACAGAGCTGCATCTACCTCATTACACACAGGGAGAAAACCACACAAACATGGTTAATGTATTCGTCTTTTCTTTCATCCCTCTCTCCGTGTTCGTCATTCACTTTCACTCCTCAGAACACAAACAATCACTTCAAACGCTGAACTTGTGCGATTCAGACGCTTCGTCTTTGTGTAGTCGAAACTCAAACTGTGACACACAATCCTGAAAACACTCTCCTGTGTTAGAGTAACGTTTATAAAGGTTTACCACTTTTTATGATCAATGTTTGACTTCAAGTGACTAATGTAACTAAAACACAAAAAGACAAACTTTTATTCCTTTATACTTTTATCATAATATTTCCTAATATATGTTAAATTTCCTCTCATAAAGTTCTGTAATGAAATCTATAACTTTAATTTCAAATATTTCTGCTGAACTCTTAAGAAATTGAAAAGATTTGAATATATTTCAAGAGTGTAACTTGAGTCTTAAAGAAGTTCCTGTAATACTTTTGAAAATATTATTATTACATTCAAGGACAGAGTGAAAAAATTTAAAATTATCAAAGACACAAAAGAAGCAGAACTTTGCTTTTGATAAAACTTTAGAATTCATGTGACTGTGGATTCTACTCCTCACGTCT
>CM076737.1:15305597-15308097 GCA_038501795.1 Pseudopleuronectes americanus
ACACTCTTTGTCTGCTTCATTAGTCCATCAGTCTCTCTCTCTCCACAGGCATCTCAACAACAATAGGATCGTTTCCATGGGAACGGACTGCTTCCACGGACTCCACAGTTTGGAGACGCTGTGAGTTTGTGTGCGTGTGCTTGTGTGTGTGTGTGTTGGGAGGAGTCAGGGTTGA
Source organism: Pseudopleuronectes americanus (assembly GCA_038501795.1). Taxonomy (NCBI): domain Eukaryota; kingdom Metazoa; phylum Chordata; class Actinopteri; order Pleuronectiformes; family Pleuronectidae; genus Pseudopleuronectes; species Pseudopleuronectes americanus. Next base: position 15,305,773 of record CM076737.1, read on the forward strand.
GCTGGGGTCGGGGTGAAAGGTCAGGAGATGACAGAGGTTTAATTTATACGTTTGTGAAGAATCATTAACGAGTTTTAAGAGAATGTGAAGAAAGTTGTCAAAAACTGGAATAAGTTTTATCTTTGTGCTAGCATGTGCTTAGCTTAGCTTAGCTTAGCTTAGCTTAGCTTAGCTTAGCTAAGCAACTTTACTACAATGACTGTTTATAAAAACAGACGTAGACTGTAAAAGAAAAGTGAAGCCGATCTGGAAGTGCCTGAAACTTGCAGGTACCTTGTAGTGACCAGCAGGGGGCGACTCCTCTGGTAGTTTCTAGTTTCAAGTCTTCTTCAAAAAGCTGATGTTCATTTTGTGAATTATGATAATTTAGAGTCAAACAGACCATAAAGTACCGGATGTGGTGGGGGGTGGATACCAGTGTGATTGACAGCTGGTACCGTCCAATGGGTGCAGGTCACAGGTGTAAGTGGGCGTGTCAGTCAGGCTCCACCCCACTCCTCCAAATATGGTCACTTCTGGTTTCAAAAACCCAAGATGACTCTGAACTGAGGCTTGAAAACTGCACGGAACCGAGCCAGTCGCCAGAGAGTGTTCGTGGGTATTAACCTGTGTGTTTATGTAACGTGTGTGTGAGTGTGTGTGTGTGTGTTTGTGTGTGTGTGTGTGTGTATAAACTGAGGAATGTGTGTGTCTATAGAAATGTTTTCTGTTTTCTCAGTCAACCAGAGAAATAAGTTTAAACACACATTGCCTTCATTTGGAAATACTTGTGTGTGTCTGTGTGTGTCTCTGTGTGTGGCCCTGGCTGTATGCTAATCATAATTACTATTCATACACAGGCAGCATGTGTGTGTGTCTGTGTGTGTGTGTGTGTGTGTGTGTGTGTGTGTGTGTACCTGCTGGATCAGCAATAACAAACCGCAGCAGAGCCTCACGTTGATGTGAAACTACAAACACAAACAGAGTCAGACGAGGAAAACGGAAACGAAAACAGAACAAAATAAATTAATACAACCGGTTCAGGTCGGACGTAAAGAAAAACATCAGATTCTAAATTTAAGAAAACACATTTAGGAACCTCCGCCTGCCGGACGAGTCCCTCCCGCCCGGCTTCCCCCCCGGCCCCCGTTCCTCTGGCCCACGTGAGATTTGGTTCCAGTAAGTCGTGGAGATGATGGCGAGCAGGAAACCAAACATCCAGCTTTAAAAACACGACTTCAGAAACATCTGAGGCCCCGAGGAACCCAGAGGAACCCAGAGGAACCCAGAGGAACCCAGGAGGCGACTTTCCGTCAACATGCCGTTAATAACCTCTCAGTATAATACTTTTATTATAATATCTAGTTTTACTTCATTTATTTATTTACTTTGAAGAAAAAAAATCATTTTATATGAGAAGACTCCTTTTTTATAACGAATCTACTTCATGTGAGGCCAGTGTCCGGTGAAGGTCATGAGCCGCGGCTGAAAGCTCCAGAAACATTCAGTCACAACCTGACGTCCAGAAAATGTTCAAGAGGCAGAAATCACATCATCAGGCTTCTTCTGGACACACACACACACACACACACACAGACACACACACACACACACACACACACACACACGAACGACCTCACACACTCACAACCAGACTGAAGCAATTTCAATTTAATGGTATTTTCACAATGTGGCAGCTTCATTCCACACAGTGAGTGAGTTTGTGTGTGTGTGTGTGTGTGTGTGTGTGTGTGTGTGTGTGTGTGTGTAATAGCCACCTGCGTCCCAGAGATGGATGAGAGGACCTAATTGAAGCCATGTGTGGACTCGGAGAATGCTCTAGTCTCTGTGATGAACGTGAGGAGAGACAGAGTTAAATGTTTCTTTAATAAACTTAGAAAGACGCAGAAAAAAGATTAAACTAAACACGGAGCTGGAAACACAAACATTTAGATGAAACACTTTCTCTGTCTGAAGCTGACGTTCCCACAGCGTCGCAGTTCATTGAGAGTCATGTTAACGATGTGAACCTAGTTTATTAAAGCTGCTTCAGTCCTAACATGTTCCTCACGTGTTCCTCACATGTTGTGCAGGTTCTGTCTGTGAGAACAAATGTCTGAGTGTCTGGACATGTTCTGGATCTTCTCCTGAAGCCTCCTGGTAAAATGTTTGTAACATGTCAGAGTCCATGTGAGGAACCAGCAGGACAATGTGTGGAAGCTTCCCAGTGAGCGAGTGGAGGTGTTGATGAAGAAGAGGAGCTGTACACGTAGAAGACGAAGAGTCTCTGGTGTGGATGTGATGTAAACAAAAACACTTTCTCTCTCCCTCAGGGATTTGAACTAC